>JASVER010000033.1:7194130-7581988 GCA_030449065.1 Oceanodroma leucorhoa
AGGAGCTTCCTGAATTAACCGCCCGCCGGCATCAAAGGCGCCCGCCCGTGCCGCTGGCCGCGGCCCCGGCCCGCACCACCAAGGGCGGTGCTGATTGGCCGGCACGAGGCGGGGCGGAGTAAGGGCGGCACTGATTGGCGGGGCGGGCGAGGCGGACTAGCGGGGGAGATAACGTGAGATGGGGACGGAGGGGTGGCGGGCGGCCGGGGCCGGGGCCGGGGCCGGGGCCGGGGGAGCAGTGGTTCCTTTAGGAATCGCCATGGTTTCCCCAGGCCTGGCCTCGCTTGGTGACCTGACGAGAAAAGCCCCGGGACGGGGGTTATCGGCACAGCGGGGCTCGGGCTTGGCCCGGGGCGGGGGCCCTCCGGCACCCCTGGGCCAAAGGCCGCGCTCAGCCCCTGGTTCCCCCGGGGGAAGGTGCCGGGTGTGTCCAGACCGATGCCCGGGGGTGCAGCTGACCTGCCACCCCATAGCTGGTGTGAGCCCCTTCGCTGCCGAGGGGAGAAGGTGTTGCCCCGCTCTCACCTTTTTGTCAGAAACGTGTCACAGGATGGCGGTTTCCTCTGCTTGCTAACGGGGGGGGGGCGCGTTAAACCCCGGGGGTCATCCAGGCTCAACGCGGGTGCTGGTGTAGGTGTGAAGTTGCCCTGTACTCCCCTCGTGTCTCCTGGCAGAGGTGCCCATCGCAGACCCTGGCTTCAAGGGTTCATTGGCATGGAAGGCAAGAGGGGCAGCAGTGGAATTGATACCGTGCTGGCTAGCATGAACAGGCCAAATAAAGGCACAAAGAGACATTTAGACAAATTATCAAATGGTGAGATGGAGTGGCCATATACAAATAGAATACAGAAGATAGTCAATTCTAAAAAGGGAAATACTATTTCACTATGTATTAAATGTTCATCTTTTTTTGGCAGAGGATCAGCAGAGATGTCACCTGTCTAATTCTCATAGTGTGTTTTGAGAAGTAATTTACAAGCTTGGTGGTAGGCCTCTGTCTATCAAACATGAAGAACATCTTCATAGATAGGRCTTTAAAAACCTCTTGTGAAAGGAACGAAAAGCAGCGTACAGAACACTGAAATTAGAAGAAGTTGCTCTTCAGTAAAATAGCACTGCAGCCAGCCAGCTGAGCATTATAACTATGGTTTGGAAGGGTTATTTTCTGCTGAAATTTGATTTCCCCCCCTAAAAAAAATAACAGACTGAAGAGACTGGKTTTTTTTGGAATTGCGTACTGTTGCAGACAATGCTGATATGAATGTTTCAAGTTTCTTGACTTTCCTGTACCTTCAAAATAGACTGTGACTTCTCCTTAACACTTCACATGTAGTTAAACCTGCTTAGACTTTAGTATTACCTTAAGAAGAAAGAAAGTTTAATAAAGCAACTAAGTGAATGCTTGTTTGTGTGTTTTTGCCCCCGCTCATGCACTTGTTGTTGATTCCAGTAGGAGCCTGGCACATGAACATACTCTCTTGATGACTGGCAACATGAGAACAGAAGCGTTTTCTATAGGTGCCAGCTGAGGCAGATCTTTCGTTATCTTTGAATACTAGTGGCCTGATAGGGTGTGCTTGTGTATGTTATTTCATTTTAACCAATTAAGATTGAAATCCTATTTTACCAGGCAAAGGAAAAAATACCATTACACACAATTTTGTTGACATCTAGATATGTCCAGAAATGCTGATTATGGTAAGTAAATGGTTTAGTTAATTTCAAATAGCCCCCTATTTTAGTACTTGTGCATTCTACCTCCATTTTTTTGTTGTTTATTTGTGAATAAAAGTGTATTGTATGCAAATACGAAACAGGTAGATTTTGACACTATGCAAAATGGTTGAGGACCGGAGTAATGGCATGGTAAAGAGACTGATGGTTGTGGAAATTAGAGATAATTTTATCAATGCAGTCAGTGAAGGAGACAATGACATCAGGAAACATTGGCTTTGTCTGTCCCCAAATTAGACTGCTCCTCTTCAAAGTGAAAAAAATGTCTGGGAGCTGATAAAGTTCTGCTTCCTCTTGTGAAGCTTATCAGTTTACGGAGTTATTCAGAAAAACATCTACTTTCAGTTCACCTGCTATTTAGAGTAATATCTGTATGTAGACAAACCTTCATACATGAAGATGTCGCACCTGGAACCACGAGCACCTCCTGCAGCTTGGAGACAGGCGCTATTTCAGTAGGCGAAGGTGCATCTTCATTTTCTTGGTTCCTCRGCTCCTTACTGCAATATTCACTGCTATAGCAAGGGACCAGGCCTCTTGGTTTTACCATACGTATTTAAATATGCCATCAACCAACTGAACTCTGACCCCAGATCATTGTTTCTTTTCTGTGAGTTATAAGATAATACAGCATGAAAAAGTTTAAGTGGTAAAACATAGAAGTTACAATACCGATCATGGAGATACCCATCTGTTTCAGTTTAAGCACGAGTGGTTGTTGAGATGGCTTACGTACATGAAGGTGGATAACGCAGAAGTGGGGGATTTTCTGAGTGATACCTATCAGTTGCAAATGGATACTTTTTCTCAAGTCACAATATAAATTATTTTCCTATAATTATTCTGTGTAAAACAGTCCAAATGGCTATTACAACTGGAACAAAAATATGATAATATCACCAACAATATTATCTGATCTGCTAGCGTCCCGCAAAATACAGTATTTGACTGCAGAGCAATAGAAATAATAGAAATGAAACCTGAAAAGTTAAATGTAACAGCACTGTAAGGAAATGAGTGCTTCTTGTTCATTTATTACCATATATTTCAGGGTAACTTCTCCTATGTTATTTTTAAATGCTGTGTTACAAGGTAGGTAACTGCCCAGGTGTCCCTTAGGAACATTAACAGAATGTTTCACAGAAGTCTGTGAGTATTGACATACAAACATACTGAAAGCCACCACATTTCTGATAATGCTTAGGATATACATCCCCAGAAGTTAGAAATTTCCACACCAACTTTTAAATCGGATGGTTTGTAAATTATTAGCAACGCAGCTCTCCTGAGGGCACGCTTTTGGCAGAGCGCGATGGGCTTTAACTGCACAGCTCCCATTAATGTTAATGTTAAATCTTCACGCTGTAACTTATCCCACAGTGTGTAACACTACCCAGTGTTTTAAAGATAGGACCATATGTGCTGCATTGAAATACATAATGGGATCGAATTGAAAAGACCATAGAAACCTCATACTGGAGGTGTTTTGTGAACTCGTCTGAAACATGCTTATGATTTATTCAGTTTGCCAGGAATGCCTGTATACTTAGCTCTTTTTAACCAAGGGTTTCAACCCCGGTGAAGTATTTATTCTTTTTTCATTCTTCTACATGGGTAAACAGGCACAGAGGTCGACAGACTTACGCAAGGTCATGGTGTGAGTCACTGCCGTGGCTAGGAATAGAATCCAGGAGACCTGATTGCCACTGCCCTCCTCCAAACACTGTCCCATACTCCTAAATCAAAGCAGGGCTAATTTTATTTTTGCACAAAATACAAGGTGTCTGAAATCAATATAATGTTATAATTTCCTACAGAGGGATGTGTTTAGCTTTATGACCCTGAATCAGCATTACTCGGGAGCTAGTCTTCCGATGGAAACCACACTCATTTTATAATGGTATGCTGGGAGCATCATCATAAAGGTTTTTACGCATGCTGTGACACATTTTATCCATCAAAATCTAAAACAGTCAAGGTTTTGTAATTCCGTCCCAGAGATTACATTTTGAATCATTGGCTCTTCATAGTTACTGATTGTAATGGAAACATATTGAATATCATAATGGCATCATCAATCAAATATCATCGATTGGCATTTCTAAAGCACCATTATGCTTATGGATGCTCATTTGACCAATTTTGTCCCTGTTTGGTGCAGACAGGGGGAGAGAGAACTCATTTGTCCTCCTTATTCAAAGAACAAATTTAATATCCGGAGGAGGGTAGGGCAAATACAAGTGTGCTTTGTACAATCAGCAAGCGGCAGGGGCCTACCAAACAGCTGTAAGTTCCTATCAGTCATGCATTCTAAGGAAAATTCAAGTAGAAGTGAGAGAAAACAGAAAATTAAGAATACATAGAGTGAGGCAACAATGGTAAGAAATTATATCCCTTGCATTTTGATGGGAAAAATGTTGGGGGGTGTTTGCAAGATGTTTGGTGTGTCCTTATGCTGCCTAATTGCCAGTATTACTGGTAAAGAATATATTAAACAGATGCAAAGGTGGCTTTTACAAAGGTAACAATTTTGGCTTGAACTTGCATATTAGAAATATTGTTCACTTCACATTTCTTCTGGTTTAAATAACATGCAACTTTTTCCCCCCATAAAATTAAGTTTATCTTCTTCAGCAGGATAAAGTAGAGTCTAAAAGAGGCGTAGGAAAGGTGTAAAGCACCCTGGGCTCTGGGCTGACTTTTACACAGAGGAGAATTTTATCCCAAATCTTCTTATGGTTTCTTTTTTTAAAAAGTCTCAAAACTGTCCAAACATTAATGAAAAGAAGTTGTACATCTTTGGGAATATGATCATAAAAAAATATTAATTCTGAGTAGCTGTAAAGCCAAAATGAATCTAATACAAATTAAAGAAATAAATTGTACCTTTAAACTTAACTGAGACAAGAAAAGAGAAAGAAAAGACATAATTAACATATTTTCTAGTATTTGCACATCCCAAGATGACTCCTTCTTAAAATACTGTGAATATCAGCACCCTTATACATTCTCACATCACTTGAATTAGTGTTTATAGAATAGAATAAAATATTTTGTTATATATTTCTTTATAGAAACAAAATAGAATGTTTTATTAATATTTTATTTATTTAACAAAATATTATGTTTTGTTTATATAAATAAACAAATGCCTCAAAATGTCCTTTTGCTATRCTCATTGTACCTCAGAATGGCCTGTATTGACTAACTGGAAACTCCAGTGGGATGTAATCTTGCAAATTATTTTTTCAGGCTTGTCCAGTTCTTCAAAGAGTAACACCCAAAGTGAAGCACAAAATGGAATGAGTTTTGGTCAGTCATCTTGGCTAGCCGAAAGCTTAATGCACCATAAAAGTCTTATTGGGAGGCTTTACAGGACCTGCTACACAGGGATGTTTTGTTAGAGGTGCATTTCACCGGTGCTCTAGCAAAGTATGAAATGAAATAAAAAGTGGAAGCAGTGGAAGTATTACAGTGGAAATGCTGATTTTCATGTGAGAAGCGAAATAAAGGTTCTGACTTCTGAACAAGAAGCTTCTGAACATCTGAACCCCTTACTTTCTGTTTTCGGATAATGTAATTCTAATATCCCAGCCAACTGCTTGTTTAGAAAAGAGGATTTCTGCATACATAAATTTCCTCTCCTGATGAGCTAGAGATGCCTTATTGACTATATCCTGTGTTTTTGCTTTCAGAGTGGTTTGGTTTCAATTGTGGGCAAAGTGATTCCAGTGTATAGTTTACATATTTGGTTATAAAGCACTTAAGTGGTCACCGGGGCTGGCGTAGAGGAGTGAAGGAAAAGGCATTTTTTCAAATAGCCAGATTCCAGTTGAAATGAGACCTCTGAAAATCAGCTACGTGAAACACAACGTGAGCTCAGAAAGGAGGAAAATTTGGGATTCTGCTTTCACATGTTTCCCTTTCACACTCAATACTGTAGGAGTAGGTGCCATGAAAATGGGGACAGTGTGTCCTGTAAAGAAGAGTGGAGATGAAGGTGAAGCTTGTTTTACCAATACTGTAGTTGCTGCAGTAATGGTCAAATTTCTCAGCTCTCATTCCCCTCAAGACTAAAATATAAACCAAAATGCAGCAACTAGACATGTGTATTCTTACCTAGTAATAATTTATTGCCTGCTGACATTTTATGTAAATGGCTGTTACACATATGAATGTAGTAATGCAGCTACATTTCCACATGTTGAGAACCTCAGATAAAACTTTTAAGTTCATAAAATATACTTACAGGCTCCTTAATTGCTACAGCAGAGAGCATTTCGTTGTCCAAATGTAGTGGAAGGATGATCACTGTATATCCGTAGAGGAATAAAGATTCTGCCATAAAGCATATCCATCTTTAAAACTGTTTTTTTTTCTTGAAGTACGATTTTTTGAATACTTTGATGGTGTAAGTGAGCCTACAGCCACACAGATATGTATGTAAACTCTTCTCAGATAAATACTTTTATCATCTAAAGGAATAAAGTGCTTGAGGCAGAAGACAGGAATCTCTGAGAAATACACTACTGTGATGAATATATTTGTCAACCAAGTGCCATAGCGATGAATTTCAGGGAAGATGAAAAGGTTTTTCATGACAGCAAGAAATTTGTAACTCAAAGAAGAGAAAATGAAGCAAACAGTTTGCGTTTATCTTTGCATCTTAATAGACAACCTTATTCCTGTTTTCATGATGTTGTCTTCATTCTCATGCTAAAGGATTTCCATTTGTATAAAATATTAAAAAGAAATGGAGACRTACAGGTAAGGGATAGTACTCCTGTCAGTCGCAGCAGTTAGAGAACCTAATATATGGTTATTTTAGTCTGAGGTTTTTCATTAGTACTGATGCTAGAGCTGCTTTGGACTTGACAGTTGACACGCACAGAGAGAATGCATTAAAACACCTACAACTTCATTATTAATTACGATTTGATAACTTGCTCCCCCCMCCCTCCCCTAGAACATATGCCATGACAAATGAAATCAGAAAGGYGTTTCAGCTCTTTGATAGCTGGGTCTGCCACTGCAGTGCTGAAATCAGTGTTTGTTTTCTTTTAGTAGGTGCAAAGACTGAGCCCTGAACGTGAGCAAGCTGCAGGTGGTGTGTTTTCTATCCAGGATCCATACCGGTGAACATGCTCTCCCTCCTTCCCTGCCAGAGCCTGATTTTTTTAACTCGTAGGGCATGCTGCATAGCCTGTATTTTCTCTTTTTCAAATAGCCAAGTATGATACTTTCCTTGGAAAAGTGCATAGAATAACCTCCAGATCAGCCAGCACTGGGATGAATGTAATTAAAGCTCTTTTACTTAACACCAAATAGTCCCTAAAGTACTGACTGTAGAGTTCTACATTGCCATGAGGTGAATTTGCTAAATTTAAATTTATATACACAGAAAAAGCATAATTAAATTGAAATACTGGAAAAGTTCCATGTAATATATTTGGCAATGGTTCTGTACAGGCTACTGGTCTGTGCAATACAGTGTTGATTTAGGGAAAGCCTTKGCATTTGCACATATGCCCATTACTAAGGGAAGCAGAATGTGAACATGTATTGAAAATGCTGCACGCATAGTGGATTTTTGTTTCTAAACTGCAGATTTTCCAATTATATAAAATATTCTAAAATTAATTTATTAGGTTTTCAAGAATTATGTCATGCAACCATACTGTGGAATTTAAAACACCTTGTATTATCACAGTAGATTTTAAGTTGAATGTCCTCCAAAATACCAATCTTGGAAGAGAATCACCATTAGACCTGCCGTAGATACAATGCTAAGTAGCATCCTCCTCGCATTTGAAATATGGCTCAGACACACCCACCCATACATAACTATATGTTATACCCATATAAATTTATATATTTCCTTACTGCTGTCATTTAGAGCAGGCATTTGGCTATATGTGGAAGTTTTCATTTTACTGCTATTATTTGCATTAGTGTTATAGCTAAGATTTCCTGCCATGAGTTTCTTTTGCAACTTTTTTTATACATATCAGAGCAACATACTTCCAGCTGAAGAGAATCCGTTTCAGCAGTAGCCACCATACGAGCCTAGAACAAACCGGCAGTTTCTCTCCCAGAGATCATGCCCTGCGAGCCTAAGGCAGGCGGCAGCGGGGCAGGACGTGGAGAAGAGGCAGCAGTGGTGGCTGGTGTCAGCTAACAGGTAACCTGACCGGCGTTGGGTGCTCACAGGCGTGATGACTGGTCGGGGCCGTGCTTGGATTAGCTTTCGGTGGGCTCCCCACCACGGGCAGGGCTGCACGACTGCCGACGCCTGTGGCAAAGGGTCAGGAGTGCCTGAACGGTGGCGGATGAGGTTTGTGGGGGTCCCTCCTGCTGGGGGTTTGTATGGAGGAGGTTACGGCTATGGCACTGCCCAGCTGAAGGCCAGAGCTGCTGACCTGCCCCAGGGTGATTTCAAAGGTCTGAAACGCTCATGAGGGGATAAACCAGTGTCATGGTTTAACCCCAGCCAGCAACTAAGCCCCACACAGCTGCTCGCTCACTCCCCCCTGGTGGGTTGAGGGAGAGGATCAGAAGGGTAAAAAGTGAGAGAACTCGTKGGTTGAGATAAAGACAGTTTAATAACTAAAGCAAAAGCTGTGCACACAAGCAAAGCAAAACAAGGAATTCATTCACTACTTCCCATCGGCAGGCAGGTGTTCAACCATCTCCAGGAAAGCAGGGCTCCATCACGCCTAACAGTTACTTGGGAAGACAAATGCCATCACTCCGAATGTCCCCCCTTCCTTCTTCTTCCCTCAGCTTTATATGCTGAGCATAACGTCATACGGCATGGAATATCCCTTTGGTCAGTTGGGGTCAGCTGTCCTGGCTGTGTCCCCTCCCAACTTCTTGTGCACCCCCAGCCTACTCACTGATGGGATGGGGTGAGAAGCGGAAAAGACCTTGACTCTGTGTAAGCACTGCTCAGCAATCACTAAAACATCTCTGTGTTATCAACACTCTTTTCAGCACAAATCCAAAACATAGCCCCATACTAGCTGCTATGAAGAAAATTAACTCTATCCTAGCCAAAACCAGCACATTCTCCACCCTTTATTCCATACCATTTACATCATGTTGAGGTCCCACACTAACCAATGCATTTTCATTATCCACCCCCCCACTTCCCATCCTTTGATATAATACACAGATATCATTCCCTTAGTCTATGGACCACACCTATAAAACGTCTTTCAAATGTCCACAAAATGTCCACTGAGTTCATTTAGTCCATGACTTCGGTCTCTATCTGTTATGGTGATCACTCAAGACAGGAGAGGTGGTGTGTTGTGGGGAGCTATTGGGCACCAAAGCCAGCTCAGGTCGGGTCACTGCTGCACTTGCACTGCTTCTTGTAAGGCTTCTCCTCCATTAGTTCAGGTGGTTCCTGCTGTACTAACTCCTACACACACCACTCAAATAATGGGTTACAACAATTTAAAGGTATTTCCATTAAAATCTCCACCCCTGGTCCCTTTGGGCCAGGTTATAGAACATTGCAATGAACTCCTCCCCTTGCCCCTGCTCCAGCTTGGACTTATCCACAGACTGCAGTCCCTTAGGGGTGTACCTGCTCCAAGTGGAGCCTTATCTGTGCACCACAGTCTCTCCAGGGGTATACCTGTTGTGGCATAGACTTATCCACAGCCACAGTTGCTTTGAGATCCACCTGTTCCAGCGTGGCCTTCTCCATGGGCCGCGTTGCCTTCAGAAGTAAACCTGTTCCAACATGGCCTTACCCATGGCTGCAGTCCCTCCAGAGGTGTACCTGCTCTCTCGTGGGCTTATCCATGGCCACACGCTTTGAGGTGCTCCAGCATGACCTCATGCACAGCCACTGATGCTTCAAGGTGTACCTGCTGCAGCATGGACTTCTCCACAACCACRGATGCTTCGAGCTGTACCTTCTCCAACGTGGACTTATCCTTGGGCCACAATCCCTTCAGAGGTATGTCTGCTGCAGCTCAGACATGAACACGCCACAGATGCTTCGAGATGTACCTGCTCTGTCATGGGCTTATCCACGGCTACAGACGCTTCGGGGTCTCCTGCTCCCACGTGGACTCATCAACAGGTCACAGTCCCTTCGACTCGAGTTCACCCTGGAGTTCCAGCCTGTCCAGCACCACAGCACAGAAACAGCAGCGATGCCCTGGCCGTCTGCCAGCCCAGGCGCAAGGCCATGGCTGTTATCAGAATGTTCCCAGGCACAGCACRGTAAGACGATAAGCAGTGCAGCAGTACAGCGAGCAGCGAAAGCAAAAAGCAGCCACTAACGAGCACTAGACTCTAATATACAGTAAGGCAAGCAAGCCCYATRGCAAGCACAGGAGCCTGCCRATTAATAGCTAAACAGCAATAACAGCAATAAATTCRATCTAGCACATTCCAATCAAACCTGTCGTTATTTCAAACCCTTTGAGCTCCACATTAGGTGCCAAAAAGGAMTGTCGTGGTTTAACCCCAGCCGGCAACTAAGCCCCACACAGCCACTCGCTCACTCCCCGTCAGCGGGATGGGGGAGAGGTTCAGAAGGGTAAAACTGAGGAAACTCATGGGTTGAGATAAAGACAGTTTAATAACTAGACCAAAAGCCGCGCACACCAGCAAAGCAAAACAAGGAATTCCTTCACTGTGTCCCCTCCCAACTTCTTGTGCACCCCCAGCCCACTCGCTGGTGGGATGGGGTGAGAAGCAGAAAAGGCCTTGACTTAGTGTAAGCACTGCTCAGCAATCACTAAAACATCCCTGTGTTATCAGCACTGTTTTCAGCACAAATCTAAAACATAGCCCCATACTAGCTGCCATGAAGAAAATTAACTCTATTCCAGCCAAACCCAGGACAACTAGTGAGGTCGGGGTGAGTGAATCTGGCCTTGCTTTTAACACTTCCAGAAAATAAATATGTCAGAGCATCACAGGGTGTAAAAAACCCCAAATCCACAGCTCCCTGGCAGCATTTAGGCAGAGTAAAACAAACAGGTTTGCTGCATGGTGCCTCAGCCCGTGGTGCACCTTCCCCAGCCACCCAGAGCTGCCAGCTKCTAACCTTGCACTATGGCTGGTTGGAAAACGGACCTGCTCTGCTGCGTGATCGCGGCTGGGGTTAGAGATAGTTAATAACGTCACTTGCGGAGACCAACTAGAATTGTGCCTCTCTCTGTGCCGAACAAATCGAAATAAAATCTAGCTCAAAAGTCCCTTCACTGGCTAATACCTTTGCTGCTCCTCCACGGGAAAACCTAATGCAAACCCCTTCACCTGACGTCTGGTCCAGACATTTACATCTTCAAGGCTGAGGACACTGTACCACTGCCCTCTCAGCATGGAAACCCAGCGATGCCCTCTGCACTGGCGTGGTCAGATCCTGCATAAAAGGGGCCGTACCTGCTTAGCCTGTTGTTAACAGGTATATATAATTACTCACAAGGCAAAGAAGAAGTACTGTTCAAGGCAAAGTGATTTTGGCTGGGAATCAAGTATTCATCCACCTGAAATCAGTGTTTGTTTTCTTTTAGTAGGCTTTTGGACAGGCTCGCATGAGGCTGAGCTGTGTGAGAACACAGGAGAGGAAAAGAGGGAAGAAGAAAGTTGGCACTTCAGTTAGGGCAGTAAAAAGCTGCATATCTCAATCCAGGATATAGATCTGCATGTATATATTGGCAGGTCTGCGTGTGCTGAGCTGCAGATTTTCCCCTATGCAATCATTCTTGTGATTTCTCTTAGGCTGTCAACTATGCCGAGCTGGAACAGTTTCCCGATAGCCAATTTTCTAACTCTGTCAAAATGCTTCAACAGCATAATAAATAATACGTATGGGCATACTCTGGTCAACCATAAAGCCAAGAGGAGATTTCCATAATCTGAAACTTTTACTAGTTCATGGAAGGTTTTGATCTTCAGAGGGTTTGCAAAATTAAATCAGCAGAGTGGAGGGAAGTAGTATTTCCCGAGGATGACCGACTTGGCAGGCTCCAGAGCAGGATGTGACCCAAACCGGTGCGTGTGGCACACCAGTGGATCGGCAGCCCGGGAGCTCGCGCGCCGGCGCCGGGTGCCTGCGGGTGCCTGCAGCTCGGGGACCGCGCTGCTCGCCCGGGGCTGGCGGCGAGGAATCATGGCCAGCCCCAGGCAGCGGGCAGCTGCAATGGCAGCCTGGAAAGTGTTGATGGAGTTATCTTCCAGCTTCGTTTTTCTGATGCACAAGTGTCAGATGTGCTAGGTAGATGTACTAGGTAGATGAAAAGTCACCAAGATAAGACTGAGTATATATTCTGGACAGCATGAAAATCTCAGTTTATGGTTGTATCAAAGAAAGAATCTGATCCCCGTGTTTGAAAAGTCTAAGAATGTGTACATTTAGTATCTCATGCATCCTGAAGTCTACGACTACAGCAAGGAAATAAAAAGAATACCACCTTTCTTATTTTTAAAGACCTCATGACGTCTGCAGGCCTGACTCAGGATTTCTGAATGCTTGGGGTTGGCACTACCCTCATTTCCATTATCACACAGCCCCTTTTTCCAGCTCCCCCGAGCCAGGACGGTGCTCTTGCATGTTGAGAAACACCAGGGTGGGAGAAGTGAGTTACCAGCTCTCCCCTCACTCCCGTTTCTCAGCAGAGGAGTCTCGTGGTGATGCTGCGGTTTCACGTGAGTCGGCGTAAGCAGCCCCCCACCGCTGCCCCCCCTCACTGCYGGGGATGTGAGCATCCCCAGATGCACCGCCAAGGACCCACTTCTGCTACCTGGTCAGACAGGCTGAAAAATACCCTTTTTCTTTCTGCTTAGTGGTTGTTTTTTTTTTCTTTCTGGGTGATCCTTAACTCAGATCTGTCCACTGAGGCAGCTTGTTGCACAGCCGCAGAAGTAATCCTACCAGCAGTGGTCAAGGAGAGCCCGGGGCTGGGAGAGAGGGGCAGGAGCTGTGGGACTGCTTCTGCTGGCTGCTGCCAAAATGCATGTGCATGAAAGCACATCCCATTAGCGAGGCTGGGATGTCTTGGGGTGCTCGCTGCTTGAACTAGAGCCCTTCAGTCCTTGTTAAATGTGCTTTTTAATGAGTATGATAGACAGAAACTTTGTGATTTTTCTTCTTAATGAAACAGTATAAAGAAGCTGTGAGATAGCTGGTGATTGTTCGCGTCAAAACAAACACTTTTGTGCAGGACACAATACATTTCCTTTGAAACATACAGGAAAGTGATATTAATTACCTCACCAATTCCATATGTGTCTGGTTCCTCATTTTTGATCCGGAGCTATCCTGCTTCTGTTCGATTCATTGATTCAAAACATGCTTAAGAAAACTCTGGAGAGCAAACAAGGAAATCCTCACTATCCCTTTTGTAATGTAAACTTAGATTTTCTTTCCTTTCTTCCAAAAATAAAGAAAAAAAAAGAACTGTAAATCCTTTTTCTTATATTAGTTTAATTTAGAAATAATAAAAGTATTCTATTTGCATTCACACTGACATATTTAGTGCTGTTTTTAAATACCCTTATTAAGTCTAATCATCCTCCCAAAATATATTTGCATTTAACTGTGTATTACAGTACCCCATAGCTTACTCTCTGTGATATATCAAAAGAAATATGGGACGCTTTCTTTGCTGTCTTCCACAGCAGTCTAATAAAAAAAGATGGAGAAACCAATTTTCTCCTCCAATATGTGTCCCAAAGACAGTTTAAGGGAGCCTGTGATCTTTTCTGAGATTATATTTTATATTTATATTCAGTGTTCTAGTCCCCTTTGGGTTTAAAAAAAAMMCAAAAAGCCCTTAATTTGACAACATGGAATATATTCAAGTCATTTAATTGCATGGTGAAGGTATGGGAAGGGATAAATTAACTTGGGGATAGCAAGGGACAAAGGACTAGCTGAAAGGCTACTAGCACTCCATCATTATCATGTCTCTCTTAATTTGTAGCACTGGCAGTAGGCGTATGGCAAATCTGGGCATAATGCTGTAGCTGCTAAGCCCCATGACTTGAAGATAGATCCCTACAATTTTGGCTAACCTGAATGGCAGGAGCCCAGGGTTGTAGACCTTTCTCCAGAAAGATGTCACGTCTGCCCTGCAGAAAGTGCACCTGGGTTTCTACCTGTGGAAGCAAAAGCCAGCACTGATTTAGCTTTCATCCTCGTAAATTGTCAGTATGTAGTCAGTGTCCCACCTGGACAGGGGAACTTGGCAAAAATCAGGTGTCACAAGTGACCTGCATGTACACATCCTGTAACGCTAGCAAAAATGCTGTTTCTCATAATTTCGCTATTCCTTATTGCATAATACACATTTATATGATGTTAAATCTGCATAGCACTTCTATAAATATATAATGTGTAAATATGTTATGACAATTTGTTACATTTATCTAACAACTGAAATGGCTTCTAAAAAGAAAAAAAGTACAAGTCAGGTTCTGCCACCCTCTTCAGCATCCCTGCACTAGCCTTCCACTGCAAAATCATCCCAAAGGAGTACATCTGCTTCTTGGTGCATCCAGGGAAAAAAAGAAAAAAGACAGAAGCATGGAGTCCTGAGGGGTTTATGTTGCAGAGCAGAGGCTGGCTGGCGTAAGGGGGTGGTTAGGACATCCTTGAAACTCCAGCAATCTCCAAGTACAGGCTGGGGCTCTCAGAAGCTCTTGCTGTTGTCAGAAACTATTTGGCTGTTCTAGTCTATCTCCCCAGACTTGGGGGCAACAGAGTGCATGACTTTGTACCCTGCTTGCTGGTTTTGCCCTGCTGGCTGCTCAGCTGCATTTGGGCATTTACTTCAAAAGGAAAGCAAAAAAACTAAGAAAGCTGCTGCTAACAGATCCATGTAGTTCAATGCGGTCAGAGTGCTGCGACGCCTTATTTCCAAGATCGCATAGTAAGTGACTACATTTTGCATGCAAGTAGCAGAAAATGCCGAAGTTTGGTTTCTAGGGAAAGAGCAAACCTAGTACATGATCAAGGGAAGCTATAACAGAGAACTGATCAGGATAAATCTAAAAGAACAGTGTAAATCCATTAAGTTGGTAATTGTCTATGTGTGATAACCTTATTTTAGATACTACACTTTTCTTGTAGCAATACTAACACAGCACTATAAAATTTAGGGCTTCTTTTCATGTCTGCTCCATCCCAGTGGGATCTCCGCCTAAAATACTGCTCCAAGGGATACAGCACATAATCAGTCCCTTTGAAACAGCTTCAGTAATACTGAATCCATATAAGTGCGGATGCCAATTATGCTAATGAAACAGCAATGGGACCATGTTTCTAGCCATCTTCTAACAGTGCTGTAAAACTATTGTCACACTCAGCAACTAAATTTGTGTAGCATACGATTGCATAGAGTACTTACTGTAGAAACTTATTGTATGGGGGAAGTGATGCCAAATGTTCCCAAAACCTAAGCCTGCTAAAAAGACTAAGAAAGCAACAGGTAACTGTAGAAAACCTGGAAACTTTTCTCCTATATTCACTTTTCCACTTTTCCTATATTCACATCTCCAGAAGATGCCAGGCTAATGCAAACAATGTCTATACCGCTTTCCTTTCTTGCTCCTTGTTTCCCTCCAAGGCAACGCTCTGTCCTGAGGAGAAGGCACTGGGAAACCATAGCGGGCTAGCAAAAGTTCAAGACGCCCCTGAGAAAAACAAAGGCACATCTTTAACATCTTCTCTCCATTTCCTCTTTTGGACTGCTAAGATCTCTTTCAGAACTACAGTATTCATGCCTTGGCATGCTTTAGGCTCAGGCAGGACCAGTCACGTGTGGTTTCTCTTTTCCTCTCTTGCATCCTCTCACACAGCGGTTCCTGTGGCAAGGATAACTCTTCTTCCCAGGCAAAAAGGGGGGGTTTCAAAGACTACATATTAAAATACCTACATTCCCCTCCTGCCCTTAAAATGCCGTTTGACTAGAAGCTGCACATACTTTCTGCAGGCATAGCTCCAAAATAAATGCCTCAATCAGGAGGCCAAGGAACTTAATCTAAAGACTTAAATTTCAACAGACTAGTAGCATATGGCCTCAGTGCATCACCTCAGGCTGTAATTTCAATTCAGATTTGCATATTAGATGGACAGTATACATTTTTACATAAATGACATGCATACCTGTGCATACATAGAGTTTAGAGTTTCTCCATCAACCCTATAGAAATGTCTTTACAGCCTGGAAATGCTATAATCATCTCTGCAATGCACCATGGGCCAAGGTACAAATCAGCTTATGTGAACGACACTATTAAGGCTACTATAAAATCCTGCTGAGGACAAGTCTAGGGTGTGGTGGGAGTAATTAATATAGATCATGAGAAGACACAGACAGGAATATGGATTCATCAGGAATAAAAGCTTTCACACATGATTAGTCAGGAAAAGAGAAAATGGCCATGTAAGACTGACCAGTCTTTACATTATTGGGCTATTATTTCTTGCATGGGTGGAAAGTCCTTCCTCACTAGTTTTTTTCCACATTAAATCCGATCAGCACCACTATGGTTCCAGGACTGCAGTGTTTCAGCAGCCCTTCATCTGTTCTTCATGCACACTTGTTACAGATACTACAGTCTCATGGAAGTGGCTTTGAAATCACCATTGCTGCAAATGCATCTGCCTTCGATTCTGTCATCACTTTGTAGACCATGACGATTGCAGTCCACAGTCGTTTTGTAAAATCAATGAAAACATACAAATGTTAACCTTTTGTTTAATTTATAAAACAATAATGTGTTGTCATGTTTTCCCATCCTCTCAGCTGCCCTTGAAGGGATGTCTCGCTAACCACACTGATTCCATGATGGGCGAGGGATGCTTGGAAGTTAAAGGCTGGCAGCCTTTTAGGGATGGACGTCATTCTCTGTCATGCCTGCAAATCCATGCTAATGTTCCTCCCTTAGTTCACAGGGCGTTGGTTGAGGAGCAAAGGCAGCCTACAGTGGGGGGGTCCTTGAGCTCACGGTCCCCGAGTCACCCGCTCTGTCCCCACTCCACAGGCTGCAGAGCTGTTCACGAAGCAGTTCCTGAACCCTTGCCATTTACAGCCTGTCATTTGAAAATGTATCTTCACAAGTTTCAAAGTAGAAATACTAATCTTGTCAGATTTCCTGACATTTACTATGCCTTTTCTTGAGTCAGAGCCCAGAGTTGTACTATGATATTTGATCATTAGGCTGCTCTGATGCCCCGAACATAAAGTAATTTCCAAAATTAAGTTGCCAGGCACTGACATTACCACATAGTGCTGACAATGTTCGGAAAACTAATATTCATTTTTTTCAAAAAAAAAAAAAAAAGAAAATATTAAACGTACTTATTATTTACTTAACTGGTTCTATATTATTATTTCTCTTTTACATACAGATCTATTTTATCTTAAGTATGTTTGCTGTCTGCTCAATACTCTAAAAAAGGATTTGCTTAGAAAAAAGAGCTGCCTTCTCTACCACAGGTAGCATTGCCTTTGACTCCAGAGCAAAGGAGCTAACAGCTGCCAGTACCCGAGGGAGTGCCCAGAAGGAAATGCCTCCATTTGAAGAAGAGAAGCAAGGAACGACATCCTGTCTTAGCAAGGTAGACCCTTCCCTCTACATTTCACCGTAGGCTTCAGCTTCCCATCCTCAGCCCTGACCTGGCACTAGATATTGTATGAGAGGTTGCTTGTGCAACCTGGGCTTGAGGAGTACGCTAAACAGCAAACAGCCAAGAAGTGTTACATTGCTCGTGTGTTTCTGAGGATCATGCTGTTTCTATGTATTATCTGAACTGCTCATTAGAAACATTGAGATACACACGCTGGATAAAATGCCCTCAGAAAAACCTCATATGTCATACCTGGAGTTACAAAGATATGTACAAAGAATGCAGAAATACACASATGGGAGGAGGGAATAAAGGTATGTGGAAAACTCAACAATTTTATGGAATTTGCCCGTACCTTATGCTATTTGAAGCTTGAGTATCGATTTCATCATTCCTTGCTTGCTACTCACTGCTGCCACCACGTGTTACCACAATTTTTTTCTGAAATAATAATGCGCCTTGAAATAGAAATGTGTATACTGCTGTGGGCGAGAAGGACCTGAAAATTGGTAAGACCCTACCCAAGGGAAAAGATCTGAAATGGGCAAGCCATTCCTTGGAAGACTGGGCATTGCTGGAAACAGTATAACAAACTTCAGAAGAGCCCCATATAAGCAAAAGCAGTGAATTTTGGATCGAGGATTCACGCTATTTAATACCAGTAGAGTTCATGGATGTGTATTAGGCAGTGCCGGGCTACTGCAAGCACATCCGCTGACAGTCTTTCTCTCTCCCATGCCTTCCTCTTGCACTTGGATCTTTTGTCATGCTTTTCGGGAATGACAAATGGATTAATAATGAACAAATGTGGACTGCRCTCAGGAAAGCAGTTTCTTCCTAACTCCCATCATCTGGTAGTGTGCCTGTTCCCTAAGGAATGAAAGCCAGTCTCCCAGTTTGAGCTTATTAAGAATAATTGTGGATATTTTTAGTGTCAGTACAAATGACTAATTAAAAGGTTTTTAACATTTGCTGTGGCTCTATGATATAAAATATGGGCGAGTTTCACCAGTCTCATTACACACTGTATTAAAACCGAATGAGGCTCAGGACCCAGTAGGACATCAAATTCCTACAAGCTAAACTTCCCCCGGTGTGGCTTGATTCTCTGCTAAATTTATTTTATTTTAAATAACTCCTTAAGGATGACATTTAAGTCACAATCTGTTGATAGATAATCACAAGCTTACTGCATATCATTTCAATGGAGTATCTCGATATGCAAGTTAAGGTTCGTGAAACAATTTGCTGGTTTATGGTCCTGTTGAGGGAAACAGGGAGCATATGCACRGCTTAGCTGTTCTCTCTTCCCTCTGTCTTGCAAGGTCTCAAAGCACATGCCTAGGTATAGATGCACTGTTACCAGTTCTCACGTTGGTTAATGTGTTACCAGCACATACTCATGGGCCAGGGAATGATTTCAGAATATCAGCTTTCATTTAAAACACAAAATCAAGTTTAGTTTCCAGCTTCTGTGACTGAGACATAATGGATGGATAATTCCGGCTCTAAATCAAGAGTGATGCTGAAGAAGTGTATTAAATCACACAACGTTTTAGCCACTCATGTTTCTGAGAGACTGCTTATGCATATGACACTGCTGAAAGTTTGTCTAAAGTCAGTGGTCCTCTACACACACGTGCTTGCAGCYGAACCTGTGCTTATATACCTTGCTGGATCAGCATGCTGGGAAACGATAGGGAGATAATGCTCAGTCAGGACTTGGTGAAGAGGAGAGGAAGTGGGAAAGACACAAATACAAAGGTCTGATCTTGCTTTGCATAAAATGTAGCCTATTTAGGAACTAATCCTGCTTTTGCACAACATTTTTGATTCCAGTGCCTATAAGGAGGTTTTTGAGAAAACTGAACCAGGGGTTTCACAGCGGTGCATGGCAAGGGCACGTGAGAAAACAGACTGTTGTGGTTTAAGCCCAGCCGGCAACTAAGCCCCACACAGCCACTCKCTCACTCTCCCCTGGGTAGGACAGGGGAGAGAATCGGAAGGGTAAAAGTGAGAAAACTCGTGGGTTGAGATAAAGACAGTTTAATAGGTAAAGCAAAAGCTGCGCACGCAAGCAAAGCAAAACAGGGAATTCCTTCACTACTTCCCATCGGCAGGCAGGTGTTGAGCCATCCCCAGGAAAGCAGGGCTCCATCACGCGTAACRGTTACTTGGGAAGACAAACACCATCACTCCAAACGTCCCCCACTTCCTTCTTCTTCCCCCAGCCTTATATGCTGAGCATGACACCATATGGTATGGAATACCCCATTGGCCATCTGGCCTAGCAGTCCCAGCTATGCTCCCTCCCAGCCTCTTGTGCACCTCACAGAGCATGTGAAGCTGAAAAGTCCTTGAGAAGTAGACTACCTAGCAACAACTAAAAACATTAGTGTGTTATCAACATTCTTCTTATACTAAATCCAAAACATAGCACTATACCAACTACTAGAAAGAAAATTAATTCTATCCCAGCCAAAACCAGGACACAGACGTAGCTTGAAAGAGGAAATGCTCTGACTGGGTATAAGGGAACATCATGAGGACAATCGAGCATGGGAGGATGCTGCCCACAGAGGTTATGCAGTCTGTGTCCTTGGAGGTTTTCAAGACCTGATTGGATAAAGTGCTGAGCATTCTGGTCTGCTCTGATAGTTGACCCTGCTTT
This sequence comes from Oceanodroma leucorhoa, assembly GCA_030449065.1. NCBI lineage: Eukaryota > Metazoa > Chordata > Aves > Procellariiformes > Oceanodroma > Oceanodroma leucorhoa. The sequence continues at coordinate 7,214,140 of JASVER010000033.1, forward strand.
GTGAGGAGGTTGGACAGGAGCCTTCCTGAGGTCCCTTCCCATTTGGGTTACCCCATGATGCTGTGATGCCATRGGCTTAAATGACAGCAAGAGCAGGCTTCAGCAGTGTTGAAAAGTAACCATTATGCGCTAACATTAAAGCCTATTTTTTAATAAACAGGACAGGTTGAAGTAGTTAGCCTGTGTTTTCCAAGGTCAGTTTTCAAAGAAACATTAAAAAATGTGGGACTCACATTGTGTTCTGTGGGGCAGGAACACCTTTATTTATGGGAGGAGAGAATGGAAGGAAACTCTAACTTGATTTGGTGTCAACATAATGCTAGTGTAGGCATCATCTCTGTGATCACCCTGTATCCTACTGAGATGTTTTCAAAAATACRGAAAATACAAGGCCACATCTGTAATAGGACCCAGGTCCCTCAGATGCAATGAACGTCATTATTTTGAGCCCAAATGCTTTCCACTGCCAACCCTCCTTGACATGACATACTCTTCGTACGTGCCCCAGTTTTGGGCCTGATGGCAGACACCTAGCAGTCTGTCTCAGGCTGTCCCCAATATTATGTAATTAATATTCCATTTTCTTCCATTCTTTCTTCTATTTCCACCTCATCATGAAGTGCTTCGTTATAACATACTTTCCTATTCCTTACTGTCCAGCTACTGGCCCTCGGTGAAGCAAGAAGAAAAGTGAATGCAAACACCAGGAGTGCCCTGTCATTGAAAAAAAGAGATTTTGTTTGATTTCACTTTCTAGAACAGTGACGGTAAACCACTACTTCCAACTGATGGAGTCATGACATTTTCTACTTGAGGAACGAGACGGAGGAGAATTAGGTCCACAGTTTTGCGCTATTGTCTCTGACTCTTGGTTAAGGTTGTATGTCATTACTATGATGCTATGATGMCATATATTCTTTTGTGTTTGGCAGAGGAAAGTGCTTGTGGCTCCACTAATTTACTTCAAAGCTGATGTGGGTGTCCTGAGTGCTCTATAATCTTGAAACAACCAGTGTTGCCTTGTTGGAGCTGTCACTATAGCATCCGATGGAAAACAGGAAAGAAGAAAAATTATGTGTTTTGGAGGATGTGAAGGGATTCAAATCAGTTTAGAAGGATAAATAAAGGCAATGTTTCTTTAATAGCGTAATGCCTATGAGACTTTCCTACCAAGTACAAAAGGATCTACATGAGCTACCTCTAGGGCAAGTCTAAAAAATATTGCAAATTATTTAGGCAGTCATTAAATATGACCTTTGTTCTTGGCAGCAGCACAAGGAAAGCAAGAAATAATTAAGCAAGTGACTGTTGAAAGCACTACTGACCGATTTCAACACAGAGTTTGTTTTCTGCTGCGAGATATTTTTGCCTCTCGTTTCATTTTCCCATGTTGAAAGTAAGACACAAATGTCATTTTAGCATCTACAAATCTAGTTATGGTAATTAGCATTATACATTTAGAATTGGCATCAGTTATTGTCATACATGCTGCAGCATCCAGCATTATTGTTTATATTTTTGTGTTTCTGGGTTATGAATTTTTTAGTAATTCTCTGGAATCTGCCAAGTAAGGTACAGTGTATTGCTGAGTTCTAGAAAAAAGGCAGCACCGGGCCAAATGCTCCTTCAAGGCATAAGAAATGAATAAGAAAAGTCTTTTGGTGCTTTGCCCCTTCATCTCACTGAGCAGAACCAAAACAGTCTAACTGCTCAAAGAATAGCATTGGACATCTGTCCTGACTACTGACAGGTGCTAAAAAGGCTTTCCAAAATGCCTAACTATTTAGCTGCCAGACTCCTCTTGATTGTCATGAAATTAGGCAGCTCAGCACTTGGAAAGTCCTACTAGGGTCCAGATTCTTTAAGATATTTAAGCAGAAGTACAAAGATTTTGATTCTTTTAACATAAGAACCCAAACACATTTTATTTTTAGACATCCACTGAAAAAATTTGTCCCCTTTTCTCTTACCCTAAACACTTGCAGTGAGGTGCAAGACAGCAAAATACACATGGGGGATCTCTTTTAAGCAAGTATATTACAGGCTAGTTTACCTTGAATATCTTTTTTCTCATCTCAGTTTTTATGAATCGGAGAGAATTTTTCTTGACATTATAAGAATTATAAATTTGAATGGGTTTTGAATCTTCAGTTCTGTTACAGCAGACCCTCACTGGGATACTTCAGTCAGAAGACAATGGCTGTATTGGGTTTGCATGGCCAGGTTTTGGTAGCAGGGGGGCTACAGGGGTGGGTTCTGTGAGAAGCTGCTAGAAGCTTCCCCCATGTCTGACAGAGCCAATGCCAGCTGGTTCCAAGACGGATGTGCCACTGGCCAAGGCCAAGCCCATCAGTGATGGTGGTAGCGCCTCTGTGATAACGTATTTAAGAAGGGGGAAAAAACAACCTGTGCGACTACAGCCAGAGAGAGGAGTGAGAATCTGTGAGAGAAACAGCCCTGCAGACACCAAGGTCAGTGAAGAAGGAGGGGAGGAGGTGCTCCAGGCGCCAGAGCAGAGATTCACCTGCAGCCCCTGGGGAAGACCATGGTGAGGCAGGCTGTCCCCCGGCAGCCCATGGAGGTTAATGGGGAAGCAGATATCCACCTGCAGCCCGGGGAGGACCCCACACCAGAGCAGGTGGGATGCCCGAAGGAGGCTGTGACCCCATGGGAAGCCCACGCTGGAGGAGGCTCCTGGCAGGACCTGTGGACTTATGGAGAGAGGAGCCCACACTGGAGCAGGTTTGCTGGCAGGACTTGTGACCCCGTGGGGGACCCATGCTGGAGCAGTCTGTTCCTGAAGGACTGCACCSCGTGGAAGGGACCCACGCTGGAGCAGTTCATGAAGAACTGCAGCCCATGGGAAGGACTCATGTTGCAGCAGTTCATAGAGCACTGTCTCCRTGGGAGGGACCCCACGCTGGAGCAGGGGCAGAGTGTGAGGAGTCCTCCCCCTGAGGAGGAAGGAGCGGCAGAGACAATGTGTGATGAACTGACCGCAACCCCCATTCCCCATCCCCCTGCGCCGCTGAGGGGGAGGAGGTAGAGAATTCGGGAGTGAAGTTAAGCCCAGAAAGAAGGGAGGGGGAGGGGGAAGGTGTTTTTAAGATTTGGTTTTATTTCTCATTACCCTACTCTAATTTGATTGATAATAAATTAAACTGATTTCCCTAAGTTGAGTCTGTTTTGCCCATGATGGTAACTGCTGAGTGATCTCCCTGCCCTTATCTCGACCCACGAGCCTTTCGTTATATTTTCTCTCCCTTGTCCAGCTGAGGGGGAGTGACAGAGCAGCTTTGGTGGGCACCTTGTGTCCAGCCAGGGTCAACCCACCACAATGGCACTATCTACCCTGACAGAAGAAGACAGAAAACAAAAATTTGCAGGCATTGGAAGTTCTAGGAATTCAAGTATTGAAGTAACAACAAATTTTTTTGGTGTAAATAGTAAAAACTGGACAGAGTGGTAGGTCCTACTAGAAAGTCAACCAAAAATAGAAGTCTGTTGTGTATAATCACTTCTATTCCACTGTTTACATGTCCCAATTTCGTTCTAATAATTGCAATCAAACTAATTAGCATGCACCATTTCCAATTAAAATATATCACAAGTTGAATAGAAATCAACAATGTCATAAAGCTGTGAAAAGTCAAACGTTACTCTTGAGTGCTGYGAGCACAGGCCAAGAAGAGTATGGATCTGGGGGAAAAAGCCAGGGTGAGAGCAACAAATAATGCTATGTTGTCAGACACCGTGTTTTATAAGCACAGGTTAAAAGAATTGGAGTTATCTTGCCAAGCAAGGAGAAGAACTAGGGGGGGGATGTGATATCTCTTGAAATATGTAAATGGTTAGAGAAGTGGAATGAACTGCTATTTATTGGAATACCTCATGTGGAGAGGATGAGACCTAAAGGGCTTCAAATGCAGCAAGGAAGATTTAGGTTAGATATTAGGAGACGAAATGTTTAACCATAAGGGCTAGTTGGAGACAGGACTAGGAGGCCTGGAGGGGCTGTGCGCTTACCACCAGAGAGTGGCCTTAGTAACATCTGCCAGATGTGGGAAAGGTCTGGCTGGCTCTGCCACAAGAAAAAAGGATGGACTAGATGAGCTCTTGGACTCCCTTCCAGCCCTCATTGCTGTGATTCTGAGATTCATCATGCTGGAAAGCCTTTCTGTAATTATTTTGACCAGCAACATTAGTTCCCATATCAAAGCCATTTTATGCATGGGATACATGAGCACATGTGGATAGAAGTTCTCTGAGGAGTGGAGGATTGCATCCATCATTTTATTATCATTTGCTTCTGAGTTATAACACAGTGCTGTGGTCTAACTCAAGAAATCTGTGAGTTATCAAGAGCCCTGTTAGTAGAAAACATCTGTTTTATTTCAATGTATTGAAGGTTAGAGGCTAGATGCTCTGCAGTAGCTTCATTTCTGTGGCCTAATGGGTCACTGAGAGGCTAGCTTATGCCAAAAAAAATTAGGGTTTATTATTTTTTTCTTAAGATAACATTAAGAGAACCATTTTTATAAATCTTTAAGTAATGAATGAACTTTTCTCCATTATTTCACAATGTGTACCCTTAAATAACGTGCCATTATGCTAGTCACATTGTAAAATTAAGCTGATTATAATGGGTATAGTTTAATAGTCCATGTAAGTAAAATACAAATAGTAAACAAATAACTTTAATAGTAATAAATAGGTCTAATACTGACATTGTGTCATTATGAAGCTAATTTTCAGAAACACAGGTGATGATTTGCTTAAAAAAAAGCAGTTTAACCTTGACAATGAGTACAACTTTCAAGCCAGCTAGAGGAGATAGGAGCATGAAGTTATATTCCCAGGTATCTATGTTATTTTGGAAAACAGTGCCTTATGTGCAAGGGGCTGTTTCCCCAGCATCAAAGCATTAATATAAACCAGTGACATCCGGAAGGGAATGTCTACATGTGCACATAGTGATCTGGGTCTTTCTTTGGTCTTTCAGCTATAGGAAGGCAGGAACCTGAGATGAAATGTAGTCCTAGGAAGAACGGCTCTACATGTTGCTGTCCAGTTCCCCTGGACTCCAAGTCTAAGCTACCCCACCTGAACTCTCATCTTTGTATATTCTCCTTGAAGAGAAGTCCTCTGCTACTCTTTACAGGAGTTCAGTTTCCTATGCCTCCACCTTCCTGAATATATGCCAGTTTAAATAAGAAAACCGCTATGTGCATTTCCATATAATGGAAAATAAAGATCTCTCATCTTCCTTCCTACAGAGCACTTTAAATGCCACATCCCAGCCCGGCATGTATTGACAGAGACACAAGCTACTGACATAGTTTATCTGCCTCTCCCCGGCTCCYGGGAGAGGCTGAGGATGCAACACAGCCACCCGGGCAGTCCCCTGCCGTTGCTCTATGCACTGCTGGTAGCGAACAGGCACTGGCGGTGCGCAAACACCAATGCAGAAAGAGCCCTTCTCAATGTTCCCAAAAACTTCCCAGCCCCATACCCATACCCCCATGTCCAAGGGTACCTTCCCAGGTTGTCCTTACCAAGAGGTCTGGCCCACCACTTCCATTCTGTCYCTTGGTGTGAATTGTGTTTGGATATTGTCTACCCCTCCCCGCTCCTACCTACCCAGAGGCCTGGAGTCATTATATCCTGTCTTTCTGCATTTTTTGATTCTGCGCCTCATCAACACTCTTTCCTGCAAATGGTTGGTATTTACAGATTGTTTTTCCCTCAGCATGTTGAAAGAGCTGCTAGCCTTGTGGAAGACATCAGCTCGGAACATAAGAACATCTGATAAAATGCACTATAAAGTCCATTAAACTCTCACTGTGGTTTGTCCTCTGTCATTAATAAGGTTGTTATTGCATCTGATCTTTATCATCACACCCTCCTCTTGAAAGACCTGTCTGGAAGCATTTAATGTTTTTACAGCTCATATCTCAGATTTTTTTTTACCTTATTCACGAGCTGTTCAATTCTGTTATGCATTGTAGCACATGAAAAAGGTCCCAATCACAATTTCCCAAAGAACGACCATAAGAATCAAAGTGGGATGTCAAAGTGCATTCACTTATAGCTATTTAAGGGACCAAGCAGGGCTTATTCTGATTCTCGAGTTAATGACAAGTCCATCAGATCCTATTGCTCACCAGAAGCTATAATCAGAAACAAAATCTAGATGAGGCCATTTCTATTATTCTATAGTGGTGTAAAGTTAATGTCCCGTACTTCGAAGTAACTCTCATTTCATTTATATAGGACTTTAATATCTTTGTCTAGATGTAAAACATATTATATTCATTGGACACATTAGTAATTGTGATCTTGTAGCTTAATGCAGAATCATCCACTTTTCAAAAAAACCCCCACCACATCAAAGCTATGATAATGAATAAGAAAGGRTAATTCAAGCTACACTTTTTGTTTCTTACTACCCTGGCATCCTTCTTTCTACTCTTTTCTGTTCAGCTTAAGGGATTTGACTTCCTAAGCCAATTCTTTAGCTAAATATGTGCTCTAATTTTAGGTTTATCATATGGCCTACAAGACATTTTCTTTGTGTGATTCTGCAGTGTGGTTTCCATACAGTCATTGTTGTGTTGGGGGTCAGAAGAAGAAAGAACATTTAGACTCTTTTTCTAATTCATCCTGTGTGTATTTGCAAGGAATTTAGCTCCAAGAAAGCTCTAAATAATAAAATGCATGGCCTCACAACATGCTGCAAAGTGCTCATTATTTGGTATCCTAATACACTCTGACTGCTTTTGCAAACAGATGCTCCAAATACTGTTCTTAATTAAATATCAAGGGTTGGATTCAAATGTTGGTCCATGCCAGCAGAAGATAGCACAAATCTTGGCACCAGGCCCCGATCCAACGAAAGGATGGTTGTGAATGCCTGAAACATTTACAGGCTCCCCTCTCTTGTGGACAGGCTTGCCAGACATCAGGATATGATGCAAGTAGTCTGGATTTTGGGGTGTTTCTGAGGTGTCAGGGTGGTAGGGCAGTCCAGATGGCTGCTTGGCAGCATGGCTTGTGTGCACTTTGGACATATTGCTCTCCAGTCAGGCTAGACAGAGCTGCTTAGTCATATTGTCAACAACCACCACTATAAATCCTTTGAAACTTTTAGTGAAGATAGAGAAGGGAAAAAAGGAGTTAAAGTCACTGAAAGAAGAACTATGAACTGAGCTTTCACTTAAACAATGCCTCTCTTTTCCTTATCACCTTATGGGATTTTTTCTGTTCAATAATGGGTATGCAATAGTTTTTAGATAGTAATGGAGATGGTAAAAGATTTATTTTGGGGGTGGGGATTAGCTCTTACTACTCAAATTTTTGGTCTTCAGTCTTGACAAGGAGAGGAGATAAAACACTTGGAAGAGAGGCAAAGGAAAGGAAAGCGCAGGTAGCAAAAGGATCTTTTCTTTGAGCTGATGACTTCAGAACCGCGTCGACATCACACAGTGTAACCTTTCTCAAGAAGACCAAGCAGCTTTGGAGACCACCATGACTGTACAGCCTTACTGGTCTGGTACCAGAGATTTCAAAGATTTCCAGAGATTCAGCATTTCAGATTTTCAAAGATTTAGCATTTACTGGCAGTGTCAGGGCTGAAGAAAGGCAAGGACATTACACAGTCAGATCAACCCTTGCATAATATATACTAATCCAGCTGAAGCAAAGATTTTTTTTTTACATCATTTCTTCTCATGGGTTCACAGCTCTGTTGGAAAAAGATTTAATCTTGGACAGCAAGGCTACACTCCTGAAGCAAGAGGCACATACAAAATGAGGAGAACAGAAAAGGAGCAGGAAACAAAAATAAAAATGGAGGAAGAGGCAGAAATGTGATTTTGCCAGCTCGGTTGCTTCTTGGTTCCTTTCTCTAGCTCACTGGTCAAGTTATTTCTTTGGCTTAACTGGATACCATGGGCTCAAAGTCATGGGTAGCCTGGGGCTGAGGAGCTAATAGAGCTAGAAAGCTTTCCAGGCTGCCTGTTCTCCCAGCCTCTGTGCCAGACTGTTAACCTCCCCAAAGGTCTATTATCTACTTTACAACACACAAATTACAGTGAATTGATTAATATCCAATGTTTTTTTTATTTAAAAGCCATAGTGTTGCCACTATCCTTTGTATAGTGTGAAGTAGGGTTTTATTTACTTTTAACTTTGCTGTCTTTTATGGACAACTTTGTAGAGCAAACTGATTCAGTTTTGTTTGCTTTATAGGTCTATATACCCTCATCCAAAACTGAGGTAACTCAGTCTACCATCTGCCTTTCCTCAGCATGTATAGACACAATTTCTCGGGCAGAGACACCTGGGTGGTGCCTCTTCTCCCTTCACCACAGAGTCTTAGAGGAAAACTCCCAGGAGAAGCCAGCCTGAGACTCCAGCTGGTGAGAGCAGCCAAAGCAAGGCTTTGTGGATGCTTGGAGAACATTTTACTTCTGTATCACTCTTCCTCTGCTGTGTGCTGGCTGGCTCTGGTGCTGCCTCTCTCGTGACTGTGTCACCTCTGTGTCACTCATTTATCGATCTGTTCTTTTCCTTTCTTTCACCTTTTCTATTCAGAGTCATCCTCATTTTAAAATTTTCTTTCTGTTTATCTAATTTCCTCCTAATTCAACCCATCACAGGAAGGAAGAACACCTGTGGAGCAAACATCCTGATTTTTGCCATCATTCCAGTGAACCTCATTGCTTATGCATTTTACCCCTTTCCCTACCCCATTTATGTCTGATCTACCTCTATTTCAAGCTGTGTAGTACAGAGACTGCCTACAACATTTTGTTTGTACAAGGATACCTCATTCATATTTGGTCCATAGTCAGCATTATCATAGAATCATAGAATCACTTAGGTTGGAAAAGACCTTCAAGATCATTGAGTCTAACCATAAACCTAACACTGCCAAATCCCACTAAACCATGTCCCTAAGCACCACATCTACACGTCTTTTAAATACCTCCAGGGATGGTGACTCAACCACTTCCCTGGGCAGCCTGTTCCAGTGCTTGACAACCCTTTCGGTGAAGAAATTTTTCCTGATATCCAATCTAAACCTCCCCTGGCACAACTTGAGGCCATTTCCTCTCRTCCTATYGYTWGTTACYTGGGAGAAGARACCRASACCCACCTCTCTACAGCCTCCTTTCAGGTAGTTGTAGAGAGCGATAAGGTCTCCCCTCAGCCTCCTTTTCTCCAGGTAAACAACCCCAGCTCCCTCAGCCGCTCCTCATAAGACCTGTGCTCCAGACCCTTCACCAGCTTCATCACCCTTTTCTGGACACGCTCCAGCACCTCAATGTCCTTCTTGTAGTGAGGGGCCCAAAACTGAACACAGTATTCGAGGTGCGGCCTCACCAGTGCCGATTAGAATAACTTGTTAATGCTTAAGACTGAAACGTAGAGTCAAACTAAGCAGGACCAGCACCGTAGGGTTTGGTGATATAGTTTCAAGCACTGGGAAAATCTTCAGTGGCTTCATTTTACCAATCTACTGTTTGCTCCCATACTGAAGTGTAGTTTAAGGCTTATGACCCTCATGGAAAAAGATGTCCCTTTTTGGTGGAGAATTGGATGCTTAGCACCGGAGAAGCAACTGGGGATGCACACTCGGGTACTTTCTTCCTGAAAAATTCACACTGATCCTGTCTTCTTGAACGGGAATGGTCACAAAAGGCTCGCAGGCGGCTCCTGCTTGGAGAAGGAATCTGCCTTTTCCTCACCAGATCTGTTGTGTAGAAATCCCTGAAGAAAATTAGAGGCACAGCACTAAGGTGGTAACCCCTTTTCTCCCACATCTCCACTGGCATTTTTAAGCATTGTCCCAGGCCTTTTACCAAGCCCATCTGTTCTTCTTTATGCCACTTCTCTGCAATGTAAGACAACTAGAGGGCTTTGACTGGGAGACAAAGCAGAGTACAATTATCCTCTTACAATATCCTCACAATATCCTTCTCTGAATATTGTGGCATCCTAGTGGAGTTTCACCCTGGGTGTGTATTCAGCAATCTTCAGGGCTAACGCACTGTCCATTAATAACTCCTGAACAGCAAACCGTAACCATGATTAAGGAATGGGGGTGATCCATGCTTGGAAGGATTTTGGCAGCAAAGATACAAACACATGTGTAGACCTGACAGATGCTATGGAGGAAACAGCTACAAGACAGGCTGTGGGCAGTGCTGTTGGTGTGTGGAAAGGGCCTGTGGAGTCCAGCAGCCAGTGTCATGTAATTCCTCACCAGGGTGCAAATGCTGAGGAAAGCAATATGAAGAGGGAAAAAAAGCATGAGCACACCAATTTATAAAAACTCCAACATGTGATTGTGCAAAATGCAAGGTGTGGCTGGATGTATGTGTTTTCTCATTAAGATGACTTTCACGTGCGTACAAGCAACCAACCAGAGAGAAATCTGTCATCKCACAATCAGTTTGCCATACTTTCTTCCTATTTTGACTTTGTGTGCGTGTCTACCTGCAAAAAGGGAAGATCAGGTGAGAAAAAGGGAGCATATAAAAAAAAGAAGCTATCCAAACTGACTGTATTCCCTCTACCAAAAATTTCCCTTTAACAAAAAAAAGAGAATTTAGTGTCGATATGCAGCTTATTACATTCACAGACAGGTAAGAAATGATGTTGCATTCCTAGTGGGTTAATAAAGAGTTTTCAACATGCCAGAATCAGGACTAGTTTTCACAAGTCCACTCAGTAGACAAGTAAAACCAAGATATTCAGTGCAACCTGCTTTGAACAGTCTACTATGTAATGGTGAGTTTTAAAATTGTGAGGGGTTGTTGTATGCACCTCCACAAAGATAAAGCTGTTGCTTTGTATGTCAGTTATTTCTGACTGTACTTTTCTCTTTCCACCCAATTGGTTTGCATGTCTAGCAGAGTGCAACTGATTGCCTTTTTAAAGTATAAACAAGGTCTTAAACATTTTTTTTTTCTTTCTATGCAGAAATGAAGAAAAATATTTATTATGTCAGCTTGGAGTTACAAGGACAAACAACACGACTGGCAGAAAGTTTTAAAAGAATTGTGAAATTTTGGCATCTAAGAGCTAAAGCAATCATAGAATCAGAGCATAGTGGAAGTGACCTAGGAACTTTGGAAGGACTCAGCCCTTTTGATTCATCTTTGCAGTGCACATCCAGAAATGTTGAAACCCTGCTAAACAGACTCCTTTTTATCTGCAAAAATGTGTTACTCAAGTGGCAGTGACAGTATTGACACGGTATTGTAGAGTTATGCAGTATTGTCTGCAATTCTTTTTGGATAAGAAAAGTAAAATGTGATTCATTTAGTGTGCCCCCTTCCCCAAATATATACGGTGCCATTCAGTTGATTTTTACAGTGCAACATACAGAAGGCCACATCCCAGTGAGGTAGTTTCAGGAATTTATCACTTATGGCAACAGCTATGTTATATTGTGGCAATTAGCAGTTTGCAAGAATAGAATCTCTCTCCTTCAGAGCTCCATGGTCATGACAATGCATCAACTATATGAGGACATTACACACTTTTATAGGCACAATTAAAAGGATTGAATGAGTTTGCTGAATATATTCTCTGTATGGGGTAATGCTTAACTGTAATCGTTGTATATTGAATGAAGCATGCAAGTTATCTCGCGTGACCTGATTAGTCAGAAATAGTGTTTCCACTCTTTGGAATGAGATTGTTATCAGTTGCAATAAAACAAGCAAGACTATACTTGATGTGAACTGTGTGCTGCTAGCGTCGTCGAGTCTTTGAACTTGTATATAAAACATTTGAGAGACTAACTCTAAGAAACTGAAATGGAGGTAAAGAAAACAGCTTCACAACCTGATTACAACAGCAGTGAAGGTATGAGACAACAGACTAGTTTTGGGAGACCCACTAGCAAAACTGCTTCTCAAAGAAATAAGAAATGTCAATTTTATCTGTACCCTAGAGTGGGCCAGTTTCAGCCTGATTACTTTGTCCCCTGTCTAAACTGATTTCTGTAAGGTATACGGCAAGTTCTTCTATCAGGAATTTGCTAGACTCAAAAGTGCTTKATCATATGACTGTTTACCACACAGAGGTGCTCCCCTGCCAACCTCTGATCTCAGCTTATGCTTTGCTTTGATTCATCTATACAGGGCAGTTGCCAGAAGCTGGAGCCTACCTCCTGCTTGGGTTGGGGTGGGCTTCCTCCCCCAGCTCTCCCTGCACCTGGAGGCCTCATGCTTCTCCTCCCACCTGGGCTGTGGCCCTTCCAGTTTCCCCATTCTCTAATTTCAGAGAAATGGTTATTTCTGGGAAAAGGCATGTCCTTCAAGGGTCATTCCTTCCTCTTGCGGGGGGAGCTGGGTGACAGCAAGCACAGCAGGGCACTTACTTACTCTACCCAGAGGACTCTTCATGTCTGCTCCTTTGCTTCTGCCTTTATCCCCATTTGAGGATCTTCTGCTGAGCCTCCAAGGAGGCACTTCATAATGAACTCTGTCCCCTCAGATTAAACCTCTTTCCCAAGGTGCCCATTATTTTGACACAGCGTCTTCGATTTCCAAGTGTGAGCACTTTCATATCACAGAGGTCTCTGGGCCCGGGGTTTGGCTGTCCTGTCCCCTTCCTTATGTCTCAGTCACTCCTGATTCATGGGGTTCAAGTACCTTCTCATCCTAAAGGCTTTTTCTAACATCAGCCATTTCTCAGTCTCACAACTTTTCAGCCAGTACTGCTGGTTTTCCATCCAGCCTGTCCTCCTGCCCCCTTCAAATATCTTTGGGATTGTCTCCTCCAACCAGAGTAGTCCAAACACATACAGCTGTCTAGGATACTGGGTGCCACCTGTATCACGCCAACCAAGACCTTTCTTGTCCTTGACGCAAGGCAGTCCTTTCAAACACATCAATGAATGCTTCTAGGCCACTTTACTTTGCTGCCATTTTATTCCTTGGTATCTCTTTCCCCTGGAAAACCCTACCATGGTCACTGTTACTCTATCTGCAGGCCAGACATTTACCACCAGAGCTTCTCTGCTGTATTTCCTCCTGCCATTTCTGTAATGCCACTTACCTCTCCACGCATTTTTCTTTGGGAAAGGCCAACTGAAATACTACTGTCTGGAGCTCTTCCTTGCAAGTAGTAATGTATTATTCAAGTGTAGTGACCTCTGATAGTTCAATGTTTCAGTAAATCAGCAGTTCAACAGTTTCAATAAAGCAAAGCTAGTTCCAGCATCATAAGTTCACCTTATGCAGGAGCCCTTTTCTGCAGACTGCCAAATCTCTCACCCTGTCAGGCTAGTAGGTCCCAAGATTTGCTTTGTGCCCATCTGCTTTTCCCATCCTTGTGTGCTAAAGACCCAGTCTTCATTAAAAGTCAACCCAAATGTCTCCCATGTTCTCCTTCTCGACTGGCTGTTAGCTACTGCCATACAACTTTTGACATCTGGTCACTAGCAGTTGTTCATGCACTACTGCCTTTCTGAACCCAAAGTCCCACATTTACATACTTTTTACCCAACTCCTGGTCACACACTGCCCAGGGGTGGCACTGGAGTCAGGCGGCCACCTTTCAAGGATTCAGGTCTCTAGTGCATGCCTTCTGGTCCTGCTACCAATGTTAATAAACTGGTAAAGGAAAAGTCCTCTTTAAAGATAAAATGGATTAAAAAATTACTTTCACACGTGTGCCACAAACAAGACTAAATTCTCTGTCATTAGACAATGTCACACTAACATTTGTTCACTAAATTCATAAGAAATTGAATAAATGCAGAAAAATAACCATAAAGAGCTAGTCTTTGCAAAGACATTGTCCATGGGTCAGGAGGTCCCTGCATAGCTCATTGCTGGTGCCTATGTGAGTATTTCGGGGAAGCATTGCTATATGGTTGCTCTATTATATTCTTTCCTAGGCTTGCATTATTGCCGACATTCAGAAACGAGACACTGAGCCAACTGGATCTCTGCCTCATCATCTTATAGTATTTTCATCTTGTATGTCGTAAGACTGTACTTACAAGCATTAAATGCTTCCAGGAAGTTCTTGGATGTACTGAGAAAGCAAAAATGAAGATTCAAAGGTATGTCTAAGTTAAAAGCTTGAATGACGGAGCTGTTGATTACGCATCAATAGCGACAAAACAGAAAGGACAAGATTTTGAAAGAAAAACCTGTTCATTTTTGGTCATCGTAAACTGGAAAGTCATTTAGGGTCATTCTCTAGAAGTAGTTTCTCTGTTTTTCAGTTTCTGGTTTCTGATATTGAGATCTGAAAATATTGAGAGTTGCCGCTAATTAAAAACCTGAGCTACTACACCAATAAACCCCAGAAATTGCAAGAGAATTTACAAACTTTGCAACTGCCCTGCTCTTGTTATATTCCTGAGACAAATTCAGACAGAAATCCTGGAAACCTGTTTATTGAACAAGCAAAGCTGTGGAGCTGAGCATGTTCTGAGCGCAAACGAGCACTTTGTTCAGCGTTAACCGACTGAAGCCCGAYGGTGCTGAGACAATCCCTTTGTTGAGAGGATCAGACGAGGCAGTTTGTATGAGCCTGACAGCTTTGCACAGCTTTGCCAGCTTAATTAACACACTTCTGCTCCCGGGGAGGAGGGAGCCTCCGCAGCGATGAAGAGAGCCCCACAACTGTTTCCAAAGCCACCGAAGTGCCACCAGCTCAGACGCTTTACCAGAGGGCTAGCTAACATCACAGGCTGCAGCTTTCCCTGTTTACTGCAGTGAGTACCCAGGAGGGGAAAGCAAATCTATTTCCTGATAAAGAATGACTCACGCAGGCTGTTTGGCTTCCCCTTGCTATGTCGGTGATAGGGCATTTGGCGGTGTCTTTCAGTGTATCTTTTGTATACAAAATACCTGATATACATATAAGATTTGGCTTTGCTCTCGCACAGATGTGTGGGAGAGCAAACACAGCTAGCTCAGGTGACTCATCGGGTGTTGCTGGAGCTAACTAAAAGAAGTAAGCTCGATGACGGTGTGTTCAGGTCCCAAATTCACGTCTAAGTTTGTCTGAGGCATAGCAGTTGAGGAGGAAAACTGGAAATGAGCATTGCCAGAGCCTAGATCAGAGCGGTGGCATGGGGCAGAGCTCCTAGCAGAGGGCACAGCAGCAGTGCCTGCTGGCCAGAGAGCCTGGCCGGCCCCCTCTGCCCCGCCGGTGCACGTCACCTCTCCTGCCAAGAGCCCCACGGTGCTGGGAAGGGAGTGAGTGACAGGTCTGGGGCTGCCCCACCAGCCAGAGAAGAAGGCACTGCTGATGCTGCTTCCTTCGGTGCTGGCATGTGGCTCTGCTGTCAGTTGAGGTTGCTTGAATGAAAATAATTTTAAAGAATTTGGGTCAGTTTGTTTTTCTGCACRGAGGATGCGAGTGCTCGGTACTTTACCTGGGGGTAATACAAACAATCCCGATATCCCTCTGTGAGACAACTTGTTCTGAACAAACTTGCTTTATCGCTTCTGTGTGCTCGAGGCTGTTGTTTTGTTTTTAATTATTTTTATTTCGGCAGCATCTCAAAGACCCTACCACAACCAGGCCACCATCTTCCTAGCAATACAGAATGTAAAGCAGCGCCTTCCCCAAGGAGGTGATGATCTCAGTACCTCTTGGAGGTTAAGGGAGGATGCGAGGGACCAAAGGTGCAATGCAGCAAGGCACTTGCTCATAGGCATCCATCAGCTTAATGGCCGAGCGGGGACTGGAAGCCGGGTTTCCTGGTGCTGTGGCACCCACCCACTTTTCCCGTCACCCCAATCATCACATCTGCACTTTTGGTGATTAACGTGGAATTTGTCCTCTTGCCCACAGCGTGTGGCTGGGCAGGCTGCCTGAGTACTGTTTTTTTAAACACATCAAATTAGCCCTACGCACTGTCAGGATATCACCTCACAAACATTCATATAAGAGCTAGTCCAGAACAACCGTCAAAGAGAAGGAGCAACTTAAAAAAAAAGGCAGGTCTGAATCCATAGCCCTCCCCAGATAAACAAGCCCTGATTTGCAACCCCTCCAAATCCCGTGCTTGAGTGAATACAACTAAAAAGATGACAGCTATATCTTCAGAAGAATTTGGGATAACTCTGCAGTGGAAATTTCCTTCTTCAACAAATCCAGCGGGAGAGAAGAGGAAATGTGTGGTGCAGGCAACAACCATCACTAGCAACATCTCTGCCACCCTCTTCTGCAAAGTTTCGACCTCAAAAAGGGAGAAGTGCCAGACACTCAGAAAATACTCCTTATATTGTGATTTTAAAGGAAGTGCTCAAAATGCCGCGGTGATGGACAGCATTATAAGATACTTAAGGTTACATTAGGAAATGAACTACTTTAAAATGAGGAACCGCCATGTGAACTGGCAATCACATCTCATTCAGCATGCTGTTATTTATCTATCACCAGAAGCACACATGGTGTTTAGCAGACAAAGGAAAAAATAAAAACCCTGCAGCGTGAGTTTGTTAATCATRATTAGGCATAATCAGATTGCAAGATACTTTGTCAATTATTTTTGTTGTATTGTGCTATGTTATATTTGTTGGAAAATGCCGATTTATTAAAAGGGAAAGGTTTTGCAGGAAAAGATTTACATAAATGAATTTCCCATTCAACTTTGTTGAAAGAAAATRTTCATACAAGGAAATGCTTTAGACAAATCTAAATGAAAACATTTGCATGTGAAATTAACCTTTTGCTCTTACATGTAAGTTGATGTATGTTAAAAATACACTATCAGTTTTAACAGAGAGTCAATGAAAGGTTGCAGAGTGATCACAATTAAGTTTTCTGATAATTTCTTTTACTGTAAACAKTAAGGATTTTTGTTTTTCAACCCGCTTTTGTGTACAACATATTCTATATACTGCTTATTGCTAAAATTTTTTTGATAGTGTGATGCAGTGAGCTATGAAACCGTATCAAGAAGGGGGGTCAGGCTGGTGCTGGGCGGTGGAGGCTGACTGAGAGAATCACACAGGCTTAGAAACACAGAGAGGTTACAGACCGCGCGGGCTGAGAGCAATCCAGGCAGAGCAGTAGCGTAAGAAACGTCATAGAGTTTCTCCTAGAAAGAGACCAAAGGAGCCTCAAGGCTGGGTGAATTGACAGGGCTTAGGGGAAGAGGGGCAGCGGGGGAGCACAGTATGAGACGGAGTGTATTGCTACGGAAATGGCTGAGCCAGGAAAGGATGTGCTATAAGGAAATGTCAGCATGAATATTTCATATGTTGACCCTTTTTGTAGTTTCAACATCTTAAAAGACAGTGACAGTAATTGACGTTAGAGGCTGGGTAGAGAAGGTAATTCTTATCCCAGGAGATTGACATACATTACCCAAAAAAATGCAGCTCTTGGCTATGTTCTGCAAGGTGACATGCATTGCTACATGTATTTACTGAAGGAGCATCATCATTATCTGCCTGAACCTTAATTTCCCATGGAATATCACCCCTGCACTCTTTTCTTTCTAGCTAATATTGCAGTTCCATGTATAAGGAACTTCTGGACCAGGAAGGTATAATAAGACTCAGTAGATGCAGATTGAAACCAGACAAGTTCAGACTACAAATTAGCTAAGGCATTTTTGCCTATCAGTGAAGGTAAGTAAACATTAACGAGGGCTGTAGTGGATTTTCCACAATTGGAAAGCTTAACATCATAATTGGTTGTTTTTTCTAGCACCAAACGCTGCTAATGAATTTTGCATGGAAATTAAGAGAGGGGCATTCTTTGGTCTGTGTTATGTGCGAGACCAGACTAGTCCCTTCTAGCCTAGGTTGTTGATTACCCTAAAGCAAACTCTCCTGCCCTCAATAAGGAGAAATTTGTGAACTGAAAGCTAACTGCATATGCCTCAGGTTCTAGCAAAACCCTTTTATACTAAAAACTATTTCCCTGGCTGTAGTCTGTATAAAATAGCATCCTAGGTATAGGATATGCATTGGAGCCCTTTAAATTATATACCCTCTGGTAGCTGATGCAGCGTCTAATGGACTCATCTAGCGTAGGAGTGAAAACAATATGTGCTATGAAAAGGCTTATGCACAGACCCTAGTATAGGCTAGCATAGCTTCTTCTCCATGTTTTGAGATCACAGTCCCTTCTGTCCTTACCCGTGAAATCTCTCAAGCAGAGCTCCCGTCTGCATGCACCCCAGGCTCCACAGAGGTGCCGGGACCTCGCATTTTTGGAGTGCAGG
This sequence comes from Oceanodroma leucorhoa, assembly GCA_030449065.1. Taxonomy (NCBI): domain Eukaryota; kingdom Metazoa; phylum Chordata; class Aves; order Procellariiformes; genus Oceanodroma; species Oceanodroma leucorhoa. Next base: position 7,232,363 of record JASVER010000033.1, read on the forward strand.
ACTGGGRCTTTTGCTGCTCTCTGGACTGGCCCTGCCTGAGCTGTTTCATGGTTGTTGAAGCCTTTCAGTAAGGAGCTGTTGCCAAGGCTGGCCCTCTGCTCCATACCGAAAGGGCTTTACTACCACACGTATTCCCCTTGCCACTCCTATAGCATGCAAGGAGTGCATTGCATACAGGAACCAGCCAGCAGAGTAACCCCATGGACACACATCCATCACATGAGCCGAAGAGCCTGCATCAGTCTCCCCCTTGTCCAAGCAATCCAAGGCATGAAGTTTCCAAGCAATCCAAGGCATGAAGTTCATGTGCCAGAGGCTCGTAAACTGAGCTCTGCGTGCACCTAGAGAGCAGAGCCCTCTTGTGAAGAGGCTGGGCAGAAAGCATCTTCTAGGTGACCTAGAAGAAGGGGTTTTGCCAGGCACTCTCTGCCATGAAAACATACCTTGTTGACCACGAGCGAGGTTGCGTGCTCTTTTCATCCACCCAGCTGCCTTGGGAGCTGTAAGTGCAGCACAGGCACAGAGCACTAAAGGACCTGGAGACTACGCTTGCTGCTGAAAGTTAGGCACTTATTGTAGTGCTTTTTGGATCCAAAGCCCTTGGACTAGAGACATCTTCACCAAATAGTACAATGCCGTTGTCTCATCTGGCACTTTACACCAACCTGTACAACCATTTTCTCTTTAGGAGCTATAATGAGAAAGCCAATGTGTATCAGATAGCAGATGGAAAAATAAATCCCAAAGTTTGCCTTTACCCCGCTTTAGTTTCATCAAAACTTCCCTGTTGTCATCAAAGGGAAGTTGTGTGTTCCAAGTGAATTTAAATATTAATATAGCCTAAAATGCAGGATAAACCAAAAACAAGGAAAACATCTCACTGATCTATAAACTAGACAGAGCAAACTGCCAACTGGGAATAATGCTAAATGGGCACTTTAAGCTACTCTGTGGAATGTGAGTTTGATCAATTCAGTCCAAGCCACATTAGTCTCATAAAAGCTGAGAGCAGCATTTTCTCCCAAGGGTTTCCTTAGAGGGATATTCCTCTCAGAGTGCAGTATCACAGAGGCAATTAAGGGTGATAATATTTTTTGCATATACTAAGCAACTGAGTAAACATTCATCAAGACATGCTTTCATCATTATTTTTTTTAAATGCACTTCCAAGTTCACAGTGTAGTTGTTGTCACTGAGCTGACAGAAGCAGTAATGACTAGTGAAAATTATTGTACCATGACCCTGTGAACTATTTTTAACAAGCAAATACTTTCCAGGAAGCAGGTAGGGAAAAAAATAGTGTTCTCATTAATAGTCTGTGCTCTTATTCAGGTGGAAGACAAGGTGGGTACGTTATGAGACTCTCTAGCACATTGGCACATTCTTACTCTTCGCTCCCAGATTAATTGGCATTAATGTTCCCAGGTCTCAGTGATGGTTGCAGGCTCATTACAGGTGCTGCTTTGCTTGTATATCATTGCTGTCCCACAAGCATATAATTTATTGCTTAGAAAGGATTTCTGGATATTTTCCCAGGTGTAAAATCACAGAGGCTTATATTTAGTGCTCGAGCTGACGACAACCCTACCTGCATACATTCTCTCTCTCTCTCTCTCTCTCACACGCACACACTTGGCTTTGAACTCTGACATTTGTCTTATGTCACAAATTCCTTCAATTAACCAACACAGTGCATTAGTGTAATTGTTAGTTCAGGCCTGAATTCTCTTCTGGAATAGCTAAACAGAATTGTAGCAATGTTGTTGTAGTTCATATTGTATATRCAGCCTGCTAATAGGCATTTAAGGAGTTATTGGTGAAGGTCTTGCTATGATAATGCTCTTGCTTCAAGGTTATTTATAGAAAAAGGTATCTAGTCTTTTTAAAGAAAAACTGTGCGTGCCTCTGCGCTTCCTGCACAATAACATGACRTAGGTAATGACCTCTCCCTCTGAAGTTATCATCTTGGCTTCTCTATATAAATTTACAGCCCATTAGGGCAATTCAGGCCTTAAAACAAATKAAAAGATTCATTAAAAGGTGGCCTTGAAAGTGCAGGGCCATAAAATCGGAACAGAAAAACCAGCATGATCAGAAGCAGTCCAGTTCTGGCCTCATTTGCTTATGTCAGATTTCTTCATCCTTTAGACACCAAGCTGCAATATGATCCAATATTAACTAAACTTTGCAAAACCTATGGCACCACCCAGAAACAAGCACTTCAGATGAGAGTGAAACTCCCATCATGTTCCTAACTATCCGCTTCAACTTTGGGGAGAGAATTTTTTCCTGCATGAAGTATGAAGGGACACAGAAGGATCTGGGAATGCTACCAAGCACGACTGGATCATCACAAGGTGGGACTTCCATCAGCAACATTGCTGTTGGTCAGTTAAGTTACTATCCTAACTGCCAGGGCCCGAGTGCTCACACAGCTACTGGATGATGGTAGGGACAGAGTAGGTAGCAATCTTGTCACTTTTTTTTGACAAGGAGTCAGGAAATCATTTTTCACAGCTGATGGAGTGAGGATTTTTAGACCAGCAGAGTTCACACATCTCCTGTCCTAACACATTGCTAGGAGAGCCTAAGAGCTCTGCAGGACTGCGTGTCTTCATCGTATTGATCCCTGCTGCAGCAAACAGAACAGGGAAACACCTTTAATTAAAAAGCACCCACCCTCAAGTCCATCGGTTATTGCTGAATCACACCTGTTTGAACACAAAAACAATGTTTTGTCAGATGTTTTCAAAAGTCTTCTCTAGATAATCCAGCGTTGTTTAGCATGGAAAGGGCAACGGACTTGCTTGGTTAAAGTGACTTATTCCAGACGTGGAGTACTCACACCCAGARCAATAATTAACATACTCTCAAGAAAGCACGGGGGGCTGGGAGACGTTCCATTGCCCTGGGATAATAGCCTTAGTCACACTTTACAGTACTGTGCCATTTCCACGAATTTACCCATAGCGAATCATTTGTTTCTCGGGTGATTCATAACCACGGCTGCTTCCCATCTTCCTGGGGGCTTTCTGCAGCATGAGGCTTCTCACAGTCTCAGCAAGACCCATGCCTGAAGAGGGCTGTCACCAGCAGCCAGCCCGGGCTTCTTTTCTGGTGAGAGCGGGCGATAAGGGCGGCGGGCTGAACAATGGATGCTCCTCCACAAGCAGATTAGCCCGGCCCTGCAGAACATCATGTATCTTTCAAGGGATGCTGTCAAGAAGAAAACGGCGGGTCAAATCCTCGGTGAGAGCAAATTAGCATGGCTGCGTCAGCTGCACTGCGGTTGGTGGAGCGACGCCAGCTGATAGGAGCCGAGCATCTGACCCCCTCTATCTAGGAAAAACAGCGTCTATCTGGGGTTTGAACAATGATGGAGAAGGGATTACTGGAATCAAAAGGAGCGTAAGCTTTTTGCTCACTTTTCACCACTTCTGCTGTTTCCCATACTCTGCTGGCGCGCTGATGCTGGGCAGGTCGGGCCTCTGTGAATGCAGTTTTGGCTCTCGCGGGATCGCAAAATGACCGCTGTAACGAGGTTTTCTCACTAAGATTAGAAAAAGCTGCAAGAGGTTCTCAAACATACTGAATTTCTGTTACACAGAAGGCTGTATCCCATCCCTTCTCTCTTCAGGTGAAGGGGACCTGACACTGAGGAACAGCAGCAGCAGAATTTGCTACCCTGTGCCACCCCAGCCCGCTGGCACCCACCAGGGACCCCCGAAGGATGCGATGCTGCTCAGCTCTGCTGCGGGGGTTGCACGGAGAGGAGGGGAYGGACCCTCCCACCCCCCCGCAAGCCACAAATGTGATGTTCTCTGCGGGAACGTCAAGTGCATTTTGAGGACTGACAGAAATGTCATAGCACATCGCAAGTGCTTTCATACCCTCACCAGAAATAAAACACATGTCAGGTCACAGAAGGCTGTTTTCGCTCTTACCAACAGTGCCGGCTGTTGTCTGGCTGTGCAGGACGTCCCAGYCCCTCCAAAGGCATTTTTGATGCCAAGGAAACAGCATTTTATGAAAACACTTCCCTCTCTCTCCCTCGCAGAGGGTTTTTTTTTTGGTCACTCAAGCCTGAAATAAAAGGTCCTGCTAGCTGGAGCCTGTTGCTTCAGGTACAGCTTCATTTGCTGGGGTTTTGGTATTGCTCAAAACAGGATTTTTCTAGCTTTCACGGATTGTGGCTAAACTTTTTGCACAGTTTGTCCTTCAGAAGTTCCCAGATGTCTCAGCTGACACTTCCCTGGCATATCTTTCAGGGGAAGAAGGATGTAAAAAAAAGCTGTCACTCATCCAACTGGATTTTTTTCTTGCTACAGTGCTATAATAGTGTTGATAAATACTGAGGAAAATTGGCATCAGCTCCAGTTTTCTCCCTGACTGCCAGGACGTGTCCAGATTCGGTTCGCTGGGTGATCTGCAAACTTTGTTGGCAGGTGGCCTGTATGGTTTTGTCCACAGTTTTGGCCTGCTCTTTTTCACACTCATTTTACCTCCAGAATTTAGAGGGCTTCCCAGAAGTTATCTTTGCTTCTCTGATGCTGGGCAGACAGCGTACTAATGATCATGTTTAATAGTAGGTTTCCAATTAATGATTCCTATTCAGTGATCCAGTTGCCAAAGGCTGTTTTTTTTATTAATTCTGTGGAAAATCTGATCATTTGCCGAGATCTATTCAGTACTTAAACCATGAAATCAATTTTAATAGGACTCAAGGGATGTGTATGTAACCCATCATATGTCCCCAAGTGTGTCCGATTCCCAGACGAGGTAAAACAGGCCCATTAGCCTGTAGCTAATATTTTGCTTGATAAAGTAGACATCATGCATTGATGAACCAGAAAGCAAAGTGTCTTAAKTCTCTACAGATTCAGTTAAGAAACAAACTGTTAGGCTGAGCACTAAAACAGGTCCGTGCTTTCGGCAAATCAGCTGGAGGCATCTGTATCACACTGATGCAGGTTTGTACCAGCCTCTGCCTCCGGATGTGTTTGATCCTAGAGGTATTTGAGGTTTTCCACAAGAGTGTCTCTGCCTTCCATCTTCCATCTGAGCTCCCTAAAGACCCTACAGGTTTGCTTACAGGTGTAGAGGCTTGTCCCACTGCATTTAGCCAAACATTTTCCCCTCACTCTTATTAAGTATCCAAATATTTGGATCTTTACCATCTGGGGTTAGTGACCACCCTCTGCTCCACTTGTGGCACTGCCTAGCACGACCAAGTCTTGATGTCTGGCTGGAAATCTTACACACTGCTACTTTGACGCTTCCCTAGCTGCAATGGTTTTCCCAGAAAAAGGGCTGCATTTCCATACTGCCTGGCTAAGAAGCTGGAACTGCACTTTAATTCAGGTGTTACGAGGTGGTGGCAAATTAAGACTGCACTTACTACACAGCACAACTGAGAGGGCTTAGTCAGAGGAAGGCACCCAGCTGTAATGTTAACTGTTTTCCTGTTATCTCCATAGACTTCATGTCTGAAGGCTCACCTGGGTTCCACACAGGTACTGCAGTTTCTATACGTTTCCTCCTCACACACAGCAACACATCAGCAGCAACACATGTTTTTTGTAACCAATAATCTGGTTACTGCAAGAAGGCAGGCCGATGCATGTGGGTGTCCTTTTATCGGTAGATTTTGAAGTGATCAGTCCCAGTTTTCTAAGATTGCCTCAAATGAGCGTCAGTCCCACTATTAATAATTTGATTTCAAGGTGAGCTCATGGGCATGGCAAGTCCCCAGCACAGTAATTACTTGGGGTGCTTAAGAGCAATGAGAGCTCCTGGAAAATTTGATAGAGTACTAATTATAACAGAAAGGTTTTTAATGATTACCTGCTGTTCAAAGATGGAGGAACTAAATCAGGCGTATATTCTGCATATATCCTGAGTGCTTGCAAATAAATTTGGCTTGCATGAGRGGCCTCATGGATGCTGTAATAAGAAATGTCTCAGCCCTCACAGGAGCTCTGGCTTAGTCAGGGTCAACAAGCGACTGCACCTCGGTTATGGGACTACCCAAATTCTGTACGTCTCTGCTTTCAGAGCCTCAGTTTCTTTCTCTTTAMCTCTCAACACCAACAAAGCATCAATCTTTTTTTTAAACAACACTTTCTACGCCGACTATCAACCCTCTAATCAAAAACCTTCCTTCTTTTTTTTTAATCTCCTCCATGCTCTTTCTGTGGTATACACAAGTCCCTAATTCAGTCCTGTTGTATAGTGCACCCTTGGTTATGCTGGTAAATTAAGCAGGAGCGTGGAAGTGTTTCCAAGATCAAGGGCAAAATGATCTTCCTACTACAGATGGGCATTGTTTAATCATAGGATTATAGAATGGTAGAATCACTTAGGTTGGCAAAGACCTTTAAGATCATTGAGTCTAACCGTAAAACTAACACTGCCAAATCCCACTAAACCATGTCCCTAAGCACCACATCTACACGTCTTTTAAATACCTCCAGGGATGGTGACTCAACCACTTCCCTGGGCAGCCTGTTCCAGTGCTTGACAACCCTTTCGGTGAAGAAATTTTTCCTGATATCCAATCTAAACCTCCCCTGGCRCAACTTGAGGCCATTTCCTCTCGTCCTATTGCTTGTTACTTGGGAGAAGAGACCAACMCCCACCTCTCTACAGCCTCCTTTCAGGTAGTTGTAGAGAGCGATAAGGTCTCCCCTCAGCCTCCTTTTCTCCAGGTAAACAACCCCAGTTCCCTCAGCCGCTCCTCATGAGATTTGTGCTCCAGACCCTTCACCAGCTTCATCACCCTTTTCTGGACACGCTCCAGCACCTCAATGTCCTTCTTGTAGTGAGGGGCCCAAAACTRAACACAGTATTCGAGGTGCGGCCTCACCAGTGCCGAGTACAGGGACACGATCACCTCCCTACTCCTGCTGGCCACACTATTCCTGACACAGGCCAGGATGCCATTGGCCTTCTTGGCACCTGGGCACACTGCCGGCTCATGTTCAGCCGGCTGTCAACCAGCACCCCCAGGTCCTTTTCCGCCGGGCAGCTTTCCAGCCACTCTTCCCCAAGCCCRTAGTGTTGCATGGGGTTGTTTTGACCCAACAACAACAATTTGTTAAAGACTGTTTTAAAACAAATCAACCCTTATCCCCCAATGATATATAACCCAGAACATTTCTGTGGCCCTTTTTACGTTTTACAAGCTGTTAAATTTTACATATTTTCAACAACTAAGTTCTTAAGTGCACAGGAACTTAACAAATAAATCCAAAATCAGATTATTGTAATTTAAATGCACCAGTGGATATCATCATATAGTATCAGGAAATGAGCCAGTCCTTCCATTTTAATTTTGCATTGAATTAAATGTATTCCAATAATATTATCAAAGGTAAAATGCAGAGGTGCTGGAATGTGATGGATTTATAAAGATACACCGTGTACTTTTTATATTAATATGTCCTCCAGAATCTGTGAAGTTTAACATTCTTGTATTATAAACATAAATTATTCATAAATAATTTCACTTACAGGTTTGACACTTTATAAAGTATAATTTCCAGTAAGATGAGCATTCTGAGAGGATCTTCTTTTTGAAGAGAAGTGTAAATAGTCATATGTTGATATTACAAAACCGAGACTTTCATTATAGTAGAGTCATCTGGAATCCAAATGCAGTGGTCCTAAATTTGCCCTATGCTTCAAAAGTATACGGAATATATCCCTTGCATAGCAAATAATTTAAAGTCCAATTTATAATCCCCTTTTTACAGTTAATAGAGCTCCTTCCCTGCCTGAGGACATTTGGTGACGGGGGACAATCTAACTACTTCAAATCTTCATTCCCAAAAAAACCCTCCTATCTTTGATGTGCTGGTTGTTGTCTTGTTCATGGCATTTGGTAAACAGTAAGACCAGAGAGGTCCATGCTTGGTCTTCTGTAACCAGGCACCTTGGTCAGTATGAGGTGCCTGAATGAACAGCCTTGTCCGCACAAGGGCTGAGCTCATTCTGCAGCAGCCAAAGAAAACTGCAGCAGCTCTGTTTACTTCAAGTGGAGCTGGAAATACTGAGCAYCTCCTGAAAAATCAGGCTGCTCATATCCAATGCATATGTGTAGGCTTGAAAATTTTGTCCAGAGGGCTTTACTTTGTTTTATTCACCTGCACCTGATCTCATGCAACCAGCAAGACTGTGCTACAAGGGAGTAGTGCAATTGCACAAGCCAGCACACCTTTGTGCAAGAACAACCACAGGAGGAAACACCTGGATACCAGCACTCTCAGTGAGCCATTTTAATGCCATCTGAGTYTTTTTTTAAACTACAGATGGACTGTGATTTTTAAGAGAGTTCCTTCTTCCCAGGCAACAGTGTTTGAAACGCTGCCTGTAACAGCACTTGCTTGTCCAGTGCTATAAAGCAGATTATTGATCAATCCACTAATATGTYCCTTAGTTCCTAGAGCAATTTCACATGTATGGACATTTCTGTCTTATTGTCTTCTAGCAAACGTGGGTAATATCYACGGCAGTTCTAGCACCGCCTCCAAAAGTAGAGAGAGTAAAGTGAGCCGCATGTCATGGCCACGTGGAGCCTGTTCATTGCAAAGCAGAGAGGTCTGGCACAGCAGGAAAGAGCGGACCCCAAGGAGGAGCCCGTTCAGGCGGTGGGGAGGGACAGCCGCCCGCCGGTAGGAAGCGGCTTCCTCAAGGCCGGTAGATTTGGAGCTATTCAGGTCACTAGGGTAAAATACGTCGCTCTTCCTTTCTTTAAGACGGTGCGATGTTCTTTAGTGCTTAAGCACTACATCTGTTGTCTCTTTTTTGCTCACCTTTAATTATCCTCTCTAAAAACCACAGTGTTGAGGACTACTTATCTTCGCTCTCCTTTTTCCAACAAATAAGACTAATGATCGTTTTAATACTTAGATACATTTTTATCTAAAAAAGTAACCAAAAAAGTCTCAAACATCGTCCTAGAAGAAACCAACTTGTTTAGCATGCTAGTCTGCATTATTAGCTTGAATATTTTTTAGAAATGAAAGAATCAAATTCCCACAAAAATAAAATACTGGGTGTCATTTCTTAGTGACTGCTTTTCCTGATTTAGGAACTAGATGATGTAGAACAGATGGGGCCAAATTTTGCTCTCATTTGCATCAGCCTAACTCGATTTAATTCGATGACAGCAGTTCCTAGCACAGTTATAAGAGACATCTCTTTCTGGAGCTCCTGGAACATCACAGCTCAATAGCAAAAAAAGGCAAATGAATGCTTTCAAACCTCTTTGGTTAAATATCCAGTAAAATGAAACAATTTAGGCAGCATATGGTGGTGTCACTTTCACAAAACATGTTATCACCAGCATACTATGAAGATGGGATAGATAATGTCAAAAAACAGGAAAATACAGTAAATAAGTCCAAGGGTAATGGTAGCACAAAGAAGAGCACCAAGAACAAGGAAAGAAGCCACAGAGACCCACCAAACAGAAGCAGAAATATCACAGAGCAACAGAGCTCATGCAGACAAGGAAGACTTTTTGTTCAGCCGGAATATACTTTCTTGTTTTAAATAGCAAGTAGTTTCTTATGCCTCTTTAATATGAACACAAAATTTCTACCAACATATGTGTGTGTGTGTATGTATGGATATACACATATATGTGAAATTAGCACTACATCTTAAAAATATAATTGGGGTTTTAACATAAATATTGCTTGATGACTAAATGTCATGAAACAAATCCATTTATTATAGCAGTGTTTATGTGGCTGATCTTCTGAACACATGACCTGCACATAGCTGAATATATGTATTTTCTTGATGTTCATGGCTTCTGAGCCTTGCTGTTGGATGTTTCAGCTTGTCTGTGTCTAAGGGCGGGGTACCCAGGGAAAGTGAAGGCATGGGGTTAGAGGCTTGGCACAGGAAAGCCAGAGAAATCTGCTGGATTGAGGATATCTACTGTTCTAGCCTGAAGAAACACACGTGGCCCCATGTACATCTCAGGCTGCAGTGCAGCCCCGCTCTGCCTGACGGGACTCCCAGTGTGYGTAGCATGGAGCCATACTGCCCGGCAGGGATTTATCTGGGTGCATATGGTAGGTGGCTTCCTGGGGTGCAAAACAAAACGATTTAAAAAAAAGCAGACCATTGCAGTGAAGGTACAGGAGAAGTCCCATGATCTCCCTAGGAGCAGACTTTAACTTACACTATGCAAAGCTCACGTTTTGCAGGATGGCCGACACCATCTCCCCCCTCCACTGATGAGTGCTGCCCTGGGCCCCTCATACAGGGAGCACCAGGCTGGAGGTTCATAGGACCACATCAGGGCGGCACTGGAGGGAACTGTGTGTCCCTGCAGCATGGTGGGAAAAAGTAACCATCATGGACAGAAGCAGCCTTTTCCATTTTCAGTTGAGTGAAACCATTTAGAGAAATTGTTTGTTTCTGGGGAGAATACACTCCTGCCCAGGCGATATTCAGTGTGCACTGCATTGCACACACAATTTACCAGGCACAGGCAGGTATCTTTATTCAGTCCTGCCAGTGCTATCAGAATCTGCCTCACTTCCAGCCAGAAAACCCTTAGTCCCTGCACTCACGTCTAGGGAAAAAAGGTGGTTCCCCTCGGGGACCTGCCTCACTGGTGCGGCACTGCCGCTGGCAGGTCCTCCTCCACCCGACCAGAGCTGATATTCAGATGACCTGGTCAGCGGTTGTGGGATGGGCTTCGGTGCAAACAAGCTTCTCCCATTACTCTCAGTTCCCTTTAGTCAGCCACAGAGGTTTTGAGTTATTCCTGCCTACTGCACCAAAGCGCAGACTATTAGTCGATGCGTCAGCCTGTAATTTGTTTCACTATGTGAGTCCATATGCCTGAGAGGTTCTGTTCAATAAAGGCTTCTTTCAATAAAGCCAGTCCATCCTTTAATTCGATTACAGCCCTTTTTAGCTGGCTTCCTCACAGACCCCCAGCAAACCATTCTCTTTGCTTTGCGGGTGATAAGGATACCAGCACCCCGGATTCTTGAACTCAATTTTTACGCAAGCTACAAAGACAAGGGGACTGTATTTTTTCAGTGAGCACATCCTGACCCTCTGAGGTGTTGAGCTCTTGCTCTGCTCCAGAAGCCCGCCTTTGCTTCAGGGGAATGAAATGCTCCTCAGTATGCGCTCAGCACCTCGCAGGACCCCACRATTAAGTCATTTCCTGAAGGCCGTGGAGTGAATCAGAAACAGCGCCAAGAATTTAACACAGCTTCCTGAGTCCATCCCCTGCTAACCATGAGCACAAAACCATGCTCTGTTTACACAGAATTATACTCACGCTCAAGTTGTACTATTGCATGATTACGACCCTTTCGTAATTAATTTTTCTCTCTGCTCTCTTTTCCACATCCTCATCTGGAGCATTAATTTCCTTGTTGAAGCTGAGTGTTTTCTAGAAGTCCCAATGGGAGAATCACAGGTGCTGGCCAGATCTGGGCCCCAAAAGGCCCTCAGTGCCAGCATCCCCCCCTCCTGCAAAGGAGATGTCTCCTCCTCCTCCAGCCTCTTCTGTCTTTCTCCTGCAACTAGCACAGGATTTGTCTGGGGTCCTGCTCCAGAAGAGAGGAGGCTGAAAAGGAAAGGACACCTTTCTCCTCATCTCTCTTTGCAAGAAGGATCTCCTAAAAACAGGGTCCACAACTAAGACTGGGGGCTGCTCTTAGCCAAAGCCTTCTCTCCTCTGTCAAAACAAGAAAAAAGAAATACCCCCCAACCCAGCATCTTCCCTTTGCAGGATCTATTCCCTGGAGAAGGGTTAAGATTCAGGGTTGGAGAGAGATTCAACGTCCTGCAGTCCAGAAATTGGACTGGAGTGACCTCAGCTATAACAGTCTAGACCCAAGCAACATAAGGGAATAYTGCTGAGCTGCTGTTTATGTCATTTCCACCCCCATCTCTCTAGCATATGGCCTTTCCCTCTCCTATCTATCATCAGAACTGATACTGGCTATATCAGACCCTCAGAAGAGCTTTTCCTACCACTGTAAAATTTTACTTTTCCCGCCTATGGCTGCTCATCCAGTACTGTAAGATCCTTGCTTCTGACACCACACTAGCTTGCGTGTTCCCACCCAACTGAAGATGAATCCACATCCCATCTGCTGGCATTTACTGTCTATGGCAATGCCGCATGCTGCTAGGCTGGGTCCCCTTTGTCACCCGCAGCACTACTGTCACCCCTTGGGGTTGCCATCTCTTCCAAGGGAGCACAACCCATGGCAGTACCAATTCCCAAATGCGTGGCGTTGGCTGGGGGTAGGAGTTTGCACAGTCTCTGCAGCTCACATGTGTTATATACTGTCTGTTGGAGATTCTCACCACGTTCTGCCTTGGGTCTGGTACCAGGCGTGAGGTCTCAGAGACCTGCCCCCTCTCTGCAAGCCTCACCGCAGCTGGGGACTTTTCTCTCAGGCTACATTTTAATTATCTTGTCAAGGGTTTAGCCTTTACTGAGTGTTTTGCTCTACTCTCGACTCAGCTGAGTCTGCCACCACGAGTTCAACATTTTCGCAAAATTGCAACGTTGGCTCATTGGGCCAATCATGTACTTCTCTGTGCTTTTGCCATCCTTTTGGTTTGACACTTAAAAACATATTGCTCGCATTTCATGGGCTGCCTGTACCACTCAAACTCCTGTAATACAGTTTCACATCTAGCTGCATTCTTGCAAATTAAATGGAAACTTTCACAATCAACAAATGCTTTAGAAAAAGCAATGGTCAGAAATTAAACTAGTTTGGCTTAAGTATCTTTATTTTGGCACCCATTGCTTGCAGTTACAGACTGAGTCACTGTTTAACGTCTCTCTGGTAGATCTTTATATTTCCAGAGAATTTCAGCCCTGGAAGGCAGAAAGTTTTCACGCTTCCTTTCCGGGAATATTCTCACTTTCTTTCAATCCYGGTTCCCTGTATTGCTCAGCAAGTACTCCAAACCCTGAAATCTGGGCTCCGGGACTGCTTTCCTCCCAGTCCCAGTTATAATCAGATGCAGCCTTGAGCCTGACCCAACGGGAACCTCTTCACAGTGCGGGCATCAGCTGTAACTGGCTGTGGCATGGGCCGCTGGGGAGTGCAGTCCCCTCACAAAGGCAAGCCCCCAAAGGATAGTGAAACTCCTTGAAAAGCAGAGACACCAACAGTTATCAGTCTCAAGGGAGGAACACGGGACCTTTCTTACAGGTTAAATACTGAACAGTGAGTAGAAATCAGTAGATTCTGTACAAATAGTTGTTTCCTGCTCTCCCTAGGGAGGAAAAAAAGAAGTAGTTTCCAAGGAGGATATGCCAATATTCACAAAATCATCTCTATTTCAAAGAAATCTTCCAGGATGTCAATAAATGCATTGATAATACAAAATTCAAAGCCAAATGACAGCCCCAAATCCATAGATAGTTCTCCCCTCCTCCCTCAAGAAAATATAAAATAGTACACACTGTACATCAATCTGTTTCTTGGAAAACTGGCATATTGCAACACCCAGGGTTGGCTCGGATGCTTCCATAGCAGCCAGACTCTTGCAATCTCAAGCACTGATTGCTAAGGATGGCATCAGGCTTTTCTCCATGGCAATGCAGACCACTTCTGCTCAGCCATCTGTCTCATCCATCACCTTTTAAATTTCACTGCTGTCCTTGTCCATGCCATTCTGACATTTCGTATGCAAGCGTGCTGCATACAAATCCCTAGTGCAGGATTTCTCCGTAAAATTCCAGGTGCTGTTCAGAGATTTTATTTAAATGAAGGAATATGTGTATTATCATCACAGCGAAGATTAGAAGAAATTGCTTTTTTTTTTCACACTGACTAAGCCAGTGCAATTTTATTTAAGATTACTTAAAAGATCAAAAATGACAGGCTTACTGAAATGTATTCTGGTTTTCTTATAGGCACCACTCAAATTGTTAATTATGCTCCTGGATGCTAAGAGTTACATAATCATAATAATTACCTTGCTTTTCTATGGTATTTTCATGTCATGAGTATATTCTACAAGCTGTACATGGAAATAAATGGAAATGCCACTATTTCTAGGGGTTTTACAGCCATTGTTAGCACTACGTAGATAATAAGGAATGATAACCTATTTAAATTAAATATTTTGGGCAGGTTTGTTTGGAATGCAGGCAGCTACAGAATTGCAATTTTCTCATGAAAATTTGCGGATTTACTTAAAGCTTCTGCACTTGAAATCATGGGATTACAAAGTTTTTACTGGAAATCTCTCTCTTTTGATCTGCAATTCGGGAAAGCTTGAACATAGGAAACTCAGAAGCTCGAAAACAAATTAAAGGGACCCCTGCCATATTGACTTTAAGGCAGTGTTATGATTTGAGAAGGAAGGGGAGGCTGCACCCTCTGTTTTCAATACATGCAGTCAGCAGGCACGGGTTTTGACATTGTGCTGACTGCAACTTGTCACAAAGACAAGATGCAGCCTACGTTAATTAATAGAGGCTTGGCAATCGCTACTCACACGGCTTCCAGCAATCTGCATTTTCAAAGAACAAATCTGAGTCTGATCTTTGCTCTGAGTAATGAAGCACAGAATACCTGAAACCTGCGAGTATAAAATACATGACTCCATTTCTTACAGCTGGTGGCCATATTATTATTAATTCTTTGCTTTACTGATTATTCACATTAAACTTCTGGTCTACTAAATGTGTTAGAAAGGCCTTCTGGGCCCTCAAGAAGCAAAATGTTCCCTAGATCTGCAATAGACGGGGTTTATGCATGTCAGGATATATGGGAAAATCCATCTAAATTTATCAGAGATGTGAAATTGCAGAGGATTCGTTTAATCACATTAAACTCCCATGGGGATGCTCCTATCTGGAGTTAAACTAGTTCAATTTGACCAAGTTCACTTTGTTTCTGAAGGAGATAAATAAAGTCATGGTGCAGCCACTTTAGTCTGAGAATGGGAGTCTAACGCGGGGATTAGAGCAGCTTCTTTCTCTCTGTGAAGAATGGCCCTCAGTGTGACGATCCACATGGAAATCCATGTTCTTCCACAGCTCCTCCTGCAATCTCAGGGCCCCTTTTTTCCCTCCATCCTGGAAAAAATAGTAAGTGGACCAGGTAGCCACAAAAGACACAGCACTTGAACACAGAAAATGAACATCTCGCCTGCCTGCACCTCACCAGCTGACGCAGCAGCCGGAGAAGGAGACCTTTCAGTTCACTGTATTTATTTGCTCAAGACAAGGACGCGCTGCTTTTCATGCAGGAATGTCAGACTGCCAAGGCCTTTTGCAACCCTGACCATCTTGGACATTTACGGGTGGGTAGAGTCCAAATGCCATCACACCATTTACAGCCCTCCTGAAGGGGTTTAATCCAGAGGATGTACCAACTTTTCACACTTTGAGCCCCCTCTGAGCTTATTGGCATAATTCCTGACAAAACAGGACAAAGTGAAAGGAGGAGCGGAGGAAGCCAGGAATTGCAGAAATACTGGCCCATTGTGCAGAACTTGCAAATGCTAGTCAGGCTTCAGAAAAATGCAGTAAGTTATGGCTGATCCAGCAAAAAGAGAGAAAAAGATGAAGATAGTAAGCAAAGTCTGTCTTCTCTCCAAGCTGTGTGTTTTGTTTACTCGTATCAGGACCACAGAGCAAAATGGGTGAAGATTTTGTTTGTTTTTTACACATAAAGAATGACTTGGCAGCAGGGTTTGATTCGAAGAAAGAATTAGTTCTACATAAGCAATGATTGCTTAAACTGGCAGGCTTAAAAATTCATTTATAATTATCTAATGTTGTCATGCCTTTTCCTTTATGCTGCTTGTTATTTGAATTAAACTGGAATCCAAAATTTCAAAGCTAAGCCATTTGAAAGGGATTTTTAAGAGGAGAGGGAAGAAGAGTTGCATCTGAATTTGTTTTATTTGCAGTCCAATCCAAACCCACAAAGGCCCTACTCCGAGATTCCCATTTAAAAGGAACTGACATCCTGACAAAGCAAGACGTGTTAATGTGTTAATATTTTTAAATCTGAACTTGAACCACAGCCTTCATTCGACCTTGACTCTAAACCTTAAAGCTTCTTTGCCTCAGCCCATCTCCATGAGCTGTACATTTAGCCAGTATTTCTCCTGTCACAGTGCTGGTTTTGTGTCCCATTTATTTTGCTTTTCCAGCAAATTATCTTTTTTCTTCCCTATCCATAAAAAAAAGGTCAAAAAGGAGAATTACCGTGCGTAGGAAATCAGCATTATTTCCTTTTGCATTTGCAGCCAGCTGCCAAGCACAATAAACACATCCAGTCACAGCTAGGCTCCCTTCCCCTCCCACCCCYCTCCCAGACCTGGTCCAAGAAAGAAGAAAACCAACTAAAGAGAAAATATTCTGGGAATTGGGAGAGGATGCCCGGCTCGGAGTGTGCTGTTTTCTGCGCTGAACAGCAGAGGGGGGCCGCAGAACGGAGTCTGTCCGGCTGCACAAGGGCTGCGCAGCCCAGCCACCGGAGGAACCCCCCGTACAGGCTCCCCAACACTGGGGAGACCCTAAATTCTCTCATGCACTGACATTTAGCATTAAATATATTTCCTCAATGGCTGTGAGGTGAATGAACCTCTTTGGCAACAGACCACATGTCTTCAAGATGGTGCTATGTGGATTGCCTGCTATTAACTCTGTATTACAACCTGAATGGTCCAGATCCGCAGAGATGACGAGTGCCTAACTCCCGCTGGTTTGGAGTGGTCTCCACAGCCCTTTGAACATGTATCAGCTGGTATTTCCCTAGGATAATTCTATATGAGTGAATGACGCAGCCAATTATATTCAATCAAATCCAAGCTAGCACATAAGAGACCCTGGAAATAAATTAAGGTTGAGGAAAGTATATAGTATCATTACTTGAGCATTCACACTTGGCTGTGTCTGTAGTATCTATCTATTTCATAGAGCTGATGCCAGAAGAGATGTGGGCACTGACCCACTAAAAGAGAGCAGAGGCCATTGGAAATGCCTCTTACTGGAGTTGTGAGCCGTGCATGCGAGGTGTTAGGAAGCACTCAGCCTGGAAAAAGCTCATGGGAAGGGCTTAAATTCATGAAGCGAAGGATGGGGAGGCCTTTCAAGAAGGTTGGCCACTGCAAATATCAGCTGCCTCCCAGGTGATTTGCAAAGCCTGGAGAAGAGGTTGCCTTGAAAATCACCTGGTCTTCATATGGACCAGCACATAGATCTCAGCTGCCTGCTGAATAGCCTTGGCATGATACCAAGCTATGTATGATTTGTAAGGAGATAGTCTACTAAAGTGCAATAGCCTTGCAGGCTGTCCACAAGTGGGGCTTGCTACGGCCAATGTAGCGTTTGCCACGTGATCACATCCACTGTGCATCACGGTACGCCCAGATTTGCAATACAGCACATGCCGATAAGTTTGCAGAGTCATGGCCACAGAGGACATGGTGCCAGCACTGTCCCAGAGTGGCACTTCTTTGGGGTGGGCTCCTTCAGAGCAAGGGTAGAGGTTGCATGTGCCTAAGGAAAGCCATTCCTGCGCTGAAGTTTGTTCAGGAAGCCAGGCAAAGACCCTGCAGATGTAAGCACTCTATGGAGCAGATATGCATTGTAGAAGACCCTAAACCAAAAGCCTAATTTTAAATAGATAGAGATGAACACAGGAAAAAATCCTGGAACAGCAAAGAAACTCAGGGTCTTAGAGCTGTCCTGCTGGAATTAAGCCATGTTACTGAAGGTATAGCAAATTTGAAAGGCCTACTAGGGAACTTGTTGGAGGACACTAGCTGACAAGGCTGTTCTGAGTCTTCCAGCAGAGCACAACCCACTGACTGAACTGCCACAAACTGCAGCCGGGGATAAGCAATGAGATGTGAGGGGCAAAAGTCAGGCATTGGATCACATATTCTAGACTACGGGTGCACATGTGCACGTGTGTGAGCATCTGCACACATGTGTACATATTTGTGTATCTAGCTCAACTAGTAGCTGAGATGATGACCATATCTACTAGAATAACCAAATTCACATTTTAGTAAAGAAAGGAAACACTGAGCCTAAGCAACAAAGACTAAAGCAAAAAAAATCCCATCCATTAGAAGGGGATAAAAATACTGCAAACCTGTAAAAACAGAAAGCAAATAACAGCACTTCAGCAACAACAGAGAAACAGCGTTAGCTCCAATAAACGTGCAATTAATATTTGGGGAAAACATAGAATTAGAGGGCAGATTGGAGACTCCATCCAACAGCATGTGTTAAGTTTAAGAAGTTGAGGAACCAGTCCCAAAGTTTGAGAAGTCTTTGGGGTGAGAAGCTGTAGAAGTTCTAATCTCTGCAGTGGTTCTGTGAATTAAAATGCAGAAGTTACCTGAAGGGTCATCCTACCCAAAATTATCCCTTAGTATTTCAACTCTTTCAAACCTACCATTCTGGAAACAATGGCACAAAATTTTATCCAAAAAAAAAAAAGCAGTTAACAAAAAAGCAAACAGAGAAATTGTATTGGCCTTCCTATTGTGGGCAACGTTTTCTTACCAAATTGTGAGATTATTTGTATAACAGGGGTCTCTACACTAAAATTGCAGTCCGATGTCATTCATTCAGACTTCCCATATTTCCTCTCCAGTCATGCTGGCCTGGCTTCCTGCACAATAATATTAACGTCGACTAAAGACTTTGCATACATGATTTCAAGATACACTTGTCAACTTTGGAAGAAATAAACACTTCTTGCCACAGTGAAGTGTCATGTCAGCAAATATTAAAAGCACCAGACCTGCTAGTAACAGTAGCTATGAAATAAGGGCAGTGCAAACTGCCTGAGCATTAAGGCTGGTGCTTTTGTTGTGGAAAGGGAGTGCCAAAGCAGATTGTATCAACCAGACAAACCGAACAGAACAAAGAAATGATCCACTAAATTAATAGCTCACTGACTATTTTCCCCCTGGTAATTATCTGTATTAAGTTACCTCCGAAGGATAAACGTATAGGGGCTGCCAAGGGACGTGGTCAGAACTAGGAAGAGGGAAGAAAGAAGAGGATACACTCATGGCCGAAGTGTGGTGGGCATGCATGCTGGGYAGAAAGAGGTTGTTTCAAAAGCACTTGCAACAGCTACAGCACAGGGAGGGATTCAGTTGTGGAAATGGTCCTAAAACATCTGTCTCTGCTGCCGGAGAAAGTAAGAAAATACTGAATCCCTGTCCAGGACCCCGATGGGTGTTCCTCAGCCCAGGGAAAGTCAGGCACAGACCTTCAAGAGGTGTTTCAGCCTCTTGGACCTGCAGAGGGAGAGGGAAGATGGGACAGGTCTGCAGCACCCACCGCCTGCATGGAGGTCTTGCAGGGGTGTGAAGAGATGTCACCCAGCTCCTAAGGGTGCTGGATAAATCCAGCTTGTGGTCACAGGGAAGTTACAGGCTTGTAGGGCAGCGTGAGGTGACAGAGTGCCAGTCAACATGGATGAATAAAAAGAGGATCTGGAAGTAGATATAATACTGAAAGGAAGGTGGCTAGAGAAGGCAGTGAATGGCACCGAAGCTCCTTTATGAAGCTGGGTTGAAGGGGAAATGCAAATGGGAGGAAAAGTCCTTCACTTCATGAGKGCCTGTTGCTGGCCACTACATTTTCCCAGCACAGGAGTACATGTGCTGGAGGGTTGCTAATGCAGAAAAGGATGGCATAATGCTATTTTTTTAACAGAAATGTTTTGTGTACTGGGTATTTTGTGACCTGCCACTGCAATGTTGGCATTCCTGAAGTCAAATGTAGCTTGTAACACTCTCATATTAGCCGTATGCAATGATTTACAACAGGATCCTGGAAAATAAGTATTGACATTTGACCGGGATACCAGGTCATGGTGAAGGATTTTTAAGGATTGTAATTAGACATAACCTCTGTTTTATAGCCTAGCTAAAAGATCCTTATGAAGCCAAAGAGCCTGTAATTAACTTTATAACAATACCTAGCGATGCAAGCACRTTGCTCAGGCTGCTCCTCAGTCACTCCCAGCAGAGCACCGGCTCTTTCAGTGAACAAAGCAAAATAGCTTCCTTTCTCCCCAAATGGAAAATAAAATCAGCCTGAAAGAGACAGAAAGCTAAAAGGGAAAGGAAAATTGAAAGATTTAAGGAGAGAGGACAGATGGAAGGGGAGAGAGGAAAATTACTACTGAGGAATATTTGTCTCACTTCCTACTATTTTTGTGTGTTATGGCCCTATTTTGGGCTACAATGTTACGCAAGTTCCCCAGCCTTTTCCTACCCGCTTTAACACTGAGAGCCTGATGGATTTTGCCAAAAGAGGCTACCACCTCTGTTTTGACTTTTGCATTCAGCAGCGGTACACAGTTGTTTTTTCCCTTAGCAGATCTTCTGCAGAACGGGTTCATGTTGGCTTCACTGCTTCCAGCAAAAAGAACATCCAAAATCCGAAACCACACAATAACATCAGGGTGAGGTTTAGCCAGCCACAGATTTGGGAACTGGTTTCAAACACAGGCAGTAGGTTGTCCCTCACATATAACTTTTCTATYTGTTTTCATGCTTAAAATTCTCAGAAATAGTTCGACAGAGAGTCATACAAATAAAGTGTAGTACGCCCGCATGGAGCCCAGGGCATACAGCAAAGGGGGTGAGATTTATCAGAATTTTTAATGTAAGGAAAACGTTTTCATTACTCGTATGTAGGAAGTGGCTGCTTCCCTCAGCTGGGGTGGATGGGGGAGCTTAGTTGGACCCTGTGTTGGGTGAGACRGATGGAGCATCTCCAACAGCATCCCCGCTGTGAGCATGAGTTTCTTAGGAGAGGGAAGCAGCATGTAGGACTTCAGCATAAGACGAAGAGTATGACTCAGTGCATATTCTCCATAGGCTAGCTTCATGCAAAGGCACTGCATACAACAGCAGTGGTTGCTTGCAGTTACACAGCTCACAGCCCTTCAACACCGGAACCGTCTCACCTAGCAGTGGGTATTTTGAAACAGGAGCAGCTGTTATGGCTGGTAGGTTTTCCTCTACGCCATCGCTATAAAATGCTGCCTGGACAGGTGACAATGGAGCACAAACCAGTAATTTCTGTATTTCCGCAGTATAGTCAAGGCTGACTAGCTCAAAAAATTTGATTATGGAAAGAGTCTCCCATGTAACCAGTCTTCCAGGTTCCTTCTTTGGTAGCTGTCAGTGACATGACTAAGAAATCTCATGCCATCTCTGCGTAAGCAAGTATCGCCAGTACATTAAGTGCCATCCCACCGGGAAGTCACTAGCACCCTCCTGGCTGTCTCAGTGGACTAAACCTCTGGAAATGAGCTACAGTCACTAGAAATGTCAGGCCAAGCTCAGATACACTATATGCAGGTAGAAATAGAGTTTCAGAGGGTGGTATTCATTTACACCAAGGCTCGTTTTGCCCTGTGGCTTGAAAACGTACTAAATGAAGCATTCAGTGAAGCAACGTGTGGTGGAGGTTTGAGCAGATACCACACACACTAAATGAAGTCAGGGCTAAATGAAGGGGATTGGCTTCCAGGGCTGTCTAGTCTTTCTTCGGGAGCTGAACTAACGTAAAATTGAAAATTCAAACAGATCTAAAAAAATCAGATCCTGTGATTAGAGGATTTCTGGAACGTCTCTTCAGACAATATTGCTCTCCACAAAAGTCTTGCTTATAGGACGGATGCCACCAGAGCACTGTCAAAAAGATGAGAAATGCCTGCCTTTTCTGGTCCCCTCCTACAGGGGTGTGATACTGCAGGGGTCCTGCACTAGCAACGCGGCACGAGAGCATGAAGTGCATTACATCTAGATTGCTCTTGGGAGACAACAAATCTGACTGCCACGGAGGACAAAGCAGAGTTTGGGTAACTGCACTTCAGGTAAACACTAAGCTGTAGTGTATTGCAACCAAGAAATTTCTCGTGGTGGAAAAATATTTGACAGAAGGACCTTTTTTTGTTGAATCTATCTCCCCTTCCAGTATTGTTTTGAGATTTCTAGTACCAAGAAACACAATATAGGCATCTATCAGGCTTAGGAGAAATTCAGCCATCTAGTATTCTAACAAAAGTCCTTTGAATACTTTACTGTGCTTTACCATGGGTACAAAAACAACTCAGGAATGGCTGTGTCTTGTGAATGCACAGGCAGCACAGACAGATTCAGCAGCAGAACCATGATTAGACGTATATCGAGACAGATGTATTTGTCTGTTGAGGACTGGGAATTTTTCAAGACACATTCCAGTAAGTCCTTTTGAAAACCAAGTCAGAATTTGAAAATATTCTCTTCTTTTCATTGGCTTCCAAGCAAAAACCATCGTGTCTTCCCCATGCTGCAAGTGCTTAGGAAATCCACTCCACATCTGGACAATTAAACTGCCTGGAGATGCTCCAGCTCTGGGCTTTGAAGAAAACACTTTAAATGTTGAAAGAAAACACTGATAAGCCAAAAATAGGGAGATGGGTGGATTCCATCAACTTTCATAAACCCAAGATGAAGTACATATGTATTTAATTGCAGAAGCAGTTTCTGTTCTGCTTTGAATTGCATTAATCTGAAACATTTTTATTGCTCCTTGCATTTACACTTTGAGATTCTGCCCTGATGTGCCTTTTTTTTTTTTTAATTAATAAGATTTCAAACTGCTGAGATAACTTTCAAGCAAGATAACTGTTGGCCTGTGCCACTACATAACCATATTCTATCAGTTTATCTTTTAAAGGCTTTAATAGATAGCACAACATTTCAGAGCTTTCCTCCCTATGGGAAAAGACTATGCCCCATATTCCCTTCTTGTCCCCTTTTTAAATTGTTCTTTTGGCTTCTCAGTTTTGCTGGAGGGTTTGTAGCCCAGTTGTGAGTGCTTGCTGCGGTGAGAATGTTTTTCCACTCTCTCTAGTGTGAAATTCCAGGTACAGTATTATGTCACATCAGATCTCTGTGAAAAAATGTATCTTGGCTCCAAAAGAAAAGATTAATGGAAAAATCATTCTCAACCTGCCAGGAAAATATTTTTTCCCCTTCAGCATGAAAACAAAGTGTAGAGTCAGCTGAGGGATCTAAGGATTAAAGGGAAAGTAATGTTCCGAGCTTTTCTTAACCTCTGTCCCCAGATTATCTAAAGGCTCTTGGAGGAAGTGGAACAAAATAAAGAAAACCAACTTTGTTTATTCCTGTATCACWAAGTCCCTTATTAGCGGTGTTTTACATTGGTATAAATGTTAACATTGCTTTTACCAGCAGTGCTATTTTCAGCAATTATRTCTAGCAAAAAAGCTTAAAAAATAACTGGATAATACAGAACAATGCCTTTGGCTCCAGAGCCACTCCGTGCTTTATCTGTCTAGAAGCCACAGGAAGTTTCTAGTGCTAAGTAAAAGCAATGACTTACAGCATAGGCAAGCCTGGGTCTTTACTGTCATATTTTATTAAACTGGCTACAGTGCATTAAACCCCAGAAAAGACAAATAAATATGGGGGAGGAAGAGGGAAAAAAGGACTGACACAGCAAATTTTATGTTCTTGCACATGAATAGCAAGTGCCTGTCCAGAAGGGTGTATTCAGCTGAGGGATGCATGGAGCAAATCTTAGTAATGCCTGCCCTTCCYGTCAAACTCCTGACGGTCCCGAGGAGAGGCACGTTGTGCCCCAAGGYGAGTGCTGACCTGCGAGGCAATGTGCAGTGGCCAGGTGCCCCGATTTGGCAGAGAAGAGATGACGTGCCCTCATCCCAGCCAGGCTCCGCTTAGMGGAGAGCAAGGTGTTCAGCTACCCCAGGTCGGGGAGAAAACTTCATTAGCTTTGCCCGGTAAACTTATTTACTGGGATCCCAAGGCAGCTGATCGCTCTTCTGGCCTGCTTGTGGCAATTGCCAAATTGCTGCTTCCTATTAGCAGCAAAACCTCCTGGTGCCTCCAGCAATTTCTCCCCAAAGAGCTCAGTGGCCCTTATGYGCCCTGGTCCCCTCTCTGCTGCACAGCCAGAAAGTCAGGGGAGGAAATGCTGCCTGCCATTGAGCAATGCTTTGGGTAAGTTGTTGAGACCTTTCGGTGCCAGTGGGGCACCCGCAGCCGGTTGCGGGGAGGAAAGGGGAGAACAGACACCGAGAGAGGGGCGGGCATCCTTCAAAAGCTTTCAGAGACAGAAAAATGCAGAGACCCAGACTAACCTGCCAACAGAAAACAAAGGGGGTAATATAGCACAAAGATCTGCACTTACTGAAATCAATAGGAACCTTAACACCGCTTTGAAGGGGAATTTGATAAATGCCCAACATGGAGCTGACCAAGGAGAAATGAAGTGTGGCAGCCAGTTTTTTTTCAGAGAAAATGAATGCTACAAAGTGTGATGCAGAAGCAGAAGACAATAAGAACTCAGAAGGCTGAATACACCAACAGGTTGAGAAAGCAACCCTGCACCCTACTCTTCTCTTTTGAAAATGTCCTTATGCCGAGTGGCAACAAACTAGGGGAGCAAGTAGGAGCTTCTTTCTGAAAAGAGAAACATTATCCCAAACCTAGGAGAGATTCCCATCTTAGCACGCCTTATACTCTTGATCAATCCAGCACACACACACACACAAAATCTTGGCAAAAGACTGAGCATTTCAATTGGATAAATTACTTCCACATTTAATCAGCCAAGACTGAGCTGTATTTATTAGTGAGCGCAAACTTCTGGCAATTTAAAGAGGCTGCTTATGTCATTGTCTTCTCTAATGCTATTAAAACACTACTACGTTATCACTATGGAGTCTGACAAAACATTTGTTGTGTGGAACAGGACTCAAAAGTCATGAATTTTAACCAAATATGGACGTAAGGAGAACCTTTTTCATAATTGAAGTAGAATGTTTTCTGTGATCTGTCAGGCTGGTTCCATAACTCAGCTCTCACCAAGATCTCTTCTTGCTGTTTGACTTGTCAGACTCCCGGAGAAGAGCTGCGCAAATATCAGACACTTGGGGCTGATGAGTGAACCCTCAAATCAAAGGTGTTGTTCTAGAGTAACCTGAAGTGAAACATGTTAAGTTTTGACATAGAAATTAATAGCCATAATGTTTTGTCTTTGGTCAAACAGACTCTTTCGGTCAACCTGACGTGAAATGTTTTGTTTTGGGAGTGCAGGAGGTGGTAGGCTCTTCAAAATCTTCTTCAGGTGTAAAACCTAAACTTTGTTTCAAAATAACAAATGGATTTTAGGAGAAAATACTGACACTAAACAGCTAGATTTCTTTTTCAGCCAGCTTAAAAAGCTGGTTCTATAAATTGACAAATTCAAAGATATTTTTCTTTGCCTTGAATCTGCATTTTTGGTCACATTTGACCAAAAAATACAAAAACATCACCAAGATCCACCCTTGAGCAAGCTCCCCAAACAGAATTTAAGTCAAAGGGATCTATCCTCAATGATGGGAGAAAAAACCTAGACTTCTCTTTTCTTAATTCAGTCATTTGCTTCCATTTTATTTGAACTAGTAACAGAGTACTTTAACAAATTTTCAAGCTAAATTAAGCCTCAGTAATTCAGGAGTTCTACTGTGTAGTGAAGCAATGCTATAATTGACAGATCAGTCTCCATTTAAATTAGCTCTTGGGAGGATTAGCTGTGTGGGGATTAAATCTTTTCACATCTGACCCAAATCCCCCCCAAATTAATATAAGCTCCCTAAATCAGCTGGTTTAAAATGTACTTTGATCACCTGGGAAACTTGTCTCTACTTCTGACTGATAGGACTGCTGTGTTAAAAACAAACCCRTTGCTCTTCTCTTTGACCTGACCCTGAAAACATGACATGAGCATTGTAACTCCACACAAATGAAGAGACTCATGTTGTAAATCCATGCAGGTACATATTCCATATCATCTGCAAATGAATTCTTATCATCTTTCTTTTTTCTGGATTTATTTGGAAGCCAAAATACAGGATTATTGTGTAAAAAAAGAAAAAAAAAAAAAAAAAGAGTAAAGGCAGAATATTCCAGGGTGGTCCTAATCTTCTCATCTTGAATTTATATTTTTATATGTCAGGGATGGAACATATGGGCAGAGTGGAATGTCAGACAGGCAGGGTATTAGGAACAGACAGAGTAGCATAAAGCAAGCAACCTTCATGTAACTAATTTACTATGTGTTAAACTGGATCAAATTCCTACAAATGTGATGTTAAACACTTACGTATGGCAGGATATTTTTATGGAACAGGATTAAGAAATGATGTAAATTTCCAAGCATAAAATTTTGGCTAATCAAAATCTTTTGGCAAGTTAGCCATTTTCATTTTGAATGAACACTCCATACTATCACTTTGTCTCCAGAAAAGACCATATCTTCATATAGGTCCCTCGAAAATTGAATGGATAATTTATTTTTCTGACTCAAAGAATTTCCCTGCACCACCACCACCCCCCATTTATTTCCATATATTTTATTATGTACAAATCAAGTACTTTTTTAGTAGGAACAGACCTTACATGTGAAATACAAGCACTTAACCAAGTTTCCTTAACTTCTGACCTATTAGCAGCAAAAATTTGTCAAAAGATCCTGCAGTAGAGGAACATTTCTGTTTAAAGAGGAATGCCAGCACCTGACAAGATGTGCAGATTTTGGGGAGAATAGGTTATAGCAGCATATTGCAGATTATAGCAGTTTCCAAAGTTATAGATGGAGACTACATCATCACCCAAGTCCCTAATAATGTGTTTCAAGATGGAGAAAAAAAACGTGGTACGGCACAGCTCTGGCTCTGCTATTTCCTCCTGTCTTCACATGACTCAACTCTCAGCTGCAACACTGTGACTGGAATTACCCCTTTTGATCTGACCAGATGAAATTCAGGATTTTGTCTATTCTAGCCAGAAGGAGGACTGGAGCTGGACTGAGACATCATCAGAGTAACTCCCCTCTGTAAAAACATGTTCAAGGTCTTATTTCTTACACACGGGAAGCCTTGAACCACTCCAGTCACAGATCTAAACATCTTTCAGCCTGCTTTTGGACCATATGCCTCCAGATCCAAGTGCTCCAAATCAGGAGTGACACCTCTGGACAGACAGAGGCCCATAACTCATCATTTGGTGAAATTTTTCCTCCTACTTGGCTGTGCAGAGCAGCATCCTTGCAGAGGTGCAAGGACAGCGCTGCCATCCTGCCCCGCGCCCAGCTGCACCAAAGGCCACGCATCCATCTCTGTGAGCCTGAGCCCAAGCACATCTATCCCACCTCTCAAGGTTTTCTCAGGGGAAGCGAAATTCTGTCTTTTAGCAAGGAGTGTTTATTTTCTGTTTGTCCACCTGTCCCTTTTCTTACATTTACGTGCACAGTCCCACTCCCAGTTTTTAAATCTGGCCCAGCTTTCTCATTGATTACAGGAGTGGACTCCCCCAAGGGCTTTAGTTGCCAGATGGTAACTGATCTTAAACCATTCATTTTTAAACAAATCTAATTGAGAAAAACCATCAGCTGGGGAACCAACTCTGAAACACTGGGCCCACCTAAGGTAACTAAGAAACATTATATTTCTATGCTAGGATCTTCAGCAGTACTTTTGCCCTAAGAAAAGCAAATTATGGCAACTCTGTGTAGTTGGCAGAAAAATCCCTGATAATGTCGCTACAAAGCACAGCTGAGATGTCAGGGTGGGCATAGGAAGTGACTCAGAACTGGTACCGACACACTTGTAGCAAGATGCAAATGAAGCCACCGGCTCTTTGAGGTGCCCTGGCCTGCCGTCACACCTCCTGGGGGCCCTGGAAAGCCCGCTGGCAGCAGCAAGGACAAGGAACAACGCAAATGCTGCTCTTTGTACTGGAAAAATTTTCTGTTTGAAAGGTCTCACCCAGCTCATCCATCTCTCGAGTCTGAAATACAGGAATAGAGGGGCAGTGCTGCTTTCTGGAAGCAGGCAGCACTCCTGGAAATGGCATCATGAGCAAAACGAGGAACATTTCTTTGTTTTGGAGGAAGAAGAGGAGGAGGAGAGATRGGGGGAAGAAGATGGCTCTAAGGAGAACCATATGAGCGGGAAGGAACGAATCATTTAGTTTTCTTTGCCGTCTAATTAAAAAARCATGTTACAGAACATTTAGACTATGAAAAGGGCCGTGCCTCTGCAACCGCCTATTTTGACTTGCGGGATGCTCTTGAGCCTGAAGGGTGTACTACAGGCAAAAGACTCGGTGACTTAGAGTCACACCCGCCACGTGATGTTCGCCAAAATGTCTGGGCATGTAGGACATGCAGATGCTTTGTCAATAAAGCCGTATTGATGGGCAGAGACTGCCTGAGAGGGAGCTGCACTGACAGCTCGTTCATATAAGCCCAGCAATCGGGAAAATGGAGGTGGGTGGATGTGCAGGGAAAAGCTGCTGTTGTGCAGCAGATGTTTTCAGCCTGCTCAGATGGAGGCTTCTTCCAGCTTACAATCAGGGAGGCCAAGCTGAGGGGACACAGATCAGTTCAGGAGTTCATAGTCCTGTTGACTAATTTTTCTACTGGGGAAATGTCAGGGTGTGTTTGCACTTTAGGATGTCTTAATTCCCTCCTCCTCTGATGATTCCTGTCCTGTAAATGTTTTTACTGTTGTTGGTTAATGAATTCACTTTAGCCTGGCAACTTAATCTGCTAATGCAGTTTGAGCAGCAGATAGTTGATATTTACCAGGCTGGAGTTAAAAATAATTCATGTGTTACATTTGAATGTTGAATCTGAGGTAACCAGTCAACACAAGAGCGTAGTCCATAAGTAAGAACAGATGCAACATTAATCAGATACATTTTTTCTGTTTCTTTCCCTATGACTTTTCTATTTTTTCTGCTAAAACCTGACTCTTCCCACCTTTTCCTGCTGCAGAGAATGACACCTGCATGCCAAGCTCACAGGCAAAACTGCCTTCAACGGTCTTTCTGCTGATAAACACAGCAAAGTGATCATCCATACTTGCAATCCCAGGAGTCGCTGTAATGACAATGTTATGTGCGACCAAAGCAGTGCCGGGAGGTGCAGGCTGTGGTGTAACTGGAACAGAACGTCCCTAAGCAGCTGATGGCCAGAAAGCTGGGAGCACATACCACAAGAAATGCCTCTGTATGCCTCTTGGTATCTTTGCTTTGCTTGCAACAGAAGGACTTTTGTCTGACCTACCATGGCAGTTCCTATGGCTTGTTTTATGTTTTCTTAACCGCCTATTCACACAGCAATACTAACTGCCAAGGGAGAAAGCCCCAGAGATTTATCTTAGCTGGACTGGATTAAAAATTCCTTCAAGCACGATACTGCCCGAGTGCTCATGGCTGTGCTGCAAGGGGAATGTAGCATAGCAAAGCAGCTAAAAATGATCCCAGACATCCCTCACCCAAGTTCCCCAGACTAGGAGGCTCAGTCATCTGGTGTGGCTGCTGCACAAGCAGCTCCAAGGATTGAGTGGAGAGTCCTTATGGGCAGCAGGGGTGAACAGGGTCCATCCTGCTCTCAAGAGGCCTCTCTCCCAAAAAGGCCACCAGGCTTGACACTGCACTCTGATTTCTGCTGGCTAGTGGTATCAGAGAGGCTGGGCTCTACAACTGAGCGTCCGACACCCATCACTTTCCTTGCCATGCTGCCTCTATTAGGAAGGATTTAAAAGGTTTGAGGAGCAGGCTATGAATAGGCTTTATTCTTTACCCTGTAGGGATGTTGTAAAGGCGAGTGAGAGACATGCATTGTGGTGAGCTGACTGTGCTTATGTCTGGTCCTAATAGTACCCTGGGAGCACGTCTGCCATTTTGACACCACAAGGCTAGGATTTCACAGCAGAAGGACATAAATCAGCATTAGTTACCTCGGAGACTGTAAATGAACTGTAAAATGCACAATGTGCTTGGCTACCAAAGTAAGAGCACCAACATGCCACCATCCATGCCACATAAATTTTGGACAATCGAACATAGATGGGCTGTTACTAGTGGCTGTGGAGGCAGAGGGCTTTGTAGGCCAGCCTTAATTCTAGCAATCAAGAGCTGAGCTAGTGCCTGGGGCAGCAAACAACAGTAGCGGTCATGAATCTCCATAACGCCCATGTGAAGTGGTGTATTGGCCACTGTTGCATASGTACCAGGCAGACTTCCTGGGAGGGGTCAGGGACCCCTTCAGCATGTTCCCCCAGTGACAGCCCTCATCTCACACAGCTGTGCCACCCCACCACCTCCTCTCGGGGACACATAGAGGTGCCCTGGGCCTAGTGCTGACACTGAGCAGTGGGGCAAGCGAGGAAAACATGATCTTGTAGGTCAGCCTTTCTCTCTGGTATTTGCAAGCAAACATCAAGAGCGACATCTGGTACGTCTCCAAGGCGCCATGGAGAGGACATGCTCTGGGACACCCCAGGGCAGATCCTCCATTCTCATCGCTATGCTGTGGTGGCTGCCGCTCTCCTTGTGGAGCAACACCCTCCCCTCACTCAGGCTCCTGGGAGCAGCCAAACATTTATGACATGCTTGTTGGTTCACAGCTCAGTTCCTGCTCCAACACACTAGTTAGCTGTTTATTGAGTATCGGATTTAATTCTTAAAAAATTACATCAATACAAGAGAGGGATGGAAGCACCAGAATTTATATGTTGTAATCCAGCTTTTTAGAGGTTTCCCCCATAATTACAAACACCACATCTCATCTGACTTGATTTCACACCCCTGTCTCATTGCTTTTCTTTCTGTCCTCCCAGAAACCAAGAACAGGGCAGCCCCAGAAAAAAACAGAGGAGCCCTGAGAAATGGCTCTCTGAAAAGGATGCTGTGGAGCAGGAGGCTAAGAGTGTCCCTGAGGACTTGTACAGGCTGCACCTGAGGTTACCTCTCCTGACATCAGGCACAACTTATGATGACAACCCTGCAAACTTGGCCAGGACTTCGAGGGCCGAGCCAAGCACCTCCTGCCACGTGCATCGCTGCTGCAGGGGTCCTCAGGGAAAGTTTTACCCCCTCTTACAGTCTGGTAACTCCACAATCATTCCCTTTTCTCAGGAATATGTAGGGGCAAAAGAGGACATATTTCTTCTTATTGGGAGCATCAACTAGTTAATACGCCTTCCTAGCTCAAAACAACAAAAGCATRGAGGGTAGCTACAGGAAGAAAGACTCCTTATGTCTATTGCTGTAGGTGTTTGCTGATCCTGGGGGTGTCAATGACTGCCAGATCCCCAGCCCTCTCCAAAATGCAGCCAGAGAGAAAAAGGGGAGCCAGTAGGGACCCAGAGGTAATATAAAAGGATGCGACTGGGAAGGTGGTGCAGCTGTTAGCATCAGAGCTGCCTTGCCCCCGGGTAGGACTAAGCAAGGACAGGGTAACTTTTCCCCTGGAGGGAAGCTTATCTCTCCCTTGCTGTACTGTCACTGCACCTGCAGTGGCCTTCAGGCACTAAGGACTGTTCAGTTTGGTCGAAAGATGTCCCCCCACCCTCCAGCCTTGTACCCAAATCTCTGTCCTTGGCCAGGTTTTTGCAGTCCAGAAGAGTGGCTTGACTTGCTCTTTATTTATGTCCTGCAACCTGGAGAGCTAAGAGAGGCAATTCTAAATGTCTCAGCTAGCTGGCTTAAAGGGTGCCTGCTGTCATTAAGGAGAGGATAGAGGTGGCTCCATAATGTCCAAAGAGAGTTTCAGCAAGTGCTTGAAGAAAAGTTTCCCTCATTTTCTAGGACACGTATCTGAAAAACACTCACTGGATGTTAAAAATAATAAACATTTGTTAGATAATAAATCCCAGACTATGCTTTCTTGATAAACTAGATGATTTTGTGAGGACTCTTCAGTGACTGAAGGCAGATTCTTTCACGGTGTTGTCATTTGTTTTGAGCTTTGCTCTTTGTTACCTGGTTTTGCCTAGACCCTTCTCTATGAATGAGAAAAAAACCATCTAATCGCCCTTTGTGTAATCTTAAGGGAGAAATTCAAGTAACTGGTAAAGTAATAAATCCTTACTACAGATCATCACTCATTTTTCTTATGAATATACTTAAGACTCTTACCACTGGTTGGAGGGGGAGAAAGCAAAGGTTAGTGCAATTTCTCTGCTTTGTTACCACAACAGACTGCAAAAAAAAATATCCCTCCTCTATCCAGCTATTGCACTAGTCCAAGTCTATGCAGTGGGACTGTGAGTCATGTCACCAACAGCTCTGCAAGTACAGAGCTATTTCTACATCCTAACAAAAGCAATTCTGTAGCTCAGGATGACAAATTCATGAAACATCTGTGAAAGGTCATGAAACAAGATGCCACTTTGGGACAAACAGACTTTCTTCTGAGGTCCCATATTTCAGTGAAAAATCTCTGCTTCTCAGCACATGCTGCCGAAAGTTATATTAAAAATATCATACCATAAAAATGAAAAAATGTTAATATAGCATGGTGCTATTTAATATAGCACGGTGCTGTTTTATTTAGGTTTTTTAGCAACCTCAGAAGGGCAGTTGTAATATTTTAAGGAAACAGCAAGCCAGCAGCCAGGTATTAGCATTCTTCACACTGTGCAGATGCTTCCTTGCATCCAAGCCAGATCTGCTTTTTACCCATCTCTGCTGTCCCTTTCCCTCTCTGTATAACCTGTGCAGCCCAGGGGCTGGAAGCTGCATAGYTTCCATACCTCTCCCTTTTCCATTCTGGAGACTGTTCCCAACAAACCAAGACAGCTAAGAGGGTGTCTCCAAAGAAAACAGGCCAACTGGGGGTAGGGGTGAGATGAGGGGTGAGAAAGACCCTTAGGGCAGGACCAGAAACAAGTTAGCTCAGGCATCTGTGTGCCCACTCAGAAGGGAAAATCTGTGCCCTTTGGAGAGCAGAGAGATTCTGCCTCTGGGATGAGCTGGTCTGGGAGAGGTCTGGGGATCAGCATGTAGCAGTTTCCAAGCAGAAATCCCCTCCTGTGGGCTTTAACATGGGAGGGGACAATCTGGCCCAGGTTTTAAAAATCCTTTTAAATCCCTTGGAATGTAGTTTTCCTTTCTGTTTTATCACTTACAATTATAATTATAGGTGTTGCTACTGCTCCATCCATTGTTACACCAGGCTAATACTTTCCACCATACCCACCATTTCCAGTTGCTTGTAACTTTGTCAGTAACTTTAACTTTTAAGGTCTGAAATCTTCAATGCTCTTTCTCTGCCTGAGGTCGATTAGGAAACATCCCCAAAAGATCAGGTGCTTTCCAGAACAAAAACTAGCCACAAAGGCAGATTTCCCCACCCACTTGTGAAGATCACTGTGAAGGTTCAGAGCAGGAAGTTGAAATTTGGCAGAAAGACAACAGTGAAGTTAAAAAGGTATGTCACATCATCTCATTAATGGTTCTTTTTGATTTAGTTGATGCAGACTTGAAGAGCAAGGTACCAAATGCCTGCCCCTCCTGCATGCATGGTTGAGGTACTCTGTCGCTGAAGCAGAGTGTAGCTGGTGGAAGCTCAAGCTCCTGCCACATGCACCCAGGTGCTGGAGAGCCTGATGCTGTTCAGAAGGGACTGTGTGGGGTTCTCATGCCGTTCAGGAGAGAGACAATGTGGCACACACTGTGCCAAAATCTCTTTTAGGCTGATGCTGTGGTCAGTGCTGCAGTGGTAGAGCAGCTCTGCACTCCCAAGTCACCAGGCAGACACACGTCTGAACCATCTCATCTGTGTTATTGCCACAACCCTGTCTGTAAAACTGGGGAGGATGCACATCACAATAATTTTATCAACCGTTGCTGTGGGCACAGCATGCTGGTATTTTAAAGTGCATTGACACCAACCCTGCCCTGGTCTTCCCTGGTGCACAGTGGGACCACAGGCCTTTTGCACAGTGGGAATATTTATGACTAGCTCCTTCAGAGGACTGGCCACCTGCGTGACCTTCCAGGGCTGGCTCCCCTCCCACAGAAAGCGTATTGCCACTGACTGGGTGCACTTTGCAGAGCAAACCATGCAGCAATAGGCATTCCTGAGCAAGGTTTCCATGCTCTCATTTCCCATATGAACCCGGTGATTAGCGGATGATCTGTTAAGGGACTTAGGACACATTTTCTAGACCTTACTGCTGACATTTCTCGTAGAAGTCAAGGATAGGACTGGACTTCATACTTATTCAGTGAAAGTAAATGGAAACTATAAGGGCATAGTATAGTTTGGAAAATGAACAGAAAGCTGCAGGCAGCCCCTCTCCATGGGCTCATTCTTTGAGGAGCTCTCAGCGAAGCCACCAGAGCAGAAACAGCCAAAGGAACTCTGGCTCACACTGCCTCCATAACATTTTGACCTGCCAAAGGACAAAGTATGCCAGCAAAGGTGTCACCATCATGCAGCTGCAGCATTCCCACCAGGTTCCAGGAGATCTGTGGCTCCCAACACCTAATCTGCCTCCAGCCTAAGGGTTGGACTCAAGAGATGAAGCCCCCCAGTCTCTGCTGCATTCAGGTTGCTTTGTGCCACTGATATATAGAGGAAGCAGCAAGGCAGAAAAAAAAATGCTCAGGTAAAAGATGTTCTTAATATTGCTTCTTCATGCATGTACATTTTGATACATCATTCATTTTTAAATAGCATTTAAACAAGCAGGAATAAAAAAATTCCCTTTGCAAATGTGAATGTGAACATCTAGGACTGTATGCTCCATTAACTTTCAAGGAAATAAAGGCTCATGAGTGTCAATATTATTGTTGAAAATGAGATCTAAGTCACTTAGATCTTAGAAAGTCTTACGCACAGCTTTTAATTACATGCTTGAATCATTAAAGCATGTACAAAAATAACATTATAAATGTCTATAAATATCTACTTAATGTTCACATGTATTTAATTTAATTTTAAGGTGGCTTTTGCATACTATCTGCTTCCTCTCTTTGTGGCTAGGACTGAGATAAGACATTGATTTGGAATTTCCTTGTCTTCAGCTTCTTGTAACTTTCTTCTTAGGATAAATTCTCCTGTTTGCTCACACCTCAAAATTACAATAACACTTACCATAGATAGGAAAAATTATGCACTTTCAGCTATTTTTTAACATTATCCAAACACTTTTAGAAAATTACTCTGAAAAAATGTTATTCAAAAAAATTTGCTTTCAAAATGAGGGTATTTTTTGGTAGGAAAAGATCTGCTGAGAAAACTGTGCTAACACCCAGATCTATATTCATGAACTGCATTGATTTTAAAGGAACTCTTGGAGTGATAGGCTTATACACATATAGGATGGAACATCCTGTCGTATACTATTTTCTTGTCTCTCAGAACTCACTACAGATGCATTTCTGTTGTTTCTTCACCACTTGCACTGTACTTTATTGGAAAAAAAACCCCAGTAATTCATTATACTACTTTTGAAAAGAAGAGATTTTAAAGTTTTTGAAGAAAGAAGATCTTTTGTTCTGTATTTGACCAGCACCAACACCACTACAATCCAGCTGAAAGACTTGGCCTTTATGTTGCAATTATGTTACAAATAAGCTATAGGACAAACCAAGATACACTTGAGAATTGAGATGCAGGTAATAGAATACCAAAGGAAAATGTGATTATTCCAAGAAAGATTTAAATCTTTACACATTTTGAAGCCTTCTCTTGAATCAATATCTAATAGACCACACACTGACTTACACTCCAAATATTATACCTACTTGTATATTAGACAATTACCATGCCGAGGAAATATTTTGCTTTTCTTTTCACTCCTGGCCCCGTGCTTGTTTCTGCAGATTGCACTGATTCACAAGCCAGTGACTTTGGCTAATTTGTGAAGGACAATTAACACTGAAGCAAGAGTGTTCCAAAATCTATCTATCGCTAACTTGCCAAAAGAAAGGACAAAGTCATAAAATGCATATTAGGGTTGAAAAAAGAAAGAAAGGGGAAAAAAAAAAAAAAGGAAAAGAGCACTGACTTCAATCCTGAGGAAGGAAACAAGACGACCAAGAGAAACTGAAGCAGGAATAAAATACACTGAATGCCTAAGCAGTGAATTGTTTTCTTGAACACTTGGCAAACTTGTGTGGGAATCTGGGAATCAAAGAATATAGGGAAAAATAAGAGCTCCCTATTTGTGGTTGCTTAAAGAATAAAAAAGGCCATGTATGCAACGGAAGAGACCAAATCAAATATGAAAGATTCATTACTATTCAGCAATATGACCAATGTATTCAAAGTATTGGTGGCATAAGTATTTTCTCACTGTTTAAGCTGCAGCAAATGGATCTTCAAATAGAGATTCCCCAAATCCACCTCTATTTCTTCTAGGACTTCAGTGAGAGGAAGAATTTTTCAATGGAGCCACAGCCTGAGCCCACCTTCCCACCACTAAATGCCTTTTGGAAGCCTAACTTTGAACTTTACTATCTTCCTGTTTGCTGAAATTATTCTACACACTGATTTTGCCTCAGCTACTCTATTAGAAGTTGTTAGTTAAATTGAGCTTCTTTACAAAGTACTTATCACACTTCTATATCTTATCCTTGACAGGGTCTTAGAGATCATCTCGGTGTTGAATAGGTCAAAATCAAAAGTTTCAGCAGCGGATGGGTCAGGGAGGACAGGGACAACAAATTGTTCGTGGCAGAAAGACCATAATTAGAATCATAACTTGGAAGACATTCACTTCAAGCACCACATTTACAAACAAATCTCCCTGGATGACAAATCCTTCCCATAAGTACACTATAACTAGTCAAAAGCACACCCACTTTGGGAGTATATAAATACTCTGAGACTGGTTAGAGCTACCCACATATTAACATCGTATATTACAGTTGTTTCAAAACAAACGAGAATTTCAAATTACACCGACTGGATCTTTTTCATAGGTAGTTGTAGTGTGCTGGAGGTAGACCTTGGAGAGCAGACACTTCGGTGCAGAAGGCTGCTGTGAAGTGTCACCTACCTTTACCTTCCTTTCTTCTTTTCATTTTTTTCTTAATAAGTAGAATTACTAAGATCATCACATTACATGATGCAAAGCAGAAAATCTGTTCATCCAGGCTCTCATACAGAAACCAAAGTCTGTGGTTTTCAATGCACTCCCCAAAGAAAAGTGGAGCCCAGCATTCCCAATTTGTAAGCAATTAGAGAGCAGCACARAGAGTGACTTCCCCAAAACCATGCGACAGTTTGGTGACAGAGATCGAAGAAGAATCCACGTCCTTTGCCATACTTCAATGCCTTTATCCTTACCCGAACAAGTGAGCGAACTGAAATGCAATGGAGAGGAGCTTACAGTGACCACTACTCCTCATTAAGCTGTCCCCTTAAAATTGACCATTGAATTTGGTGCCCAGCAACTGCAGCAATGGGAAGGGTAAGAAATGAACTGCAGTTTAGGGATTCGGTGTTGACAGAAAGAAAGTAGCAAAGATGTGGTGACTAATCTCAAAGCCTCCCTGGGCTGAACTGCAATATAATCTGGGATTTTGGCAGAAACCTCAGTCTCCAATGAATTGTCACATACTATAGCTTTATAACCTTGAAGAGAAAAGCCACCAAAAGCTTTTTGACAAACCTCAAACCCACTGTCTGATCATGAGGTTCATAACCATGCTGAGTACCCTGCAGCAGTGTTTAAATCATGCGGGTCTGAACAAGAAGAATGGGGGAACAACAGAATGAAACATTTTCTGAAAAAAAGGTGAGAGAGTACAAGAAACCTTACATGTTTTGTCATGCTGCACATCTGTCTCCTCTCTTTGCCCTCTTTGGCAGTCCAGTTGAAATGCTTGAAGTTGTCCTTTTAGCCCAGTTGAACTGCTACCTCGTTTTCTTCACAGCAAATCTGGGAATACCTGGATTTTGCAAGAGAAAAATAAACCAACAAACCAAGATTTTCCATGTAATCCCAGCATGGAAAAACTACTGGGAGGCTTAATATTTTTTTCATTTA
Organism: Oceanodroma leucorhoa; assembly: GCA_030449065.1. Lineage (NCBI taxonomy): Eukaryota > Metazoa > Chordata > Aves > Procellariiformes > Oceanodroma > Oceanodroma leucorhoa. The sequence continues at coordinate 7,270,246 of JASVER010000033.1, forward strand.
AACACCTAGGCAAAGCACTTCCCAATTTGTAATTCAGTCTTACGGTAACCATTGCAGGGACAGTGACTGAAATTGAAATTAGCCTTATTCTGAATCCTTTCTTATTGTTCAAACTAACTTTGTCTTGCTAAGCAGACATATGAGCATATATCTTTCATAAGATAACTGGACACAATGCAGTTGCCTTCTCTTCCAGTGGGTTGGTGGTATCACTTGTTTATTCAATAACAAATACGGGCCTAAACTTCTTCTTTAAGTTCTAAGCTTTATCCATGGTTTTCTCTGGAAAAATTCTCCATTTCAATCTGTAGTTTCTGTGCTCCAAAGGACTGAGCCCTAAACACTAAAGTGTTTGCTCGAGCTAATAAACCAGTTGGCTGGCACAATTTAAGAACAAAGTCCTGCATTYGTATGCATCTTTAAAACTGTAACTCACTTGCAAGGACAAGAGCAGTCATGAAGCAGTGACTTAGCTCAAAATAGGTATGCAAATGTTGGCTGTACTGGATCACTAAGCCACCTGCTAGAGAGTCATTTGCATCTACTTAAGCAGAACAGGGTTTACTGGAATACAGACTGCTTTCTTAAATACCTATTAGGATCTAGGCAGGACAAATTTAATTTCTTAATGAAAAAGGTCAAATTCTGCAATCCACACACGAGAATTTTGAAGAGGTAAGAATGACAGCATTAAGAACACCTGTGTTCACATAATCAAATGAGTCTCCAAAATAAATGCCAAAATCACTTTAAAGGCAGATGAGTTATCTAATGTGCTTGTATGCGGGAATGCAGCTCTCCCTGCACTGACAAGTTTAACACCAGAGCATGCAGCAACCCTTCCAGGTGAACAAGCTTTCTACAGAATTTGAATCAGAAAGCTTTATCAAAGCAAAGATTTTTTTTCTTCCTGCAAAGACAATAGACACCACTCTGAAGTGCTAAGCGTGGCAGTTCCTATAATGCAATACTTCTGCCTGCCTGCGATCACCTCTCCAAGGTTTGAAGTCTATGTGCTATCAACAAACAGCCATACCACAGAAAATGTTTGATCGAACTGAAGTATTTTCACTACGCAGGATTGTGTCTGGCCCTGAATCTTTTCYAATGCCGGTTCATGCCAGTTTTGCAATAAGTCCATTAAAAACAGCGGAGTTGCAGCAGCATAAGCTTACAGTCTCCCTACCTCCGGTGGACTCATCCATTAAAACAGAGGTCACCTCCCTTTGCCAGTCACTACTGAGACCAACGGAAACCTGTACCTGCTACTGAAATGGAGCCAATGCCTTTACTGGCTGAATCTTTAATCAGAAAAGTATAGGTGTGGCTAGACAGCTACAGCAGAGACAGACCAGGTGTCAACAGCTTTGGAGCAAGTACCCCTTTATATAAAAGTTTTCCATAAAATTATCTTTCCTAAACTTTCCTTGGGGGTCTCATGATGTGTCATTCTGTGTAAATACCCCAGCAGGGCCTGATTTTAGGATGCTGGTTTCTGATAAGGTGGAAGGGGTGTATGAGAGGTCCTGGACGCAACCAAAGCAATCTGAGACGTTGCTTTTCATTGTTGACTGGAGACTGACAATGAGAACACTGCTACAGATTTTAGCATCAGTGCAGTAAAAGTATATCTAAATAACCAAAATGCTAAGAAAGTAAAAATTAAATGCCAGTGTACGCCAGTCTTAAATGGAGACATTTTAAAGAACGCTCATTAGGTGATTTAAGCATTTACATAGCCTGTTTACATATCAGTATGTTTTTACTTCTCTACCAGTATTTTTTTCTGCAGCATAGATATATCTGTACAAAATTCAGCACATAAAACCTAAAGGTGGAACATATGTGTCTGATAAACAGCCTGTTACAAGCTTATTGTATTTCAGGATTGTTCCACTTCAGTTTACAATTTGTTTTATATTCTTTTGAAACTGTTTCAGTAAAACTGGGATTAATTTAATACACATTTTATTAAAATTGTCTGCAGTAGAGTAAGACAAAATTATGAAGTACAGCAGACACTGAAGCACCAAGCTGCCCATAGTGTTTAGGGCAACTAAAAATAAAGCATGTCAAACTACGAATTCCACACATTTCCTGATTTCCTGGCCCCAGCCATCCTGTCTCAGATCCATGTTAGAGTGAAAGGTCTTTTATACAATTCAGCCTTTCCTTAGACAATAAGATAGGTATATCATTAAATTATTTCCATGCAGCCACTGTGTTCAAACAATAAAATTCTCAGTCCAACTCATTTTGTAAATATGCTATAACTGTTCAAGGGCTCTCTGAGCTCATGTGATTGGATTGATGGCCCTCAATRGTCAAAAGAAGGGAAAATTATCTGCTGGGATTTTTCCATCTGGTTTACATTGCAGTTCAAACTCTACRGATCAAAGAAAAAGCATTTTCTCTTTCACTGCGTTATCTAACACGAGCCAAAGTATTTTTGGGTCTGTTCAGTGGAAAAGCAAGAAAGCACCGCTTTATGGAAACTACCCCTATTTTTACTAGTTTCAAGACACTTTTTAAAGTCATAATGTATAGTAATAGACAGGGGCACCAGCCATGTGAGTGCTGGTACGGGGAGCTGAACAATTAAATCTTTGCTCAGTTTTCATTTGGTCCTTAAGAAAAGCTGTGACACCCATTCCTAGAAAGCTAATCAGATACCTGCAAGTTTAGAGGCAAACATAAGCAAATTTTTGGCTTTTCACCTCCACAAAGCAATAGCAGAGCTACCAAATTATTTTAGAAGTTGTAAGGCTATCCACCCTCTAGGGCTTGGGCTGAAATGCAGCAGTCTAGAAGAACCAGTTTAGTTAGTCATACAGAGCTTCGACCTGGAGCCTTCGAAGGCAGACATGCTCTGCTTTCTTTCCCTTTTAGGCACTTTCTTCCAATGTTTCTTAGTTATATCAACAGCCCCTCTAAGTCATAAGTTCGGGTGCTCACTTCTCGTTAGCTGGCATCTAACCATGCTGCCTAGTTAGCAGAGTCGGGATAGAGATAGAAAAAAGCCTTTTAAAAGAGAAACCAAAGGAGAAAAAAAAAAAAAAAGGCAAGCAATGTGCAAGGAACATGGGCTCTTTTGCATCCTGAACTTTCTAGGAATGCAAAAAAATAAAGAAGTTTGAACAAAGACATATTCTTTTCATGACAGGGTACAGATTTCCAAAAAGACCCAAAACAGCCCACAACCAAACAAAAAAAGCATAAAGTAGCCATAGTTCTGTAATTTTTCTGTCTCTTAGGCATTAGAGAGACATTTAGTAGCTATAACTTTATAGAGAMACGAAGGATGTCAGTTGTGCAATCAAACACTTTGTTCTGGACTGCTTACGAAGTCTTTCAGTCATGTCCGTGTTTTAATGGGGATCAGAAATCCAAAACTTTTTAAAACTCGCTGGATTTAAATTTAGAAGAAACAAAGATTAGACATACAGAACGTACCCATCAGATCTTGGTGGGAAGACCCTCAGACAGCAAGCAGCACAGGCAACTCAGTGTGCTTATTCTACAAAGTCTGTGAACAGCCCAGCCTTGCAGGAGGTAAGGAGCACACGTGGGAGCAAGCACAGACATGCAGAGTGTCCAGCTGTTGGAAAACACTTCTCTGTCTGCAGGAAAACCAGACATTTTTACATCAGTCTGAAAAGGAAAAGAATATACCCAAGACCAGTCCAAAGTGCACATATTCCAAATGAAAGAAATTTCGGCCACAGAAAGGAAAAAATGTCAGAATTCAAGAGCTAGGTACATCCTCTGACTGGAATATTATGTTGGATTTAGACGAGATGATTATTATGAACAGGACATGAGTACACTGACTAATGTGACTTCTGAATCTGAAATAAATATTTTGCAGAGAAAGTTGACTCATGTGGAATACAGATGGGTAAAACTTAAGGCATATGCAGGGCAGATTATTCCCTGTAAGAAGAAATAAAGTCTTGGGAAATAAAAAAGTTTGCAGTTGCCTATGGAAATGGAATACYTGTTCTGGGTTGAAAACATATGGGGGCATACATTTCATTTAAAGACTTTATAGCTCAGAGAATGAGAAAACCTTGAAAAAGGGAAATATTTTTATAAAAAGGAAGAAAATAGAGCACAGCTCTGCATGAAAGCTGATGTGCTGTAATTGTGGGCAGCCACGGAGAGGGGAAGGCCAGCTCCTTCCCCGTCCCCCTTTGGGACTGCAGCGTCTGCCGTCCTCCCATGCATTGGTCCAGCTCCATCAGTCCACTTTGCTCACCTCCCACAGAGCTACTTGCTGTTGCAGGGGGTTAGTCTGGTGTTGAATCCATTCACTGAACCAGTTCTTGCCTCAGCCAGACATTTACCACCCATCTACCRTAACCAGGCTGTGCACGACAGGGAGTGGAGGGGGAGCGGGACTGCCTCTTCTGATGGCAACCTGCAGAAAGACCAAGTTCCACATGTTGTAAAACTCAGTGTAAGCAAGAGTACACCAAAGGAAGAGACAAATTGCCAGCAAGTAAAGAAATATCATAGACACTCCATTACTGTCTGGTTTTAATATCAGAAAACTTCTTAAAAAAAATAAACATTGTTTAAAACTTATGACAGAAAAAGCAGAATGAAAACAGTCTTGAACTTGCACACACAAATAGATGCAAGCAAACATTAAACCCACAGTACAAGTTTGGCCTGGGAGTATTTGTTGATGTTGACTCTGGGTAGTGGTTGTGCATTACTCTTGTCACTATCCAGATCTCCTTAAAGAATATATGATCTCATGTATAACCTCTGTATTTAATACCTATGGCAAACTAGCTGAGGGTAATGACAGACATTGGATCACAATTTGATTATTATGTTTTGCAACAGCTGTGACTTGAATGACATTACTTCATAACCAGGGAATTACAATTAAGCTGTCTTATGGAAAACAGTGTCAATATTGTTAAAACGACATTTTAAAAACCTGCTAAGTTAAGTTTGCATAGGTAGGGAGTATTAACCTGCAGGGCAACACACCCGGGAGTATCACTTGTTGAAATCCTGTATAATAAAAGTCTTAGAAATGGGCCACTAATGCCAAAAATAAGAGTACTGTAAGTTCTTGCAAATACAGTGAGAAGGTGAGACAAAGAAAACCGTTACAGGTATAGGTCTATGCAYATATATAGTACCAAAAACATAGTCCTCGTCCCAGAGGCATCTGTCTCTAATGAAGCTGCTTCTGTGAGTTGATTGCTATGGTCCTGAATACAACGCAGAGCTCTGTATTTTAACTCCTGCATAGCACCGGGTTTTAGCTTCCAAAAGGTACTGTGGGAATTAGAGCAGCTTTTCAGAGCAAACTAAACAAGGACTTGAGCCACAGAGATGTTGCAGAAAAAAAACTACTTCAAACAGATGAGAGAGAGGTGAAAGTCAGTGTGGCACTAAAGGTTTCATGAGAGTAAAAAAACATACAGCCAGCATTTAAATTCTGTGCATCAGTGACAGGAGCAGAGCAACATATAATGAGAGGCCTCAGGTTTTTGTGAGTCCCCAGGCATGCACACATTATTACATGCTGAAAAAAACCAGCAAACCATGAATCTAGAGAGAAAGAACATTTCTCTGGCAACTGCAGCATGGGCTAATTTCTAAAGGAACTCCATAAACCCCAGCAGAGAGGCAGTGTGRGCCAAAGGAGGAGAAAAAAAATATCTCTAGGAATGGTAGTGAATGTAGGTGGAACCAAGAAAATCTAGCACACACTTTTAGTATTGCTTCCCAACTGAGCACAATCACAATCACCTTGGTGTGTGATGTTTTGTTCAGGTCTAGAAAGGGCAGAATATGGGAAGTAAAGGAAAATGGAGTTCTTCACAAACTCCAGGATTAGAGGATTTAGAATAATTCATAATTCATTTGCTCCTTATGAAACTGCTAGAAATAGATTAAAGTTTAATGTATTCATTTGTCATGCATACAATTAAAACAAAAATCTTTTGGCTGATTGTGAATTGTTTACAGAGACTAATAATTACCTGATATATCCAAGTGAGACAGGCCAGCAACTACATAGTCTGTCTCCTGGCTAGATATGTAAGAATAATTTACAGTCGGAAAGGATGGCTTAGGAAGCTTGATTCTCTTGGAGAAAGTTGGCAGTACATGGGGAGGCATTAAAAAGATTAAAAAAAGATTAAAAAGCATTAGACATTCTAGACATGTAAACTTTCCTTGTGAGGGCAGTTTACATTGCCTGATATGTCCTTTTCTAAAATATTGGCTTTATTGGCCAGAAGCCCAATTCTCTGGTCACATTCACGGACAGCTCTCATGTAAGCACAGACTCAGACGCAGAGGATGAGAAGCAGTTCTTGAAGTCTGTATCTGGGATGATATGAAGGGGAATAAAAAAATATCTTGTTCTATGAAATATATGTCACTGCCAGATTATTGCAAATATATGTGGACAAGATACTCAGCAGATGTGCAAGTGTATAGCGTTACTATCTTCAGTAGCACAAAGACAACTTACTCTGGATAGAGCAAAGCGTTGAGCCTTCATCGTTAGCAAGTTTTACTTCTGTGGAGGTTTGCATGGATAATGCTCAGATTGCTGAGCCATTTCCAGAAAGCAAAATACGGGGCTAAACAAAATATTTTTTTAAAATAAAATGAATGATTGCCCTCCAAAAATAGAAACCTTGCACAGAATACAAGTTTGCCTCTTGTTTTGGCTAACAGTAACACCTCGCAACTCCAAAACTTCACTACATGAGGCTGACAGAGTACATATTCCTGTATATCTGGATATATAGCTGGCCTGCTGTGATAACTTTCTGTTTTCTGCTGCTGAGAAATTTTATTTGGCATGTGACGTGGTTGCTAGCAACCACATATGGCATCCCTGCCCCATGGGAAGGGCTTTGTGCAGAGTTATGCTGTCCATCCTCAGATGGCCCCAAGCCCGCAGTGATGTGGGCAAACTGCCCTGGCGGCGGCTGCCACCTTGTCAGGCAGATGGGCTCTGGGCAACCATGTGGACTCACCGGAGGTGAGCAACCAAGGAGCAGCTCAGCCTGCGAGGCCATACTAAGGGGACCGCAGAGGAGTGTTGAGGGGGTCCCCTCCTCTACCAGCCATGGGACCTGGCAGCGTGACCCAGCACCAACTGCCRGGGATTTTATGCTTTGTAAGAGTTAAAGTGCACTGAGGCAATTTAAACCATTCTGGGTGAGAGACAAAGCCATTTTTATGAATTGTTAAAAACCTTATACGGGTTGAAGTTTGTAATTTTTGACTGTACCTGGCTGCCCAGCACAGTGAGGTAATACATCTCCTCACTAGGTCAGGCACGGTCCCACAAACCATAGAGCAGTCCTGGCACCAGCGCTGTTCCACGTCTACCTATGCAGGCCAGATGTTTGTGTTTTACAGCCTACAATAACAAAGACGTGAGGCCCGCTGACTGCAGGCAACAATACTCCAGCATCTCAGACCAGATTTGGGTTTTGTCTTCAGTAGACATTAAAGGTGCTTGTGGCAATTTTCCTTTGGCTCTTGAAGACAAAAGCTTTTTCTCAAAGGATCAGTTGATCAAGCTGAAATACCTGTTTTGGACTTCATGTTTAAGACAACCTTCATAGCTTGCTGAAGGCAAAAGGGATTTTTTCCTTTGGAAAAATTCAGCAGAGGCAGTTAACCTCAGCCACATGTATCTACATTACTAATATATTTTTACTACATTATTGAAGCCTGGTGGATTAGAAAGCCTGCTGCATAAGTTACACTTTGCAATCCTTTGCCAGAAGCTCAGGGGGAGACTAATTTTAACCAATCATCATCCCATCTCTTCCTTATGGGCTGTACTAATTTTCAAGGGATAAATTCACCACAGAACTCAGGGTTCTAGTTTCTAGGCTTTTTTTAAAAAAACCCAAACAAAATAAAAAAACCCACCAGAATTATATGATTACATAATGCAGAAACACTTTCACCTCATTACTGTTATGAAAAAGTAAATAAAAATCTCAAGTTTAACGTGCCCAGAGTTCTTGCTTTGGGAAAAGGCTTGGTACAGGGGAAAGCAATGCAAGAAAAGCCCCTTTAGGCTTCAGAGCATGACTCGGAAGCCATGAGATATTGTTCCCAATGCAAACTGACACCTGCTGCCCCTTCCCTTTACACCGTGGATGCAGGCGAGACTGGCAGCAGGTTCAGGATCACTCCAGCGAGCAGAGCTAACCAGAGAAACCACAGCAAGGAAAGCGCCCGTCAAAAACCCTGGGGTTAATGAACTGTGCGGCGACACCTCGAGACTCTCATTTCATTCCAATGAATGGTTGTAAATGGAAATTAAAGCCTCCAGCAAAGCTGAAACCATGAAAGGAGGAAGAGATTTACACTCACCTGCATGGGGAGTTTTGAATCCCTCATTCCTTCAAGACAGACTCTTAACTCACCCAGCAGGAACTGTGGTTTGTCGGCATGCTTTGGCCATACAGATTTTCCACATGAACACCCAGTACGTATAACTTGTACTCCATAAGCTGTATGTGTTACCAGGTGTGGGATTCACAGACAAAAAAAAGCAAAGGTGAGCCCACATGTTAACTAGTTTTTACTCACTTCTGCTTTTAACATGACCTTGGAGAGCATATTTAATTCTTCTTCCATATTATACATACTCATGTGCACCTGTGGGGTTTGTTTCTTTATTTGACTCTTAAGAGATGTTTTGTTATTTTTGTTTTAAGGTCTCTGAGAAAGATTTCAGGAAGCTGTTACTTTTTGAAGTTCTCCCTCAACTCACAATAACAAAAAAAAAAAAAAAGAAAGAAAAAAAAAAGAGAGAAAAAAAAGAAAAATGCCGTGATCTCTTGTGATCTCTTTTGGCAGCCTGTTCTGCCACAAACAGCCATTTTCAGATCCTCCATAATAAGGAGGAGGTTAGCAAGGCTCTAGACTGTCTGAAAAAGACATACGTGTGAGCTGGAAGCAGGTCTGAACTGCAAACTGAAGGCATTTTAGACACAAGATACCTGATGAGTGGTTGTATAGCTGGAAAAAGATTATTCCATCAACAGTTTTTCAGCTAAAATAATTCCCCCACCATATGAAAGATACCTTCATCTTTCTTTGTTTCTTTTATCTGTGGGAAAACTGAATAAAATCTAACAGGTAAGCTGCCTTAAATGGCACATCTCTGAGTTTTTGAATTAAACTGTTTGGTCTTTCTGTTTTTTTGAAGCTCAGGGAGCTGCAGTTTGAGGCATTAGTTCCCATTTTACTCCAATGCATTTTACCAACAAACTGTGGTCAGATCAATGCTCCATTTCACGGGAATTTTGATCATAGGTTAGCCCAAGAAATGCAGGTCAGCCAGGGAGCAATGCTTATACAGAATTGAAGCATGAGACTGTCAAACTGTAAATTTTATGAGGCACTGCAACAGCAGAGGGGACATAGGCTCATTTTGACCTGAGCTAGAACAAAGTATTCCTACTCTGTACAACATACTATTCCAAAATATTTTGACCAGCACCATAAAAACGGATCTGAATTAATGCTTTTCTTCACTTGCCATTCTGTGAAATAGTATTTCAGGCTTTTCAACCTAACTGGACATTTTTGCTTTTGAAATAATCTGGGTTCTCCAACAGACATAGAGTTCACTTCTCCATAAGCTCTAATAAGGGCAGCTCATGTCTGTCCCCAGAAGAGGTGGTAGGATGATGGACTCGGCATGCAGCTGGGAAGCTGCTCTCCAGCTGGAGACCCCAGTGCATGTAATTCAAATAGGCAAATAACGAGCCCTTCTTAGTATATGTCTTTCAGGAAAAAACACCTCTAATCCCTATGGTCACATCACACACTGAACACTAGCAACATGTCATTTAAAAGCAGGAATCGATCAAATTTTAAGGAACGGTGAAAAAAAGCATAGCCAAGAGGTACAGAAAGCTGTAACTGTAAACCAGCTACACCAGTATAAAGTTGAATTCCCACAGCTGGGAGAAGGGGAGCTTTCTACCAAGCTTAAAAACAAGTTCCTTGTGGGAGCAGCTGGAAAGAGGTAACACTGCAAGGAGTCACAGTTCCCACATCCTCAGCATGGCTGAGCAGCCACCCAAGCAACGTGGCATCACACACCTAATTCCATGAGGAAAAAAGCCTGCAGAGAGGAGTTGTACAATAACCACTAAAGGGCAGGGTGGGAAAGGGCTCGGTTAACTCTCTGTCAGGATGAATTTGGCAGTTATTAAATCCCCAGTTATTTAGATCTTTATGAACCAGGAGACTAAGTTTGGTCTCAGATCTCCCGTGGTAGCAGAATAAGGACCAGAGCACTAACATGGCTGACCATCTCAATACGACCGGCCTGCAAATCAGCTGAATTTCCAGGATCGTTCAGATCAGCCTTAGGAAGATGTTTCTTCCCCTTTTTTACTTCAATTTCAATATAAAGTGCGTGCAGAAGCTTCTAGCCTGGAAGCATTTTAACAAGTGTACAGCATGCCATAGTCTGTCTGGGCCAACAGCATAACTGATCACTGGGATAAGAAAACAGAGACGGGCAACCTGACCAGCCACAGATGGCAGAAAGGGGAAAAGGCTTTCGGACCTATTTCTTTTTGGGAGATCATGAGCAGGGACAACCCACAGAGATGTCTAGTCTGCTTTCTGAAGAGCAGTAATAAAAACCCACAAACAACTGTGATAGAGGATTTCCTTATTAACTGAGAAATAGAGGCAGAGGTGGATATTCATATGACCTAACTGCTGATACCTACCGTAAGTCTTTCAGATTCTCTGTAGGTAACAGTGAGAGATAGAGACAGATGCACCTCCCTAGGGTCAGCCAGTTTATCTAAACTACACTCCTGCTATAAATCCCATTCTCAATAGAGGAAGCATCTCTCTCTCTCTCCATTAATAATGTTAAGGAGTCTAGTTCCTGACTTAGGAGCATAATCAGTGCCAGAAGTTAGGTGCTGTTAGTACTACCAGGTTGTCTCTTCTCTTTGTAGTGTCAGAGCTGTAGAGCAGGCTGTTCTCTGATCTTTCCTAATGGTTTCTGTCTGCTTCCAAACAAAAGACAAGCACAGTTTGCATCTAGTTTGTGATTAGATACCAACACACTGGTACCAGATATGCACACAGCAAACAATAGTTTTACAATGAAAGACAAGCTAAGTGTTAACAAACATCAAAGTCGTCTTCATGGGGACCTACTCGCAGAAAACAGCTTATAGGACTGTGCAAGCAGAGGGGATCACTGTAAGGGATCACTGATACTATCCCCTAGCTGGGATAATGTCTAGCCACTAGGACACTAAAGAATAAACATAACAGACAGGCTATATATATACACACAAATAAAGCAAAAAAACATCCCACCTTCTGCTGAAAGATTATCACCAGATGGTTGGCTGGCTGACAAGAGGTAGCCCACCTCAAATGAGCAACATATAATAAGAGGAGGCAAGGCTGTAATAGTTTTTATTAGGCCAGCATGCGTATCTGATGCAGTGGTTGAGCTTTTTGGGGCACATATGCCCTTCTCCAGGTCTGAAATAGAAAGAGCAACTACCAGGCCAAGTGTACGTGGGAACAGCCGGTCTGAGTTGTGAGTGTAACAGCTACACGTACACTGCCTTACTGTTTGCACAATGCTCCCCCACTGCAAATGCTCAGCTGAGAACAAATAGTGAATCCAGGCCAAGTAGTTCCCCCACTGCCACTCGCAGAGGTGCTGCCCGCCCCTGCCTGGGCAGCTGTTTTTAGAGAGGGATGGTGCCTATATCGGCAAAGATGGTAGAAAGCAGCAAGGCAGCAAGTCATTTTCAAGCCTAAAACAAAGATAAAAGCCAAGTGGAAACATACTCCACAAAAATTTTCTCCTTTGAGCTGCCTTCTTCCTGAGGAGAAACGAATGTTTTATCCTGACAAATGTTATAAATGAAAAGCTTTAAAGTATTTTTATTGTTAAAGTTTCCTACGTTAGAAAAACAGTTAAGTTTTTCTCCTGGTTTTAGCCTATCTAACTCAAAAATTTTTAAACATAGGAGAAGAAAAAGGGAAAAGAAAATAATAAGAAGGGGCTTTAAACTCTAGGAACATTTTTTCTGCAGTGAACTCGGAGTGACTGAGGTTCGTAACAAAAGTTGAGCATGTAATATTTTCCACTGCTTACGGTTCCCTTCTGAACTTCCATTTTGTGGGAATACACTTGGATCACTGCTGACCTGTCTCTGGAAAAGGCTCACTCTGTATTTCGGCTTGGCTTCCTTCCATTTCTACTTCTCTAAGTCTGTTCCCCATTTCAACATCTCTTATTGCCACATTCCCAAACATGTTACACAACCCTAAAGAAGAAATTTATAGGAATATTAGTAATTCAGCTGTGACCAAACAAGCACTTTTCCCTTTTAACAGATCGTTCTCTCCTGGGAACCATAGTTATGTGGCTGTTTGCTCACTTGTTTACAGCATCGCACTGGATGCGATATTTAAACAGGCAAATAACTCAAAGCAGTATAAACCTGTGAAAGCCAGTGCTCTGCAGCAGCTTTCAAAGCAAAACCTGGCTGGAAATATTCTGTGAAGACTTTTCCAACAGAGCCTGGAAGAGTCTCATATATGAGTGCGTAACCTTCCTATAGCCAACCAAATCATGCCAAAYGCGTGGACAGAGAGATCCTGCTTTGATGTCTAGAGCCTGAGGCAGCACCATCCTGATGAGAATCCTGAGCACTCCGGGAATGTATCCCATCACCGAGTACAGGGCACTCATAATGCCAGCAGATACAAGGATATGAGGCTGCATAACTTATCCCAGGGCTGGAGTTACTYGTAAACAATAAGTAGCTTAAAGGCAGTCTCACCAAACGTACTGAAATGCACAACTGTTGCCTGATCTTGCGAGCCCTGTTTGTTTGAACACTGGCTCCCATGGGATATTCCTACAGGCTGTCAGTTTGCCAGGTCAAAGACCTTAGTTTTCAGTATTTTATCAGAAGATTACATCAAGTTCAATGTCAACTTCTCTGGAAAAAGAGGACCCCAGTTATGCGAGCTTAAAACCTGAGCCACAATCAAGACTTTTTCATCCGCCTCCCTGCAGAACAAAAGGTTCCTATTCATAACATGAAACATATTTTGCTGACCTTCAGTTGTCCTTTTTACCCCGCTCCAGATGTTGCCACCCTTGCATAAGAGCTTGCCAGGTGGAGTATCTACCTGCCGCAGTTTACAGCCTGACACATTAGCATGAAATAAAATGACTGACTTCAAATTTATGCACTCATTACAACCTGCAGCTCATGGTCACATTTATTTCTGCTTGGCTGTGCCTCCAGCACTGATAAAGACCTTTGGAAAAAGGTTTGTGGCATGAACTAAGGGCAGTAATTGCTCAAGCCATCTCCATGAATTCCACCTTCAAGTCAACCCAAAGGAAGTCCTGTGGCTATACYGTGCTCTACCATGACTATATTCATCCTCCGTCATGCAGTTGGTATAACCTAATGCCAAAGTTAAGCAGAGAACTGTGATCAAGAGCTACTCAGCTTCTCACAGGGATGAGAAAGAAGTCTAGAGAGACCATCTGGATCCAAGTCAGGGAGCACAGCCAGAGCAGCGAGCTGCTGCGGCAGCAGTCACAGCTGATGGCTGCCTGACACCCGCCTGAAGGTAAAGCAGGTCTACTAAAAGCAACACACCCAACCTTGCCTGTGAGCACACAAGAAGATGGTCTCACAGACAGGAAATGACATTTTTCCATGTAAGGCTACCCAAGCAATCCAACGCAGTCTGCACTAGCTTCAGTTACAAGCAGATTTTATGTTTTCCTGCCCCAAGRTGGTGAGCTCTGAAATCTGCCAAACAATGACACCATATGTCACCACAGAGAGGTCTTCATCAAAAAGACTTACTCAGATGTAGGCAAAAATAAGTATCTCCATCGCTGGTGCCRTACAATTACCAATAATATCCTCAGCCTGAGAACGTGGGTACAGAGTAACACCCACATACCTGCGCCTGAGGTGACAGATAATCATTCTCACCATTTCCTTTCGACATCCTAGCAATATCACTGATGTCTTTTCTGGCTTCAACTAGTGCCTACCTATAGGACAACACCGTCAACATCATTGCACGGGCAGTGGGACATCTAGCTACTGAGCGACACGCAGCCAGTACGCAGCGACTGTCCAACCAGCCTAACTGGCCATTTCACCTATCACCTTCTCATCTGATAGTAGGTTGTCTCTGGTTATGTGCAGTTACTGCATGCGCTTTGGTCAGGGATCAGCAGGGATGTGTGTATGGATGGGGCTTGGCACGATGGGCCCTCAATAGCTTGAGGGAACAAATCCAGCCCCAAGCTGACAAAGCAGTTTGCTATCTTGCATTACACCACTGGATCCATATGCTTGAGCTTGTTTGGCCTGGCAGATACAAGCTACTCTCTATCTGCCATCTCTTTCAGAAGTAAAGCATCAAGAAAAAGTTATTTTTTAACAATCTTACCTGTAAAACTGAGGAGCAACGATGAAGCACAGGGCAGGGACAGGAGTGAGGGGCAGCAGAAAGCAGTAGTGTCATAAGCTGCTCCCCATGAAGCCGCTGAATTGTGTAATACACCCCCAGCTTCTAAATGTCAGCACTAACAAGTAGGTTTTCTCCTGCCTCTGTGAGTTTTCCATTTCTTTCCAGGGCAGAACTGAAGGCTATGTAGGCAGTAACAAGGGAATGAGTAGGCAAACCAAGTGACAGATACTTGTCAAAAAATTTGGACAGAAAATTCCCACATCCTCTTCAAGCATTTTAGTTGCTATAGAATCACAAAAATAGCGTTGGGCTATAAAGGCACTGTAAACCAATAACTTTCTCTCACTGTCCAAACTAGTGGAGGGGTAAACAGGAGAAAAATACAAGACTAAGGCCAGAGCCATAAGCTATTGGGAGCCTCTGAGACAGAAGGAAGATAGGTTTGAGTCCTCCCTGGGAAATAATAAAGTTAATGAAAAACTGCCATATCCAGATTCAATATAGAGATTTATTGACAGCTGTGCCAGCACAGTATGATCTGTCAATTTACTGGCTACCCTCAACAACAAATACTTGGACTTCCTTTATTGAGGACATTTTATCCACATTCAGGCTGAAATACAGTACATCCTAACATACCAGGACCTTATTAGATGTGCCATGGAGATACCAGGGATGAATGTGTGGACTTGTGACCCAAGTTTCCTCCTGTGGGAATTTTAACCTGTCGGTGCTAAAGCAAAGCTCAGAGAAGATGCATTGCCTGCTGTTTCTAAAGCGCTTTGAAGAGAAAAGCACCTGAAACACTGTCGCTGCTTTGTTTTTCACCCCACATTTGGAAATGAAAGCAACTTTTAAGCAAGAGGAAGAAACGCTGAGAAACGGGCAGGATTTTTGGTTTTGTCTTTGGTGAGGGTGATGGCACAGCAAGGGTGTTTGCAGCATTTTGTTCGGCTCCAAGACACTTCCCACATAATTAGCCCTCTTGCCACTGTGAAACTATTCAATATATACCTTCCCTAGTGAGCAATCCCCATCTAACCACAGCAGTCAAGTGGCAAATAACACTTTGATTGTCCATGCTTGTATTTTCCATCTTCAGCAGAGCAGATATTTTATTTCCATTAGATTTTCCAACCACTCTTCTCCCACCCATGACAGACATAAAACAGGACAGTTAACCCATACCTTTCCTGAGGCCACCTCGTTTTAAAGCTTATTGCCTAGATTCTCAAGAAACTTTCTCTGTTACTCTGGAAAGTGAGGGAGAAAAACATCAAATGAACAATTCTATTTATTGTGCCATCTATGAGTTTGTGATAACAATAATGCAATTCTGTCCCCAAATCCTTAGTTGTTCTTCTTGAGATGATTGACTTAAGAGTGAATACTCCTACTCAGTGGTTTCTTTTCTTCCAAGTAAATTCATAGTTTTGAGTAGGTTTGTTTGGTTTTCCCCAAAATACTCAATATCCTTAAGCAGTGACTAAAGACAAGAAGATTGCTGYTTTTCAAAGAAACCAATCCGGTGAGAGGTCCTTGTCTCTTCTCCTTTAAGTGCATTAATAGGCATAAGAGAAAGGCATAAGGTTGCCCCAAAACATATGGATAACACAAACCCACAATAACAGGCTCTGGCCCTCACAGTCCCAGGGAATGAATGCATCTGTTTACTTCTGCAGGGCTCTGAACTCATAAGTGAGGATCACTGAGTTCACTCTACCATTAGATCTCTGCCATATCAGCCTTCCATCATCACTGTCCAGGATCAAGAATAATATTGTAGAAGTGTGAAAAAAAGAAAATCAAACCCAAAGTGTTTTAACTTGGCTTTGTGCTTATTTGTGGCCTATGTGACACCTGCTTTAATCTGGATTTTAACGTCCTCTAAGAAACATTTCTAACTCATTAAAATTACCCGCACTCAAGAAAAACCCCAACAAACCCCAACCCCAAAACCCCTAAAACAAAAAACAAACCAGGGAGGACAGGGTGGGCTTGTTGTCATTTATGCTTATGGAAATTTGGTGGACATAGGGCCACTTCCTAACTGATTGTTTTGCACAGTGTCTGCTTATGGCAGAGAAAAGGAACCAGACAACAGCAGCGAGCATTTTGTTAACAATTTTCCCCAAGAACTTCCTCAGTTAGCTAGTCCAAGCAACAYCTGTATGCAACACCATTAGATTCTTGATAACATCTTATCTACGTTTTAGTAGCTACGTCTTCCTCCGGCATTTAGACTCTACAGTATGCTTGCTGTTTGAAAAAGATTATGGTAACTATACAAACCCATGCAAGCTAGAATTTTATTCTGAAGTGGATTAATAATTGCCAGCTTGTTTTTCAGCAAGTAAGAAGTTGGAGAGCTTTGTGCCATACCACAAAGGCAACAGAAACTGAGTAATTGGAGGGTCAGGAAACATAAATGGAGAAAAATTATTCCAAATTATAACATCTGAAGTTAATAGCTGATAGCAAGGTTAACACTATGGGGATTATRATGCTTACATTGCGGAAAAGCAAAAAAATTAAAAAGGCATTGTTTTTATCCACCCTCCCCCCTTTTTAAAAAGTATACAATAAAGGAGTATTTCTCTCAACTGGGTTAACAGAGCTCCAAATTAAGTCTAAAAGATATTGCTCATTTTCCTTCACTTCTGATTGACAAGCTCACTTTCACACCAAGCTAAAACACAAGTAGCTCAAGAGTTGTCTGAGGATCACTAGAAGATGGGAAGACTGAAGCTTTTTAGAGAAATGCAGCATTCAAAAAAGGTATCAGTAGGTAAGAATTAGCATCAATATCCTGTACTGCTTGTATTACCTGCTCGCAGTCTCACAGCACTTTACAATATGACCAGGTTTGCATAATGGGAAACTGGGACACTGCTGATTTAAGCTTAATTCACATCCGGACGCAGCAAGTTATTGTTTTTCTCACCTGTGTCTCGCAGGAGCTGTTGAATCAAATAGGCACTTTCCTCACAGGGAAAAAGACATGGGTTAAAAAGGTAAGAATAGCTATA
The DNA here is from genome assembly GCA_030449065.1 of Oceanodroma leucorhoa. Lineage (NCBI taxonomy): Eukaryota > Metazoa > Chordata > Aves > Procellariiformes > Oceanodroma > Oceanodroma leucorhoa. The sequence goes on from JASVER010000033.1 coordinate 7,287,801, forward strand.
CTAGGCCAGAGTGCTGTATCCTCCAGCTCAGTCTCCTTTCCTGGACAGGGACCAGTAAGAGATGCTGAAGTCAGACTATAAGAACAGGCTAAGCATACAGYGATGCTTTGCCAGAATGCACCCCCAGCAATCAATGGCTTTAAGACTTCTCAAGCCAGAAGCATATATTCATGTATACTAGCTGCTAATGAAATTTTCTTCTATGAGCTTGTCTGGTTGCTTTTTGAACCTGGGTAGAGTTTTGGTCCCCACAGCACTCTGTGGCAAAGGCTGCCAGAACTTAACTATGGATCATGGAAKAAAATTCCTCTGCTTATTCTGAACTTTTGAACCTGTTATTTCACTTGGCATCATGTAACAAGATGAAGTAGAGAAAACAGTGAATGACTGTTCCTTGTCTACTACCTTCTCTGTTACTCTTCATTTGACAGCTCTTTATAATATTCCTCCCTCCTAGTCATTTCTTTTTCATGCTGAAGAGCTGTAATCTATTTAGTCATGCCTTGAAAGGAAGCCATTCTGTATCTCTGATCATCGCTGCCTTCCCTCTTTGTATGCTTTTTCTTTACTCATCCTTTTTGAGAAYGAAGGATTCATGAGGCGGGCACACCATCGGCTCTTATATCAGCACAACTGTTTCTCCCGTTTTTCTACTCTATTCCTTTCCTAACACCACCTAATACTCTTTTTGCCTCTTTGACCCTCACTGTGCACTCAACTGACATTTTCACAGAACTGTCTAAAATGACTTCAAGATCTTTCGTGATTAATAATAGCTAGTTCACAGCCTATCACTGTACACATGAAATTAAGGCTGTTCTCCAAAGCACACTACTTCACTTTTATCAACAGTAAGTGTCAGATGGYATTTTACCATCTAGTTATGAAATGCGATCTTTCTACACCATTTTGAAGTAAGCTCTGTTTCTCATCCGAAACTTCCTTTCATCATTCTCTATCCCCCTTTGCCAGATCACCCGTGAACAATTTGGGCAACACTGGCTATAGTATTGATCTCCAGGAGACTCCAGTGATCTCCTTCCCCGCGAAAACTCATTATCTATTCCTACAGTTTGAGTGAGATTCAGCGTATGAAGAAAAACATCTCATGTAATGTTGTGTGGGGCATAGCCTGTATGGTGCCGACAAGCACATGTTTCCCTTAAATCCCAGGTCACGCCTGTCAGCTTCGCACATATGTCTCAGATATCGCAGAGCATCCCAGGTGGCACAAAGTGCCTATTTTTAGGCCACTGAATCCAACTCCCTGTTTCCTGTTTCTTAATGAGTTACAGACTCATAAGGGCAATCACATTTCTTAGTAGTTTTGTTCCTTTTCAAGTGTTTGGTAAAAGCTGTTTTGGAAATTCAGACCCACCATATCAACTTTTCACACATGCTAGTAACTAATCTAGAAAAACCTCTAACAAATTTGCAAGGTATGAGATCSTTCTAGAAAAGCAATGATAACTCTTTCCTATCATACCTTATTTGTTTATGTGTCTCCTTATGTGTCTACTTTTTACTACACTTTCTACAGTATTCCTGATACAGACATTAGACTTATTGGTTGCTAATTCCCAGACCCTCCTGAAAATCTATTTTATATATTAAAGCCACATTTGCCACTTTTTAATCATCTGGTACCAAGGCAGTTTTAGGTGCTATATTATAGACTGAAACAGTTCTACTTCTCCACACTAAATGTTGATGGAATGACATTGAACTAATTTGAGCACTGGCTGACCATAAATTAATCCATGAATTAATCTGTAATCCACAAGCCATGATCAGTCCTTGACAAAAATGAGAGAGGACGTATATCTAATTCTTGATCTGTGGCCTTTTTGTGTTCAAAAGCTATAGCCATACCAGCAACTCCTCCTAGGGTAAGCACAATTAAGAGTTGGCCAGAAAAAGTTCTGTCCCAGTTTCAGTCCTCTTCCTTTGTCTTTCCCTCTACCTTTGCTTTCAAAGGAAACCAGCCCCAGCTGCTTAAACATCTGTCTCCCACTGTGCCCACACTGGACACATGCCACCAGCAAATAGGGGAAAGACACGGATCATATATCTGGATTTTCACTGGTGAGACAGAGGTGAAAGCATCTCAGGGATGTTTAATCCCTGAGTCATCACTATCATTAAGAATTCAAATCTTCCTGTGAATTCAAAATGTGAATAACTCTTTGAATTAATTAAACAATGTCTCCTTTTGTGTAATGAGTAGTAAAAAAAATAAATTAGGTATCTAAGTGAGTCTACTGTCATGTAAAGCTGTTTTAGAGGAATCGTTGCTCTTGCCCACAAGGGAATCTATCTCCAGATGGAATTTACTCCTTTATAGGGATCTTATTTCTCTGCAACATCAGATGCAAAATCTCTCTATTCTGTGCTTCTGAAGAGATTTATTCATAGCCACTCTTCTGGTAAGATACTTGAATCTCACGGTAATATTTAGACGAGGTCAGTTTCTGGCTAAAACTAATGTGTTGCTGTAGATTATTCCTATCCTTAGCCAGTATCATATCACATAAATGCATTAGGACATTTTCCTGGACTACGATGTCTTTATACATACTGGAACAACTACAGAATAAACAAATGGAAAGGCATTCTCTGTGGCTGACCTGTGATTTGGAGTTCTCTCTCAATTCCTTGAGCTTCACTTTCAGTGTATAAAAATAAGCCCAAAACATCAAAAGTATACAGCTGTCGCTTCCTCTAATGTTCATCTATGGCTACTTATCTGAAAGGAACACAGTGTGTAACGTACCTTCACAAACACCCATGCATCAATACATCCTCCATTCACATCTGTATTTCACAGCTATGTTGCACTGATCCCCGTCAGGTCTAATGCTGTTTTCAGCTTCCAGCCTTTGTCCCTTGCCTTCTTCCTTCTCCGCCTTCCCCAAAAGAAGGAAAATCTAAGATGAAAGTCAAGCCATGCTGACTATTTGGTAGGCTCCTGTGCTTACCTCTGCCTAGAAGATCCCTGTGCACAGAGACTATTTCTGGATACTCCACACCAGATCACAACAGCGYGAGAGAGACAGTGCTACCAAAACACCACACCATTTAATGCAATGGCCTACTTTGCTCCTTCAGAATTTCTCAAATGCTAGGATTAGGGTTAATTCTGTGCTATGCAAAGTGGCAAGCAGCAGGGAGGATGGGAAGATTAAGAGAGACCAGACCGAATTTTGACTACAAAGCATGGGAAGACTTCGGAGTCGGGTTGATGAAGAGCAGCAAGTTTACAAGACCCTTTGTGTCTTACTCCACTCCTGCAGCACATTTTCAGGGGTACACACAATCTTCAAAGGTACATCCAGAGAGCAAGGCATAAAGCAGGTGGCCAACATCAAGTGAATAGACAGGAGCTCCGTGGAGGGCTGCACAGCTGCTTCCCCCGGTGCACAGCGGCAGGGGATGGGCCACTGCGGTCACTCCAGGCGCCCAACAGGGAACCTGCTCACTTGACAAACATTATAATTTGGACAGGAGCATATGGTGCTTCAGGTATTACCCACACAGGTGGTACAATTCTCATTCCCCCTCAGGATTTCAAAAGTCTTTAAGAGCGTAATTTTCACCTTGGGAACACCATAGAAATAGTGAGCTATAGTGGCTGGAACTAGGCATAAGTTTAAGAGCATGAAATCAGAGATATTTTTGAGAGTGGATATGGTTGGCGGTATGCTATTATAGGTTAAAAAACCCAAACAGCCCTGATAAGTAAATATCTCTGGGGGAAGGGTTGAGGAGGGGGTGGGAGATTCCAGCTAGGTGGATGCTTTAGCCCAAACGTCAAGAGGAAACCTGCAGATGTTTCAGGGCCTATTTCAATATGCAGAGCTTGAGTTAAGAGTCTATATAACAGATGGCAGTTTCTGAGTCACTAAACATTATTATTTGGCAACAAACTTATGCTCTCTCAACCATTTCTCAAGGGATTCTTGCCACAAACTGCTGTGAAAGTGATGTGGATTCTGTAACATTCAATTGCAGAGTTTCTAAACCGACAAGCAGACCTCCATATAGCTGTAGGCACAGATACATATTTAAATGAGAGATCTAAAGTAAACTTGGCATACATCAGCTTGAGTCAGAGAAACCAACACTGGAGTCCAGAGGCCCACTATTTCCTGTGTATTTCTGTATTATTTATGCTTGCACTTCACGATCTCCTAACAGATCAAATAATTTTTTTCTTTTAGGTAGAGTTTTAGGAAATTTCAGTAAATATGACAGGGGAATTAAATCTTAACACCAATGCCTGGCACTGAAAGCAACTTTGAGATATCTTTAAAAGACAACCAAACCATTTTTATAGGTTGATTCCAACAATGCTACTATGAGTGTTACACGTCCTACTCAACAAGTAGATACAGGCTCAGAAGAYCAGATACACAAAAGGATTCAGGTACCCAAATGCTTCCTGATTTAATTTAGCCTGAGTTTGGTGGGATTTAGGTACCAAAACACTTTACAGGATCTGGCCCTGTGTATCGTTGCAAGGCTATTGGAAGCATTACTCTCAGGGACAGGATTAAGAAGTCCCAGCTCCAGTCTCACCCTCAGTTTATTAGGTTATAACCTTTTCTCAATTGCATCAACAGAGTTAATAGAAATAGGACATGACGTTTCTGTGATAAGGCTCTTTATTACAGCAGCCTCCAGAGAGTCACAGTGTCTACTCTGCAGAGCTAATAATAGACATTATTCCTACAGGGACATAATTCATGGGGCTGCATGCACAAGGCATGCACCAAAACCTCATGAAACACCAAATGAATCATGCTCTGAATAAAAACAAACAAGCTGCATCCACTGCACAGTGAAATGTTCAATACAAGCTATCTACATAACAGCTACATACCTTAAACCCAAAAGGAGAGAGAAATGGTAGAGGGTAGGCAGTAGCCAAATGATTGTGTATCACATATTGGGCAATGAGGTTGACTATTTTTGCCTCTACGGTAACTCCTTCTACCTGTTATGCATTTTATTCCTATCCTGTAAGGACTGTTGACTAGGAAGAGAAGGAAAACTATGAACGACAAGAGCAGAGACTATTCACAAGCAATCAGTATGGTCTACTTAAATCTGGGAAGAGGAAATACAGAAGAGGGGAAAGGATGGCTTCACTTAAAGCAAAACAAACCTTCAGAGTTAAAGCATCTCTCTTTCAGAAGGAACATCCTCTTTCCTCCCTCCCCTGTACAGTGCCACGCAGTTTATCAAGTGAAAGTCTGCTGGGTGAAATGCTTCTTTCTCAGCAATATGCCAGTGATATCTAGAACTGCTCATAGTAGAAAGCAATGTTTACAAAAGATGGTTGCAGACCAAGTCGTTGCTTGKAGGCACATATGTATCTAGAAAGGGATGACTCCTTTCAGTGTTGCCCTTTAAATTGTCATTTTTGGCACAAACTTGCATTTTTGAAAAACAGAACAAAAGCATCATGTTACATAGAAGAAAGACATCATGTTCTGAGCTGGAAAAATACTCTCCCTTTCCTCCAGGTTTTGTCTATCAAAACAGGGCGATGGAGCTTTGCAACCTTGCTATTGTACACTGATGTGAAGATGACTGCTATTATATCCTGTTCACTGTGCTAGGTACAAAAAGGAACCTATTCCATCAGTACAGATGGTAGTAGTAGTTTGGGAAAGGAAACAGTTAAAAAACAGTGATCTAAACTACAGTCATAATTAAAGAGAAGACAAGTCTTTTGGATAATTAGCATATAGAAACCTTTTGGATTTTGTTTTTAAAGTTCACGTTTTTCCTTACTATTTGCTTTACGTGTACTGCATTTTTATTTTGATCTGGTAGTGATTCATAGACAAAAAAATAATATGGCTGATTCAAGGAACAACAAATCTATTATACGAGTAGCATCRCAGCCTAATCTCCATCGCAAAAGTATATTAAGTGAAATCCTGTCCCTTCTGAAATGCACAGGAGTCTATCATTGAGTTCGATAGGGACAGGATTTCAGCCATCAACTGAAGGCATTTCTAAATGGTAAGACGAGGCAGCCAGCGTAAAAACATACTAGTTAATGTCAAACGGTGCTTAGACAGAAAAATTTTATGTTCATATAGTTCTGCAGTTTGAGGGGCTTGCAGTGAAGGCACATTAAGTGCATTTCCAAAGTTAAGCTTTCTAGCTCTCCTTTTGTAATTATGTAGATATGCAGAATTAGATGTCATTAGAGCCAGCCCTTTGTGATCTCTTCTTCTCCTGTAATGTTTATAATGTGTCCCTGGTTAACAAAGTGTCCAACAACTCTAGAGACGTCAAACATTTTATGACTTGACTTTGTAGAGAAGCAGTCAGTAACAGACATGAGATATTCCCCAAGGATCTAATCTTGCCAAGTTTTCTCCTCCTCCGTATTTTGCACTCAAGTAGTGATGTCCATGCATCTCTACTGGTATCTCACCTTGCCCCTGAGCTTTGGCTAGAAGGAATATCAGCAATACTTCTGCTTGTAGTGACCTCACTTCTTACTATTTTTTTTTTAAACTGCTTTTTTCCRGCAAGAAGGAAGCAAAACAAAATATTGACTCACAGGCTAAAATAGATCCCTAAATCCAAAGAAACCTTTGAAAGGGATGGGTGTTTTCCTCCCATAAGACAGACTGTGTAATCTTTAGCACATTCTTTTGCTAAGTTCCATCTTTTGCTATGTTCCATCTCACTTTAAGAGAGAAGCAGCATAAAACCACCTCACCTTTTTTCATCACTATGCATTTTTTACAGTTGTTCTGTTGCTGCTTCAGATATTGTAAAATGCACCAGTTCAGTCAAGTGCTGCTTCAGTCTGCATGAAAACAAGCATGAGAAATTCAATGCCTTTCTAGTTTCTTTCCCTTCCAAACTCCCATCAGCCATCATTCCATCTCTTCACAAACAGCATCCAGATGTTAATAAACATCTCAAACTTACTGTTTTTCAATGGCACAACCTTTTCCTATTCAGCTTTTTCTATCATTTATTTTGTCCACCCTGCAGCCTTTGTTGTTTGCTCATATTTCCAGCTCACCACAAAATATGTTGTATGAGTGTCAACAAAAGAATATGAACCAAAACAACATTATTTCCTTCAAATCCAGGGAAGTAGAACCTGCATTTAAATTTATGCTCATTGGCACTTCCACTAATATTTTTCTGGATGGGAATTTAATGTGGAGCATCACTGAGTGTTCCAGTTGGAGTTCAGAAGTGAACGTTTATTTTCAAAGTTCACAATAACAAAGAGACTGAGGATCTTTTATGTATTTTTCAAATGTGCTTCATTCAGTAGAAAATAGGTCCCTAGGTCACGAGCTATGGATTGTAAATCAATACAGGTCTGATAAGGCTGCTAAGTGGCAGAAGTAGAATATGCAGCACCTTGCAGAGGCTTTGCAGCATCACTGAACACATTAATGCCTCTATACTTAAAGCCTCCTGACTTAAATTTATGGGCATGCTGATCTTCACTAGAGAAAGGGATTTTAATAGCTATATGGGAAATATGAAAATGTATTAYAATGTGTTTTCCACAGTTCCCATGATTGTGTGTATAGTGATAAACAGTTGTTTTCAGCCTGAGTTCAGTGGACTCTGGAGGCTTGCAGACTACTTCTAAGAGGTCTGTTTAAAGTAATGAATAAAAGCAAGGGCATCTTTTCTGGGTTTAATTCTGCTAGGCAGTCTTCCCCATCTCTACTGATCAAAAGTGCTTGAAAYGACTGGTACAACCTAAAGGAGAATGAATTAGGTTGCTTCCTCCATGGGCCCAACAATTGGCAAAAAGTATTGCTAAAAAGTAGTGGCCTGTTTCCAGAGTCTTGGGACTGAGGCTGAAGCAAGGGGGAGCTCCCCCAGCAATGTATTACCTTCTCAGGAAGGCTCCTGCAGGCAACTTGAAAGACTCCAGGTTCTTAAAAAAGTTGACAGCAAGTCTGAGGAGCCACAAAGTTTCTCGGAGAGTCCAAGAACTGCAGATACCAGAGACATCGCACCTTTTTGGTGCAAGTCTGAGCCAGACTTTTGCTAACTGAATCATGGCTCTCCTGCTGCATACCCTGTCCTGCAGAGATGAGGATAATATCGTTCACTGTTGAAAAGCTCACTTGTCTGGCTGCTCTTTGTGCCACAGGACTGAAGCTTGCTATGAAGGGCTAAACCCTYGTCTTCAATTAAAATTGTTTAATGAAGCTAATGGGTATACTGGGCTGGCCAGCCCAAGCTGAAGAGCCAAGAACAGCCAGGGGCTTACCCTATTTCAAAGCCACGACAAGGGCCGGCAGCATCGAGGCGATTAGGGAAACGTGGAGCAGACAGACTGTGGACAGCCAGAGCTCTCCTGGCATGGAGCCACGACAACGTACAAACRCTGTCCTCCGGCCTCATGTTCAGATCTTCCCTCAGGGGTATTTGCTGCCAGAGCACGTGCTATTTGCTACACCCAGGGTCAGAAAGCAGTCTCTGTGCCTCCCTGGTGGGACTGCGAAAGGGCGATTGAATCAGACCTAACCCTAACCAAAATCCATTCAAACCAATGTTTTTRAGTTCTTGTTAAACCTCATACCAACCTTCCAAAAGTGTTCCTGTTAATCAGAATAACAGCTCAGCTATCACCGATGTCTCCAGATAGGCACGTGCCAAGCACCAGGACTGTCTGCACCTGTGCRGGTCTGCAATGCTGTGTTACATCCTATATCATTATAGCCTACATCCTCAACATCCATAGGGCTCCCCAGCGGGTGCAGCATCAGCCCCTGCGCTGCCCACAGGGATGCTCTGGGCTGCTCAGGGTCCCGCCTGGCACCTGCTCCCTACGAGGACTCTTGCGCTGTGTGCTTTCCATTCTGAGATGGTCCGTTTTCCAACTCGAATGGGTTTAAACTGGTTTGGGGTTACCAAAGTGGTTAAGAGCCTACCAGTGGCCTGCATGGGAGCAGAGCCAGAATAAATTCAGCCAGAATAAGGTCCAAAGAGAAAAAAAATAATGRTTCAGCTTTCTGATTTTACTTCTCCAAGGACTTCGCAAATAAAAGTAAGAAAAATTTAAAGGAAATGGAATTATGTAGAAAATAAGAATTATAATTACAAACAGCTTCAAGTCTCCTGTAAAGTTTAAGGCCCATGGGCTAGATTTTGCATCACCAGAGTTCTTGCTTCAAACAAGCTCCAATCCAAATAAACAAGAGAGGAAGAGAAGAAAGAAAAATGGCAAAGGACGTTAAAGCAGGGTTGTGACGGTGCTGTCTTTGAGCACGAGCCCTGTGCTCTGCTCCAGAGCAGTAAGGCAAGAGAAGAAAAATCCACAGAAAATGTCTTGGTTACAATGTCCTGCTCATGCCACAGTTTCTGGGTTGCTATTTGTTTCCCCTACAAAAGCATCTCACTTTCCCAGGAAGCTTGGATCATTTATTTCCCCCCCCTTCTATCTAGACAAAAACTTATCAGGAACATGAAATTAGATTGCAACTCATGCAGTAGATGCTCTGTTATGACAGGCTAAACAGAAGTCAGTTGTGATGTAAGCATGACTATGGGAAGGGCTGTGGTACAAAAACTTAGAAATTCAATACKCATTTAATGAAATTCCACCACCTGGAATGAACACAAATAGAAAATGAAGTCACTTAGACTGGAAAATTCATATATTTTTTACAAAAAAAACCACCATGATTTGATCAGGTTGCTGTTGGCCTATTTATCAAAACATCTTTGTCAGGAAATTTCAAGCCAGTGCATTCAGAAGACAACTGTTTACTTAGCTTCTGCACAGAGTTACTCTCTTACACACAACTGTAGTGGGCCTGATGCTGAGATATCAGTTCAATCACATATTAAAAAAAAAAAAAAAAAAAAAAGAGAGAGAGAGAGAGACATTTCTCTCGATCTTTAGAGGTGACACTTGCTATAGCCCCTTTGGCTGCACTTTGACTCCTATTTCAACCTCTCCTGGTGCCACCTTTTTGGTGCTCACTGAGCACTGGTTGAATCTTGCTTATGGGAGACATATTCTACACCAGCAGGAAAAGTCACTTTTCAATAAATCAGTAGTTGGTCTGCTGTGTTCTCCATGTGAAATTGTTAAGCCAGCTGCCTGTGAAATTGTTAAGCCAGTTCTTTCCCCATTCTGTATTATCTGTTTTATAAATGATTCATGGGAGTCTTTTTTTTTTTTTTTTTAAAGAGTATGCAGTAATTCTACAAAGGATCATATAAAATATTTATGAAGTTTAGATAAAATACACCTGCTGTGTGGATGCATTACCTACAAAGTCTTACCTCAGTTGAACTGGATTTATTTATTTAGGCTCTGTTTTCATAAAGTTTCCCAACCTTTCCCACTCTTTCAAGCCACAATCTTCTAACCAAGGAAGTTGAGAAACTAATGTCAATGAATTCTGTTCAAAGCTTTCACCTTTACTGATTTTACCYCTCCAGATATTTATAGATCACAAATCCTGACCTGACCAGAGCCAGATGGCATGAGTATGCCTAACCCATTGTACTAATGGTTTTGGAGGGGATTACTCAATAAAGAACACATATGAAAGAAGAAAAAATATAAATGTTTTCTTCTTGCTTGCACTGAAAGAAACAAAACAGCACTTAAAATGGACCCAAAATTATTTAATTTGATGTCTTCTCTTTGTAAAAAGGTCAATATTAAATAAACAAGCAAACTACATCATTGAGTGCATGTATAAGGATACCAGGAGACAATGACATAAATGAGTGAGTTTTGACAGATCCAAGTTTCATCTCTGTGTATCACTGCTCCCACAGGGGAACAACTGTGCAGTTATCATTCCATTACACTGATGCATTGCTTCTGCTCCTTCTAGAAAGTGAAAAACTAGAAGCTTCACCAATTGAAAACAGTTTTGCTCATAAAAAGTGATCATTTGGTTTGTTCACTTCATATTAGAATGAAGAACTTCCATTAGCTAAGGGCTTATCAGTACTTCTTGATGAACTGATCTGTTAGGACCGATGTCTTTGGTATCCTTTTGATGTCATCTGAATCAATGAAGTGAACATCTTTTAACCTCTGTTGGAAACAAATGTGAAGTATGAAAGAMAACCCTCATATGCGTCACTGCATTAGAACACCAACAGAATTGTCCTAGAAGCATGGTGTTAACAGTGCGATTGTTATCTTTTTCCCTGTAATGCTTGGTGGTTTAGCTATTCAAAAATAGTATTCCACGACTAATATAATAATTGCATGATGATGCTAAATGATACTAAATAAAGTTTTCTAACAATGTTTTTGGAACAGACCCTGAAAAGGCTGTTAACGAGTGACCTGCAATTCATGAGGAGCTGGGGGAATAGACTCACACTAGCTGTTTGTCTTAGGAGAGGGAAGGATAAGAGAGACAAAAGACAGCTTTGAACAATTAATGCATCACTGCCGATGGCTGCACAGAGCCACAAATACACCGACTCCACGGACAACAGTGGGAAGACGACAGAAACGCTGCTGAGTGAGTTGTAGCCCGGCAATGCACAACCCTCTCTAGCCTGGCAGGCTGCGTGGTTTATTCTGGTGATGGGCAGGGCCGTAGGGCGCAACCGGCCTGCAAATATGCTGCACAGCCATTACTTTCCATACACACCAGTGAATCCAATGCCATTAGGAAAGAGAGAATGACTTCAGTCAGGTTACCGGCCAGAAATCTTCGTGGACCATTTATAGACCATTTGATCCGAGTGGTCATCCTTTTTATTGGTAACACATCGAGTAGGATGAAAGAATAAAACCCTTGTGYGCTAGCTGCCTGCTCTTGAGTTTTAAACTTATAAACAGACTTCAGCTTATAAACACTCTCCACATACTAATTCTGGGAAAGAATTTTGGAACGTCAGTCTGCAGTTGGGGTGGAAGAAGTACAGATGAGTCACACTTTTTATTGGTTGCATAAACTTTCATTTCTATTAAACTGTTTTCTGAACATGCATTTCATTATCTTTTTTCTACTTGCTGACGTTGATTTGGCATTGATTTTCTCTGCACCGGAATAACAGTGGTTGCTATTTTTGTGGCAAGTTTTGTTTTCACATTTTTGTAACAACAAAGAAAAAAATAATACTGTTTTCCCAGCACTAATCAGCCCAATTTATCATGATTCCAGAGCCGACAAGTTGTGGCTTCTCTATGGGTACAGTTAAGTGTATGCTTTTCAGCTAAGCATAATATTCATCCTGCCTCTCAGCTGGATTTCACTTACGATATACACCACCTAAATCTAGAACAGCTCCTTGTAACCACAATCAGAATCCAGCCCAGACAGTTAATTCAGGAAAGGAACATAAAAATACCATGATAGTATTCCATGTGCCAAGGACAGCACATTATAACATACTAKCATGCTGAATATAATGGGACAGAGCCTGCAAGTAGGTAAAGACCTTCCACTTCATGCTGCTTTGATGGGTCTTTGTGTATACCAGTAAAGATATGGCACACAAAGTGTGTGGTTAGAAGGTCAGCCTCCATGTGTGGCTAGGCTCGTCCAACAAGACTGAATGCCCTCACCGGGCCACTGCCTGAGACATCCATGCAGGGATGGGGACTGACAGCTCAGTTGTCCTAAAAGCCTCCTCCACATCCGTTCCAGGTAGCAGCACATTGCTCACAGCAGCCCACACAGGTGAGGTAGGACAGAGGCCCCCAGCCAACCTGATCCGGCCCTCCAACTTGATCTGCTCAAGCACCAACACACAGACCAGGGCGATGCCCAGCCTGGGAAAGCTCAAGGCCATTTCTTGCCCCTCTTTGACAAATCCTGCTRCTCACCATCATGTGGGCGAGTGTGAAAAGTGGCAGCAATAAAGACACCAAAGGACRGTGTCATTATGGGAAACGGTCCGGCCTACGCTTATATTGTGAAGGATCTGTTAGTTTGCATGGGGCAATGAGAACCAGAGCCGTTTCACTGATTTTTGCACCCTTTATGTTCTACATTACCCAAGAGCTCTATTCCACTTTCCGTAGTCACCTAGCACTAACTTTATGTGATGCACTTGCATTTCCAGCTCTGGCACAAAGCATTTAAAAGCTGTAGGTATCATCTGCTCCTCACTGTGCCATGAAGACATGCTACAGGTACCCATGTCTTCCCTTGCCCCACTGCATAGTTTGAGGTTACTCTTGAAACACAGTTCACTGCCTGCCTTTGACTTTGCTCATGCTTGAGGGCAGCCAGCTTGTCGCCTGGTCTGGGGCTAATCTTTCTCTCTTCCAGGGATGCAGCTTCCCCGCTACAGCACAACCATGCTTCAGCTCTACATGTGAGGCAGATAATGAGAGAAGACAGCTCTGCCTTTCAATGGGTACACTTTATGCTGCATTTTTTTTAACCTAATATTCTCTTTAAATACTTGTGGCATGATTATAGAGCACAGAGAAAGAGCACAACAATTGCTGTCCTTTACTTCAGCCAGGAGGCCAACTTATCTCAGTATCTTTTATCAGAAATGGGGGCTAAATACTACTGTGTACTTGTAAGCCAATTTTAAACTTTGGAGGCAAATAAATTAGAAATGCATTAAATGTGGGTATTTTAATTCCTTGTCTGCCTGACACTCTTGGACCACTCCTATAGTTTTTCAATACTGAGCCCCTAGGCCTCCACTAACTATGCTGGAAATTGCGTGTGGTATTTAGACTATTTTATCTATTTAAGTGTATTTAGGTTTTCCTAAATAGCTGGAAATAAGAACTAAATTAATCTTAGATGTAAGATAATGAATAAATATCCAGACTCATGGACTACAAGATTTGGTAACAATTCTAGAGRGAACGACATGAGTTTGAAGTGAAACAAAGCTTATTAGTCCTCTCCATGCTTGATCAGCTGGGGCCACTCTGATTACAGTGTAGGGATGGAAAACCAGAGAGCTCCCAGTGTTATCATGGGGCTAAACAGAAAGGGAGCCAAATTCCTTTACCCTGCAACTTTAGCCATTACAGCCCATTCCCCCTTTCATTCTCTCTGACTGGTAATCAGCCATGTCTCACCACCCAAGAATGAAACTGCCCAACAAGTATGTTACATGCTAATAAAGGAATTCATATTTTTCCATCACCTCTAGCCTTCTATTTTAGGAGTTTGGTTTTAGCTTTTCCCCCCCATCCCCCTTTCCAGCAATACTTGTCCCTATTTTTCCCTTCCCAGTTCTTTGAGCCCATTTCAATAGAGGTTCTTGCCAACCTTTTCCCCTTGCACCCCCACTTCTTTGTGCTTGTTCCTCCACATATAGTTCCTACACTTTTCCCTGAGACAGGCTGGCCTGAACCAAGTAATAAGCAACATTGCCTTAAATGCAAAGACAATGTTTAATGAACTAAATGGACAGGAGGCAAACCCTAAGGAAACAGAATTGCAGCTACACAGCCCACACTGAGGAATGTCTCCAAATACTCATGCATAAACAAGATGTAAGAGAAGCAAGGGCATTCAGTCACGAAGATGGATGAAGTAACAATTTCTTCTTCTCAACTGCTTGGCATTTAAATATGTCAGTGAGATGGCAGCAAGCCTTGGCTTTAGTACAGCTTGAGCCTGCAAGGATAACAGTTTGTAGCACCCGCAAGGCGGAGATACATTTATGCCTTGTCAAGCAGTAGTGTGGGAACATTTGCAGAGCTTTGCCTCCAGAGTGAAGGAAGCAAATAATTGCATGCAATTGTCAGAGGCATTCCAAGGTTACACTAATAAACTCACATAATAATTGTATTTATTGTTCTTGTTTCTCTAAATGGACACCAATTAGCYTTGCACTTTGCTGACAAAACCTTTCCATTCTGCTCAAAACAGGATCTTTGAATATGCTTCTTGTGTTAAGTAATACGTATTGCAATGTGCCTCATATGAGTCATGGCAGCTGGGTAAAAGGTAAAGACCCAAACTGACATTTTGTCTTCTGTTACAGTTAAGCAGTTATGAACGTGGACAAAGCAAAAGTTACGAAATTAAGGCAGTGAACTTGCCACCTTGCCAGAAACCAAATGGACTAAGCTTTCTTCTCGGAATATGAGTAAACAGAGATACATGGATTCAATTAGCCCCTGCCCAATATGAATGGTGCATAATTTACCTTTATGTTAAACTGCCTTATAAACCAGATAGCTTTACAGTCTGCGAGTACCTTAGCTGCCATTCTGACTGCCTGCCACCATGTTTCATCTATTTATGCAGTGAGAAACAAAGGGTGGGGGTTTTTTTTCAGTTCCTATGTCCTTTAATTTTTGCTTTGGAAAGAAATTCAGTGAATTTTCTCATCTTTCTTCCCCTGCAGATCCTATTAGAGGGAGGAAGGAGGGGAGGAAGGAGAACATGAGAAGAACAGCAGAAGGAGGAAAAAAAAAAGTGAATGTCTCAAGCATGTCATCATACCTTTAACTTGCTGGGAAAGAAGGATAACTATTTCCAATTTATTTCCCCTCCTCTAGTCTCAACTGCTCCATGGGAGAGGAAACAGTAACTGGCTGAAGGCAGCAAGAGGTACACCACGAGCAGCTGCAGTAGGAGACCCGGCAGTGTCTGAAAGGTCAGAAAGGTTTCCTCTCTCAGTAAACTGGGAGTTGTAATGTAAAGCCCAGCTATTTCCTTCTCCCACTTCACTGCTTACAAGGGAGTGTTATCCCCAATCCACTCTACGTCAAGCTTTGAGGGCAGTGTTTTTCCTCCACTGATTCTCCAGAGTTGTCCACTTGTGGCCATATCTAAATACCACTCGTGCAATTCATGCACCACTAGCATTAGTCACTCTTCTCTCTTTTGATCTCAAATTGATCCAAGGAAAGTGGGTGAAATAAAGGTACATCGCAAACAACAGTTGTTCACTGAGTGACAAGAGCTTTGGCAAACTGAAATTGAACATGAGTTTGGTAGGGCAAGATTTCTTATGAAGATTCTCTACCTGGACATTCACATAAAGCCATGAAAATGGATTCTGAAACATCTAGAAGCCTTTATAGTAACTTAATCTGTAGTAATAAACAAGACATTGCCAGGACATAAGCCTTAACCACTGGCACAAGATAATCCTCTAGCATTTAACTGGCTAGCATGGTGTCTGCCATGGTTTTGGCCTTTCTGAACTATGCTCAGACAGCATAGGCCAGGGAATGGTCCTTATAGAGAAGGTGGCCAGAGGTACCCTACACCTGGGGTCGAGGGTGTTTAGCCATGCAACWGGAAGCTGGGCCATACTTCTTTCTCCTGCCTCTGCAGAGGGGAAAGATTTACTAGTATAGATGTACCCGTAAGTCTCTGGACAGGAATACCACCAAATATACAAAAACTGAGAACTGTTCCCAGAGAGCAGGGCCTATTAGTGAGCAATGCAGCATAATGAATCTTCAAAGGAGCCATGAAACATGTACTCCGTGGCATTCTCTGCATAATGATGCTGGCAGTTGAAAAGCTTGTTGTAGGGGAGTGTGTTGATTTTTTCCCTTTTCCCCATGACTCCTAAAAACACTCCAGGAGAGATACTGACCCTTTACAGTAAAGCCAACAGGCAATACATTATTTTTTTTAGTTGCCTTCCATGGTCCACTTGAAAATGGTTCAAAGATTTCAGAAACAAACTTACGTGGAAAAGTCACAGCTGTAAGTAGATCTACATCTCATTACAAACCACCAGTTCTGATATGAACTAGATGTCAGATCTTGCAAACAGTCTGTCCTATAATTAGAGGAAGCCATGAGTCCTTCTGCTCCAGAAAGATACTTCAGCATGTGAGGTTTTTTCCCCCAGAGTGGCACCTTGTCTGGAGATCCAGAGGACACAAGTGCACCCAAGGGAATGTGCCCTTCACGATTGCTGGTACCACCATGGCGAGTAGCATGCTGTGCCCTGTAGCACACCTGGGATAGCAGCAGAACCTTCCACCGTCACTGCTTCCACTTGTCCTCACTTGCACAGATACCAGAGAGTTTGCCACCCTCTACCCCTGGTGACTGCTACTTGTCCCTTGTCAGATGCTCTTCTCAAGCCCAAACTCAGAAGACAGAGACTGTCAGGCAAAGCGTAAATCACTCTGTTACCTGGAGGCAGCAAGCCTCGACCCTTTGATAAAGCAAGCGCCTGAGCACTGCCGTCAGCAGGGAGGCCACTACAGTGGCAATCAAATAGTGTCAGATCATCTAATCCACAGCTTGGCAAACCCAGACCTCTGCCCCTTGTGTGCCACAGGGCATCTTCCAGTCTTCAAAGCTGTCTGCAAGGAGGCTTGATTCCATAGTCTAGCTAAGCTGGCTGCCAAAGAAGATTATCTGGGCATTTAGCCTACATTTTTCATTTGTATTTTTCATGTTTATACTAATTTATGCATATAAATAAGCTATATGTATACATTAGCTTTTCTACATTTTAACAGCCAACTATTTCTGAGTGAATATTAAAGAGATGTTAATAACATGGCAAGGCTAATTAAACATTGAATATGTTGCTACGTAGCTAGCATTTTAAGGAGAACTACAGCTGCTGTGGTGAGATTTCATTTATGCGCAAGAAAACACCCTCTTAAAATAATCAGAGATATATTATTCAGAAAAATACAATCTCAAACTATTTCAGCTGTCAAAATAAAAAAATCTGTTGGGAGTAAATCAAGCCATTTAACAATTGTATAAGAAAACTCCAATTTATAGGAGGAGGTGAGGTTTGTTTCTCTTATACTCTAGATGTTTGTGGCTACAATAACACTGTCTATTTATGATGGATTTGGATGAAGTAACCCAGTCTTAAATGGAACAAAAAGAGAGAAATACATATTAATAAAAGCACAGATAAAAATTGTCACTAGATAGACTAAGTATGTCCCAGTTGTCAAATAGAGATATCGAATATTTTTTAAGCGTTCAGTAAATAGCTACTCTGAACGGTAACAACAAGCACAGGCAGGCAATTTAAACAAAGACTAAAGCAGCAGGCAAGCCATACTGCACTGCCCCAGCTGGCTCTCCTACTAAGCATCATGCAAGAGCGTTATTTTCCTGTTCATTATTTATACGGTAGATCAAAGTCTGAAACACAATTTTCTGTATGAAATGTGATTGCCAACTCTACTTTAACTCTGTTAATGTAGCACTGCAAAGTTCCATTTCTTTTTGACATTTCCATGTCAACCATTAACTCTTTAAGCCTTTCTTTGTTTTAGACTATAGTCCCTATAAACACCCTTTGAAATGTGAAAATTAACCTAACTTATCATAGCTTGTAGTTCTTCTCAAGCATCACAACAGCTATAAGTGCAGCTGTACAGACACTGGCATCTCATTTTTGTACCTCCTGATAGCTGTGCAAACTGCAGTGCATTTACACAACTTAAACATCTGCAACTTAACCAACTTGGTAGACAAGATAAATACCCAGTTGAATGTCTCCAAGTAGCATCAATTCATCTAGGAAGAAATGGTAGTAAAATTAACTATCAAAACCAGATATGGCTGTATCTGCAGAGGGGTCAGATCTGATAAATGGCATAGTGGCTACAATAAAATGCAGAAAAGTCATAATTTAAAGCCATACTGGTTCTGCAGGAGAAGCCAAACCTAGTCCTTCAGCTACAGCAACTGCACATAAAAAGATAGAAGCGGGTCCCACAGCCTCACAGCGTTACTGAGGTATTCTGAACTCTTGAATGATTTTTAAAAACTGGAATATATCCAAGCAGGCTGAGGTACAGCATTCCCAACTCCTGCAAAATTGCCCTTGAAATAAGGAAGATGTTGGCACACCACATTTGAGCAAAAGCAGACTTTCGTAGTGGGATGAAGCACTGAGCCATTTAGACCAGCAGCAACAAAGATTAGATACAGCTAATAATGATGTTTTATATAAACAGAATCAAGCAAGTTATATCCCAGCATTTCAACAGCCTTCCCCCTTCCAGACAATCCGTCAYCCCTATGATGTAATAGGGAAACCTTCAGACAGGAGAAACATTTTCCTATGCTGCTTTTTACTAAGGTCTAAAGATTCACTGCGGGGTTATTTTCACCGATTGTCTCCCACAGGTCAAACCCATCTATTTAAGACATGCGTCTAAAACAAGTAGCACTGTCACATTCCCCAGAGCAGCAAAATATAAGGAAGATTTTGCCAAGATTAAAAAACAAACAAAAAATCCCACTAAGACTGAATGTCAATATGCAAAACTAGTTAAGTAGTAGCCCTGCATAAAAACACTGACATGAACCCTGCATCCCAAGATTGTCTGTGCTCCTAAATTTGATTGCTAAGTGAAAGAGCTTCTATGAATGTCTTTAAGGAATAACCAATGTAGTGGCCAGAGATAATTGCTTGCATCCAAAGCATAACACCTTTTGCTAGAGAAAGGTACCATTTTCCAGGAGGAATATCTGAGCAGAGAGAGCAGCTGCTGGGACAACCCCTTGAGTGGACTGCAAGGATGGCATCTTCCACAGGAAAATGAGACACAACAAATGAGGTCCCATGCATGTGATCTGCAACCTCATGGGATGGTAGAAGATGGGTGCTCTAATGACAATTTTGTACAGAATATTTTTCTTGAACATACAGAGAACATGACATAATAAAGACTTTAACCTGAACTATAGTCACTCTTTCTAATCCTCCCTCACTCCATACTTGGCARTGGGTCTTCAGACCCCGCAGCTTGAACCAGGAACCTCTACCTGAGAAGCTAACAAGCTCCCTGGCACGACAAACGGGAGTGCAGAGGAGCCAGATTTGATTTTGCTCAGCTCCCCTCCTGAAGCTTGCAGAAGAAAGAAGACTAAGAACTCCATGCCCAAAGAGGCAAGCATCTCTCTCAAATGTTGTTAGGAACAAGACAAATTGGTTGATCTAAAAGACTAGAAATAGTATGGATGTTCCTAAGCCTAGGTGAGTCACTAGCAAGTAAATATAGATGATCATACTGTTAAGAACTAGTTGATGTGGTGTACCCACTCTCTCATTACAGAGAGAGTTAATCAGCCAGAGACAAGGCCACGAATGAAGCAGGCTTCTTTTGGACTTACAGACACAGAGGAAACCTGGCAAGAGTTCTTCCAAAAAACAGAGACCAGCTCAGGTAAACGAGCCCATCTTTGCTTCAAAAGCAACATGAGCAAAGACTTTTTTTTCACCTGCTAATATAAAAAAAAAGTATGTACTTGTCTTACACCTTTATGCAAAACATTAACAAAATGACCACACTACAGCAGAGAGCATAAAAACCATTTTCATTAGAAATGGCAYAACTGAGACTATGTCTGACAGTAGGCTACAGCTTAGCAAGTGTGAGTTTAAATCATTTGCAATAAAGTTTGAATTTAAAAATTTAACAAGCAATTCCCATTAGCTCCAATTAAGGGGTTGGTAGGAAACGGTGTCGAAATAAAAGGCCGACTGTAAAAGCTATAGAGTGAGACTGTGATCCATATTTAATACTCTTAAATTAAAAGACACCAGTGGAGAATGGATGGTTGCCTGATGACACTTTGTTTCCTAGAAGGTTGAAAACAAGAATATCTGCACTGTTACAAATTCACGTTAGAGTTGCTGAGGATTTAGAGAGATATAAGCAGGCAAAATGAAGCCCTGCATCTGATTAGGAACCCCAAGACCTGCAGTGTCCTGGGAGTGATTCAGTACATATCATCCATTATAAGACCCAAATGTCTGTTTCTTCACAAGATATAACACAGTGGTCATACAAAAATCACCACTGCAAATGAACTTGATGTGTGGAAAAAYTAAGGTTTTCTTCTTGTTCCAGAAAAGGTGTGAGATAATCAGGCACAAGGCCATTAATTCTGCAAGATGGGCAATAAGGCAGCAGGCCATGGCAGCCAGCCACCTTGGCATGGCAGGGCATGAATGGACTTACTTTATTCAGCAGCAACACGGCCAACATTCCTGGGGAGACCAGAAGATCATATAACAAATAGCAGAGCGCACCCCAGAGACGAATTGAGCGTAACAGGCCCTTAGGTTGTTCTAACACATCTGGAATTCTGCATCACATCAATGTGGATTGTAAATTACTGTCATTTAGATGTTTGTCTCAAGAAGCACCATACAAGTAAGTACATTTTCAGTCTGAAGGGAAGACCTGGCAGGAAAAGGTCTCCGGTTGGGCAATGTTCTTTAGCTGGGACTGCAACACAGGGTGCAGCCCCACTGCAGGAGCCATTTTCAATCTGCACAAGAGCCCCCGGTCTCCCCTGAGGGAGAGCCCCGCTGGGCAGCAGGTGATGGGAGACAAATACCCCTATCCATTGCCACAGGGCAAAGTACACAGGGATATTCTCCACTATTAATTTCTGACAAATTCTGCACAACAGCAATTAGAGCAGAACATGCAGGGCCAGTTGCTTTGTTGGTCAGACAAATTCATTCTCGGAGCAGTCAAAAAGCATCTCAGAGATGTGGTCATAGCCTCCTGCTCTAGGAAGAGCACCAGGACAACATGGACTTATAGCCCAGGGGAAAAAAAAAAAAAAAAAAAAAAAGAAAAAACCCACAAACACTGTAAGAGTGAGATGAGCTTGTCACAAACAGAAAGAATAAAGGTTCATTTTGCCTGGCATAAAAACAGACAAGCCCACGGTGATGTACAGAACATGATTCGGAGTTCCCAGTTAGAAACCTGATCTCATATCCACTGAAATCAATGCAAAGACTTCCAGAGACTAATCTAGGCGAGATGCRGACTGAATCCTTAACCAATATAAGTGGGGAACAAATTGGGTGATTGTTTTCAGGGAGTTTAATATTTGTTTGAAACAAGCATTTCCAGGAAAAKTTCCCTAAAAGGATGATTTCCTGTCACAGTAAAGCATTTTTCTTCACCATAATAATGTTATTTTGACTTAATTTGCCATTAGATTAACTTTAAAAGCACTCTAATGAAGGCACTTCAATACATCTCTGGATGAACAGAACATATACCATGAAACATATGTTCCTCTAGCTAGTTGCTCATTGCTAGATGAGAGAAAGCATTGAAATTTTTCCTCTCGCCACCCTTTTCTCTTTTTAAAATTAGTGACTTTACACAGCTGCACTGTTTGTAGTAAGTACCATTTCAAACAGCATTTGCCTGAAGAAATCTGGACTTCTAACTAGGTTTGTAGGTTGGATGCAGTTTAGTTGTGTTTGTCTGAGTCTTTRCTGTTGTTTCCAAAGAGATAGTGGCAGCTCCTAAAAAAAGCTGCTTTACAATTAAAAMCAGTAAATTTGATCCATTAGTAAGTTACCACTTAAATATGACAAGTCCCAGGAAAAGTTTGAAAAGAAGCTGAACGGTTWTCAGCTGTCAGTGCTGTTCAGATAAAGTAGGGCCAGATAGCTACTGGGTTCGGTGCAACAAAATTGTACCTATGTAAMAATTACCTTCTGGGGAGAAGAGCCTAGAAGTCAAGCTAAAGAAGGATGCAGGATGGCGTGCAAGACCTCTTTGTCAAGCAGGAAAACTTCAAAATACATTTGACTAAACTGACCACATGAAATTAATACATTAACAACCTGCAAGAGATTAACTCCCACTCATACATAACTATGATATTGTTGCAATATGGTCTGTTTGGGCAGAGAGATAAGAAAGTTTGTTAGACTCATGTTAAAAGAAGCACTCAGCCCAAGAGTCTCAATCAACAGTGATGTACTAAACAGCTGTCTGGAGATACACAGACACAAGTTAAGTGTCCATAATCTGTCCACTGTAACCACAACAGAAACCATTCAGCACAACATAAGGGCCAGACAGAAGCACCCTCCAAACTGCCAATTTATCAGCTCTGACCTATACATTAGCATTTGGGGAGGTCCACATCTGAAAGTACACAGCTCCATCCAGGTTTTGGAGAAGCCATCCCTTACAGGCCACCCTCCTTCCCCACTAATGCATGTACTTGCATTAAACACAAGAAAGCAGGCCATTGCTGGGACAGAGGGGAAAAAAAACATTGTTGCTGCCTAGCACAGCAAGCCACATTGCTAACAGCACTAGGAGAGGCCACCCCAGCAACTCCGACACCCCCTTTCCATATTTACCCGGCCAGGAGGAAAAGAGCAGTCTCGTTTTGCACATGGCTGGCATTGTTCGGCTGTCCA
Source organism: Oceanodroma leucorhoa (assembly GCA_030449065.1). Lineage (NCBI taxonomy): Eukaryota > Metazoa > Chordata > Aves > Procellariiformes > Oceanodroma > Oceanodroma leucorhoa. The sequence goes on from JASVER010000033.1 coordinate 7,310,928, forward strand.
GGCAGCATCTCCAGCTTTCAGATTCCAGCTACACCCAGCCATGCCCCATCACGGGACAGACAGGAATCATCTCCCCAGTTCTCTGATAAGCCAACGCCACTACTACACACACGCTGATGGTGCACACCAGCTGCCACACTGCTGCCCAGGCACCTGCATGGATGGGGCAACCATGGATAACAAGAGAGGCAAATCGTGCAGCCATGTACACCGCTGAAGATGGGTGGCCAGGGACAAAGGGCAAATGGAGCAAGTGCAAGCTGGCATGGGATGATGAAGGCACGTAGGAGCAGAAGGCAGTAAGGATATAGAGCATCTCAATGGGCTGAGGGTCCTGATGGGCACYGGGAATGATGGTTCTCACCAGGATTAACCAGTTTGCATACTGCCCCCACCCAAGAATAATCAAGAATCTCTCCCTGTGAGCCTAAAGAGTTGCCACCACAAAAATAAACTGCATTTCCTATTTACCACATCACCACAGCTGTAGGCCTCAGACACTTGGCCTGGCATCCTGTCACTAGGCACACCCCTCACATCAACCAAGGCAACAGGTTCAGCCAAATAAATTTATTGCTGCTTATTTCTTTGTTTCCAACTCATTCTTCTGCCTCAGTCCTCCCTTGGCACTAAGCAATAATTGAGCAATAGTGCATGCATCTCTTATTTCCACTACCACAGGTTCAACACACAGCACAAATCACAGACAGATGTATTATGGGTGCAAACCTCTGCAAGAATGGGCTGCGATTCCTCAGTCTATGAATAGATGTCTCACTGACTAGCAGGCAGCCCATGTATCAAGAACTACAAAATATCCAGCATTATTTATTACCACTCATCAAGGTTCTCCTGGTTTTAAGGCTGGCCTGTTAGCCATGTCAGACATTTTTTCCACACCAAACATTTAGTATTGGGAAACAATGGCAACATCCTCACATACCACAGGTCCCTCATCTCTCCACACCATGCCAGAAGTGTGGAACAGCTGAGCAGTTGAGGTAGCCTGGGAATCTGTGGATTTGCTTTAAGCTCAGTGGAACCAGAAGACAGTGTGGGACAGTCTGTTTTAGCACACTAATACCAAAGTCTGTAAGGAGACAGGGGAGATGACAGAGCCCTGTGGTAGCAATTGCTAGCTGCAGGAGAGAGGAGCAAACTGCAGAGTCCTCTGATCATTTGCAGGAATAATACCTGTGACGATATAGACTCCGGAATTTTTATTACAAGCTCTGTGTAAGTGATGTGATTTCACCCTATATTATGTAGTACTGTCCTGTTAGAAGGATAGTCTTTAAGCAACAGCATAGATTGTCCTGTTGTAAGAGAACAAGAAGTCTGTTAGCAAGTCTGAAGGATACAGATTCCTTGTGAACACCACCTTCATCCATGCAAATGCTTAAAAAAATGCAGTGGACAGAAAGTAAATAATTAAACATTGCAGGAGAACAAGTAATTTTTTGTAGATATTAACAGTCACACTGAGCTGAGGGTACCAGCACGTCACAAGCTCTTTCTGCAGCACTTTGAAAGCTCCAGTTAGCGAACCTACATTTGGAAGAAGCAATGGAGGATTAGTAGAGACAAATGTCTTGCCCTACTATGTAGAGATGTCCTAGCCATTTGGAACCTCTTTGAAGAAAGAATGTTCTGGCTGCAATCCCATTCCACCAGCAAATTTTCTCTTATGAGGGATCTGTCATGCAGAGCTACAGGTATTTACACCAGTCAGTTCCACCTACACCTAGTTGTTAGGTTACTTCCTTTTACAGCTTTGTAAGAGAGCCTCATTATAGCTATTAATATGTCCAATGCTACACTACTGTAACTGGGGACTCAAGGTATGATATCCTGATCCAAGCTAAGAGCAGCTTCTGCTGAACTTAAGTGTCTCCTCAATTTGCTGTCCACAGTAACTCCAGCCTTTACATGACTACCATTAAGGTAAGGCCAACATTGCAGAGATGCTGTACCAACAGCTGACATAACACAGGTCCTATCTGGAGAAGGTGGAAATCTAAACAGACAGAAATGTAGGAAATAAACAAAGTTAAGTGATCCACCAGCAATGGCTAAACAGGAGAAGAATCCACATCTCCTCATATCCTCCTTTTGTGCAGTTTCCAGGGCACTGTCACCATCAGCTACATCTTTCTGAAGCAACTTCCAAGGAGTTTGCTAATTCCCTCTACCTTCCTCCATGCGTACCACAAGGCATATGCTCTAGTGTTGTTTACAGAGCAACAAGTAACAGAGTAGTCTGTAYGGCTTCCAAAGGAATTCCTCATCGCTTACTCTGCGGTTATCATAATACCAATATGTGTTTCCTGGTTACTTCTCCTTGCAATGTTTATATGCCAAGAACAGATGATCATTTCATAGAAACCAAAGAGTTTAACCGAGTGCAGAGACAAATTACAGTATAGCAAAAAACTTGGTGCATTACACTTACAGAGTAGGTTAAATTCTCAAAGCATTTTAAGCATTTAAGAAATATATGCAAGCTGATATTTATTTGTAGGGATGTAATTTTTTCCATGTTGGACAACATCCACCCATTCTTTTCTAAATTAAACTCTAAGAAGGTAATTTGAAAGATAAGGCTGGAATCTGTCCTTACTGCACGATTCTGTAATTAAGATAGAGCTCTGCAAAGTATTTGCAAGAAGTCCCACACTAACCAGCTACTTTTACATGGACAATAGTTGTTCCACCAAGAATTCATCCAAGTCAAAAGAAATGAGACCAATACTTTTCCTAAAGAATCCCATCCATGAAAGATTGAAATACTGGTAGTAATGACACAGTTGCGCATCTAACTTGAATGGTTTTGATACTGCATATTGCATTTAAGTATGCAATGTAAATTTATTCTTTTGCTTTGCTAGTGTTGGAGGTTTTTTTTTTTCCTAAATAAAAAATCAGAGGTGTAACACAGATTAGTCACATCTGGGATATTCCAACACATTAGTTTGCCAGTCATTAGCAAACTGAATGGAGTTCTGTGTAAAGCTCCCACTAAGAAAGCAAAATGCAGACAGAATTTGCCAAAGCTTGCTCAGATAAAAAGGGGATCCTTGAACTCCTTTGCAGGAGCCAAGCAAAATGCATTAGCTTGCACTCCCAGTATGTAGGGCCAAGGGGAAAACAAACAGAGAGCTAGCCTCACTTACTGGCCCTGTGCCCTTTCCACACCATAAAATGACTGAGGCAACATGGAAGAAATGTTCTTCAYACCCTGCCGAAACATACAGGCCAGCTTGCTTGTATCCTCGTTTCCAAAGGCCTTTGCTTTAATAACAGGCATAAATGCATTGTTTCTTTTTGGGTGCCTGTATGATGTCCAGTGTTTCACCTTCCATAACTTGAAGTTTGACAGCTTCCATACTGTCAAGGAATGCACCAAAAGTGATGTTGTGCAAGAGGGCGAGAGAGTGACTGAGGTGCAGTTTTGTATGTAATATGATCTACAGACTTTCACACTGCATGCAGCAGGAATAAAAGCAGTCATTAGYGAGATGAAGTATAAATTTTACACTCCTGTAGTCAGTTACTTAACTGATCTTTCCAGAAACTTGGCAAAAGAAGTGTACTGCAGCTATGCATATATATTATACTTAATGATGGCCATTAAGCCTGCAGTCACAAGATTCAGTTTGCCTTTTGCTGCTAAATTTGTACTGCAGCCTCCCAAATTTTGTAATAGTTACTGACAAGGTACAAAATAATAGTCCTGTGAAATCACGACCCTGATTAGTAAAGGGGTAACTGCACCSCCCTCTTCAACTTCATTGGTCCCAGTGGGTTTATACCAACAATAAATTTGGTTCATTCTTTGAAGATGAAAGGTGCTATAACATGCACTTTATTAAAATCACTATAAAGACTTGTTATTTTTGCTCATATACCTGCTGAGTGATGGTTTCCAGAAGTCTAACGGCACCCCCGAACATGCGCACTCACTTTACTTTCTGGCTTGGAGAATTCCTCTTAAAATTGTAGCCCGCTTTTCCAGCTTTTGGCATACAGCTTCTTGTATGCTTCAGCACTATAGATCAGCCTTTCTATAAACCAGACAGCTGTGTGGGAACACAGCTTTACTGCAAGGTAGAAGCAATACAGCATCATAATAGATGGAGATGACCCAGCGGACCAGGTTCAGAGTCAGATGCTGATCTTTACTCTTGACCAGGCCATGGACTGGTGGGTCTGGGTTCAGATGTGGCAGTGCCAAATTCTCACCACCTTCGACCCCAATCAGAAATCTCCCACAATGATTCTAGCTATGATTTCTTCCCCTGCATGATGACTTTCTTTACATAGGAAAAAGTCCTGAGAAGCCTGCAGGACCATTTTTTAACTTCTACTGAAAAAATTCCTTCCTCTCTTTCCCTTTTGGTGCAGAATCTCTGAATCACTGTTTCCCAAAACTCACATGAGCTTATTCTTTTGAGGCTGTTGACAGAAATGTTAGTGCTAGCAAAAGAACAGCCCAGATTCTTAGTACCCACACCATGATATAAATCTACRCCAGGCTCTTCCAAAAAGGATGCCATCTCCAGTTATGCACCTTGAAAAGTAGTACTCTTCCTAGCAAAATCGCCTACTTAGCATTTTCAAGCTCTGTTGTATGGATGTCAAGAATATGGTTTCTAAGAAGCACCCAAGAGCCTTGGACAAAGACTTTGTTCAAATTACTAACTGCAAGCCTGCCTCCTGAACTCTCCTTTTCTCCCCATTTAACAGCTCTATCATTTGTTTCAATATCTGTGAGCATTAACCAGCCAACTGGCTTCTCAGACTACATCTGCTAACCACCTTCACAAACCAAGCATTCCGTCTAAGCCTAGAGAGCCTTTTTCCTAGACAGAAAAAAAACTTAAAAAAAAGAAATAAAATCAAGACTTAACACGAAGAGGAAAGGAATCAGTGAAAAAGCTCAATTGTCTTGTGCCATATGCAGCAATCAAGTGAGAGAAGAGAAACCAACTTTTAATTCAGTCACAAACACACAGAAAACGAACTGGAATAATCAGTCATGTATCTCAGTTTGTGTTCTTGTGCAGCTCAAAGCACGTCCAGAGTCTGGTGAATGACATTAGTTTTCCTGGCATTTGACAGTCAGAAACCCCTGCCTCAATGACCTTACAAACTGGATATTTGCAAGTATATCTTTTAAAAGATGAGTCATTGTCTATTAACAATCTGTCTTGCTTGTGATCAGAGCAATAAAACCATTCATGTCTACTCCTATTGCCTCTTGTTTGGCAGTCAGAAGTGACCACAGCCTGCACCTGCCACCACCTCTGCCCCTTTCCTAAGCRGCCAAGAAGTCAGAAGTTTTAGAGATAATAACCTGTTGTTGTGACAATTCTATTTCTTACCAATTAGTTTCCAAAATCCTCATTCCTGCCTAAGAGTTTCTGTTAASAATAGAAGAAAGCTCAGAAAATCATGCAGAAAACTCCTGCAAACTACAGGCATGAGGAGACTTTTCTTGCCGCAAGTGTCCCTTGTAGCTGCATGCCTCACCTCCTTCAAAGGCTGTGTTTGGAAAGGACACTCTCTGCTTTCTACCAGAGCGGTTCCTCTGGAAACGCAGACTTGTGTAGGRAACGTAGTAAATTAATACATATCTCAGTTGTCTTGCCACTTCCTTCCACCCTGTTATTCTTTTTAATGGCTTGCCAACACAAAGATATTTTCATGAGACAGTAACCAAAGGGGTCTCATGTCCCTTAGCAGATTTCCTTAATCAAAGTTGTTGGGTCTCCYATTTTAAGACAGGAGAAAATAGCTGATCCAAAACAAACCAGGTTTCACAATGATTGTCACAACATGAAAGCAAGTCTGCTTCTGCTGGAGAATTTGCTTTAAATTGTTCTCTAAGTGCCAGCCATCACTGAGCAACTTCCCAGAGCATCAGTGTTAACCAAGAACATATATAGATAGCAAGTTTTAAAAGTATATTAACAAATTAAAACCATATACTCAATTGAGCTGTACAGAATTCAGTTCTATAGTGTCAGAGGAATGATAATAAGAGTTTTTATCTATTCCAGTTTAAAAAAAAAAAGAAAAAAAAAAAAAGAAAAGCAAGAAAGGAATTATATTCAGCAGTTGGTTTACTCCTTTCCTTAGTCATCCTGTCACAAACCGAACAGAGTACATAGGACAGAAAGGTAGGATAATCCAGGTGGGAATGGATGCATAAGCCATGAGAGTAGATCAACTTGTTTTTATTTTATGTATTTATATTGTCATACACACACACACACATATAGTGTATACACATACATGCACACACATACACACACATTTCCTTTGTGTCTTTCTCCTTAAMTTCAATCCTGCTCTTAAACATGTAGGTCACACACACAGCTCCCACAGGCATCAGTGGCAGCACATACGTGCATCTTTGGGCTAAACCTAGTTTGTCTGGAATGTCTTAGTCATGAAGCCCAGCTTCATTTTTTAATACTACTTTACATTTAACTTTTATTCACTCTACATGAGCATTAATGATCCCAAACAAATGTAAAGAAAAGCACAGGGTTTGTTTTGGATTCTTGAACAAACATTTCCAATCTCTACATCAGTATACAATGCTTCATATTTTATAGAATATCCATCCCATCATGAGCTGCACTTCAACAGGACAGGGAGAGGGGAGAAGGAATCTAGGCCTTTATTCTTGAAAGTTAAGTTTTACATGCACACAGTTGAACTGCATCATAACTTCAGTGTTAATTCTTATGAATGTAATGTATTTTTAAAATTGATATTTAAAAAAAAATCTAATAAAGGCAACAGGCTTACAAATACAAGTATTTTCCACATTCCTCTTACCAAATAGTTAAAGAATGTAAGCCTTGTTTGGGAGATACGGAGAGAAGTCAAAGGTCCAACTCACATGCTTGTAATATTAACATAGCTTACTTTCATTTTCTCTGTATTTTCCTCATATTAAAGAGGAAAGCACAGAAAAATCATATCTACTGTAGCCTTACCTCAAAAATCATATCTACTGTAGCCTTACCTCAAAATGTGTAAGGCTACACATTTTCTCCAGCCCTTCCATCATAACAGCATTCCCAAATATGCCCTCTGTGCTCTCAATTTATGCTCACCTGCTCCCTAACTGCAGCTCATTAAGCTGCACACCTGCAGTGACTTAACTCAGGCTTTACTCAGCTTTTAACCCACCCAGCAACAGTGAAATCATTTGCTCTTCATGCTATCATTAAATATTGTCTTCTCATCAGGGTGTTCACAACTATGATACTCTCTCCCAACTTCCCTGATAAATCAAACCCCTAATATTCASCAGGTATCTGAAGAGCAGCTATTTACTATACCAAGAACACACAAATGTGTAACTATTTAGAAAAAAAAAAAGGCAATTTCCAGCCTAGGTGATGTGGATGACCATGGCATTGAAACAGGTGCAATCAGTTATGTAGCTGCATGCCACTCAATGCTTCAGTGCGTCGAGAGATGCAAGAACCATTTAAAGCTTTTTCTTTTCACTTAGCCTAAACACCATTTTAACTAAAATACTTATTATGGGGGCAGCCTCTCCATATGAATATTATGACTTTTAAATGCTGCCTGTATTTAAAGTTTCTGGGAAGCATATGCTGTTTATGTATCTCCTGTATATGCAGAAAGAAATAGAGTAGATGTGAAGTTAGAGCTGCCCACCAGGGAACAAGTACTTGGTAAGGAAAAAGGGCTTTGCTGTGGGTGTCTTTAGTATCACTCAGATTTCTAGAGATGCTCTGTTTGCAGATGGTTTCATGGCCTGTTCTGTGGAAGTAAAGTGAATTTCCTACCACAGATGAAACTCTACAGGCAGAGTTCCCCAGGAGAAACCCGTGGTGGAGATTTCCTTCTTGTGACCCTCCACTCAYAGGGCTGAATTTATCCCTGAAGTACCTCTCCTGATGTTGTCAATGTTACATGAGGCATCAATTTCCCTTACCTCATTTGTTTCATTTTTAAAGCCAAAGAGGCCAGGCCAGCCACCGCAAAAGAGCGAACCACCTTATTTCCATTTCCACCTGTGCAGCTACAGCAATTTAGAGCCAGCTAAGAACCTGCCCCACTGTCTCTAATGGTGGGTTAGATTTTATGGTCAATGTGGGATGATTTTCTAGTGAAGGATGTTGACATTAAAATAGCCCCAATCAGTTTAGAGCTGGATTCAAGTTACCTCAGGTTGGGGTACCGGGCATTGAAGGTACACAGAACCCTCTCCAGCTTAAGGATATTAACAGTGATTGAGTACAAGAGGCAGGAGGTAGTGATAGCATGTGTATTGCCCACAGTGCTTGAGATGTATCATTTCTAGGTGGGTTAATAATGACCAAAAGTCTCACCCCTCACAGATAGCTTGTAACAGTCTAAGGCTGTATTACAGGCTAGATTTCAGGCATGGAGTACATACTACTGCCTTTAAAGTCCTGAGAGGTACCATTTCTGAGTTAGCCAGAGGCTGTGGTGCAGTAAATCCAGAAGCTGTCACTCCTGTGATGTGTTCCCTCCACTTCCCATCAAATGCTGCTAACCTTCATGCCCACAGAACTGCYTTTGCAAAGCAGTGCAAAGGTCCATGGCTTCCATGCTCTGTTTTACATTGGACGTGTGATTTATGAGCAGAAATCTTGTAAAAATGGAATTTCAGCTGCATTTCCTTCACTGACAGGTCGGCAAACATCTTATAAATCACAATGCTAATGCCAAAATCCCTGCCAGTGACCAACAGACTTTATCAAGCTTTGATAGCCTCCAAAACCAAGTTCCACGGAATCTTGTCTAATTTATTATTAACTTGTTATTAGAAAATGCCATTGAATGAACAATATTTGGTACAATGCCAAGTACACAAAACATCTGCAACACCTGCAAATAAATTATATCTTGTGATAGTCTAAAAATACATATTTCTTATTGTATCCTGGGAAGAATGGGGAAAGTCACTTGATTATAAAACCACCACAAATCCTGTGCACCATGTAATCAGTCTCATTGTATGCACTGACTTTCTTCACATCTGTGCAAATAAAGCCATTGTTACAACGCACAAAGAGCTGTGGCATATAATACATGCAGCTATGAAACCATGAGTACTGCTAGATGTTGAGTCTTTAAATGAAAGGTGGCACATCTGCTTTTGGCATAGGAGTGTAAATCAATCCAAGACGTTTATTAAAGAGTAAGTAACAACCTGTCCACACGCTCTTTCTTCCATCCAGCCTTGTTTTTGTTCTTGCTTTGTTATTTTCCTGGCAGTTAAATACGGGCTCTGCACACTGAAAGTATGTGTTGTTTTTTCACGTACGGATAACATAACATGTCACATAATATTTAACAAGTATGTGATGGGGAATGGTTTGGACAAAAACGCAAGCCAAAATGAGGTGGGGAGGAAAGGGTAAGTACAAACAGCTACACAACAGTGACTGAAAAGTTTATTACTCAGGATAAGGCAACTATGTTTCCTAATACTTTTCAAATTAATAAGACCTAGATTTGATTTCATGTTCTAGCTCTTGCCAATTAGTGAGCAAAATTTGCAACAGTGAAGGATGGTGAATATTTTCTTCCTTATCAATCAGATGCATGAGCAAGCATTGAAGAATGGAGTAGTCAATACAGCTTGACTTTGTATTTACTGAAGGTATGTATACCTTCCACAACTGGGTCTGGACTGGTAGGAGCCTAAGTCTTTCAGCACTTCCATGGGTTGACCAGCAGGAAAGACAACACAATATAGGCAGTGGTCAATATTGGCACCGGARGTTGGCCCTTTCTGGAGCAGCTGCTGAGGTATTTGGCACAGCTTGTAACATGTTCCTCTCCCACTGACCGAGGAGCTCTAGGGTCTGCTGTATGAACAGCAGTCCAAGGATAACAATATCTTTTGTGGGCAGCCTCTTTCGTGGGCTATCTGCATGGAGCAGCACTTAAGAGACTGGAAGCTGGGAAGAAGGCAGTGGCTCTAGGCCTGAGGGTAGAGCCTGGGACATGCAGTGCTCCTTCCTCTTTCACCATTGGATGCACAGGAAAGTGTCCTAGGATGGCTGGGAGAGGGACTCCCCAACAGCTAGGCAGGAGAGATAAACCCGTTCTGTGTCCTAGTGAAGGGCCTACTTTGTAGCATGCTTTTTAGTAACCATGGGTAGAAAGAAAATACCATGGATGTGGTCTTCTTGACTTCCAGGTGGGGAGGTGATAAGAAAGTGATGCTACTCTTCAAGTGCATTTTGGAAACGAGACATGTCCTCTCAGACACCAAAGGGCTCATCCATTGGAAAGACAATCTCTCTTTTGTATGCTGGCAGTGGAAAACCACAGTGCTTTCCTGGCTYATTTTTAAGAGACGAGGTTGGAAAACAGACTGGTTGACACATGATGGTTCAGGAAGGCTCATTGTGCAGAACTGGGGATGGTTGTGAGAAAGCTTCAACAGAGAGGTCCATGCTGGACAGGGAATAGAGGCTGCTGGAAGCGTGCCAGCCAGTGTTTTATACTTGCACTTGACCTCCAAATATCTTCTGTAATTGTTCATTTCTTCTTTGTTAAAATGGTCAGGATATATTCAAACGCCAGATTCCATATACATATGTTTCAGTGATAATGTTACCTATCAGCTCTGTCCCAAAAGTAGCAAAGATTCCTGTAAATGTGTTAGTTGGGTCTCTTTTCCTCTGTAGCTGAAACATAGCTGTACGCAAGACCCAGGTGGATTTGCTCAGCAACACAGAACATACCAGGACAGAATTTATATCACCATGACAGATTTTATAGTTACCACTGCAGGCTGGAATTATCTTGATCAGAGTTGTTACAGCATCCTGTTATAACATTTTAGCCAGGGCAAAAATATTAATTAAATTAAATTAAATCAAAATACCTTGTTAGATCAGAAAAGTTAAAAAAAAACCAAAAAAACAAAAAAACAAACAACAAAAAAAGCCAGTAATACTTTCTCCCATTTATTCCACACACTCTTAAGTTTCTCCTTTTTTTTTTTTTTAATTTTCTTTTATTTTCTTTTATTCCACATGCCAGATAATGGGACTCTGTAGAACTGAACCTTTTGCAAGTCGCTGCTGCCAGCTTTTTGCAGAGTGCCTTGGACAGGTCTCTTCATTTCCATTTCATTTTGTCTTTCTATGGCTGACACATATTGTTATTTAAATGAATGCTTTTGAACTCAGATTTTTTTAATGCAAATGTGTGCTGCTTCCCTATTGAATTGAAAACATCAACACTTTTTTTTCCTATGAAAAGTAGGATAAAGAGCAATATTCTCAGGGCTGAAGGTGGGTCAGGACGTTACTTTTCTGTGAGTTTAGGTTAAAAAAGGCAGACACACACAACTGTGAAGTATCAAAATATTGGCTAAATCTTCCTTCTACCAAAGATATGATTAAAGCAGTATTATATCCTCTAAAGAACAGCTGAGGTAGGGAAGGTGCCAAGACACAGCAGACTGGTCATACTACCTCAAGGCATTCTGTACAAGACAGTTCTGGGAGAACACACAGAAGTGAGAGACACTACATGCCTCCAGCATTTTTAAGGTGCTCTATTCCATCCTTCTTTTTGAAGGCCATGACTCATTTTAGTTTGAAAGTAAGTGTCCTCTCATTTTTAATTTTTTGGAAGCTGTTTACCAGGAACCATAGGCTGAACTCACAGAAATCTTACAGGGAAGTAATGGGGAAGAAGGAAAAAAAAAAAAACCAAATCCTTGGTTCCCTTTAGAGTATACTTCATTCATGTCTTCAGGCTTTTCTTTTACCTATCATGTCTAGAAATGTACTTTTTAACAAAAGGTGAATGTGGAAGTTCTCCACTAATCACATGCCTCCTGGAGCTGGAGCTTTCTGCTCATCAAATATTACAAGAGATGCAAAAAAACACATCCCATGCCCCCAGCATCAAAAGGGTTGGTAACACCTGGGTTACTTCCATACCTGATCTCTGCCAGACCAAGAGGCGTGTGACGCTGAAGCATGTGGACTTTCACCCCTTTTCCCATTGGACAAGCATCCATCTCGCAGAAAAAATGCCACAGTCCATGCCCACTAGCACCCGTGCCAGCAATATTAGCAAACAGACCTCAGAGACTGAGCTCCCCTTCTAATCACAGAAGTCGTTGTTTTCTTTCAGTGTCAGTAGTTGTTGTACCAGCCCAGGCTTTCTACAAGTTATTCCTGGACTATTGAAAACTTGAAGTGCTGCTTCTCCTGCAATACCAAATTTATGGATGAGGAGACAACTTCAGTCTGCCAGGTGATAATTTGGCATCCTTATGTCAGTGTTAAAATCCCTACAGCTGTAAATATTTGTTGAAAATGAAATATACTCATATACTCCAGCTAGCACATTAGCATATGAACAAATCTAACCTTAAATAAATCATGTGCACTCCATCTTTTATTCTGTTTATAAAATTCTTGCTTCTTGCTGCGAGCATTCTTAGCTTAATATGACTATTCAGAAGTCGAGCGATTCGTGGTGTGCCTTGATTTCTTTTATAATACAATATTTTGCTTCTTATATTTCACCTCTTACAGCTTTTGCAAAGTTTTGATTTGATAGGACAAGAACAGTGAGGGCATTAGGACCAAGAGAAAGACGCACACATTGCTCTGTATTATGTCTGGCAAAGTGCTTCCTGACTGAGTGCCGTAGTTACGTGTGAAACAAAGTCAGGGACTGACTAGTCCTCATCTGTTGATCACAGTTAACTTGAAGCCTCTRAACGGGGGAGAGCTGTCAGATCTGCTTTCAGAGATAAGGCGCTTCAATCCAGGCAGCAGCTGGAAACTTTGAAGAAGCAGGAACTACTCTGGAAAGAAACTATAAGAAATGGAATTTCTTTTTACTTAGAATTTAAAAAGGAAAAAATCAAAACTTTAGCTGCTCTTTTCATCAGCTAAACATGCACTTTCCTAACTAAGCTGGGACTCCATATAATAAAGGATCTACTTCATCTCACTGGATCCATGCTACCTTTTACTACAGTAAGTGCAATATTAATAGGAATGTTATATTTTGTCTGTAAATAGAGAGGAAAGCATGAAACGGCATCAGTGAAATGTGAGGGGAGCAAAGAAATCCTCTTGGCAGATAGTGAAAACCAGGGCTTTGCTGCAACCCGAGGACTGGAGTCTGAGAAAGATCCAAGTGATATTTAACATGACCATCTGTATCATTTTTTCACCAACAGTATGTTCTTGAGGAAGAAGTGCAGATATGGATCACGTAAGCTGCAGTTTCTCTTGTTGTTGCTGATGCTGGGCTTTCTGCTACTGATGGTTACCACGCTGAATCCACCACCCAGCAACCAGAGCAAGGAAGGGACTTTCCAGCCTGTGGAGTTCAACCCCCGGGAAGGGTATCAGGTGGACTTTGCRGAGACTCAAGAGATGCTGGAGACCCAGGAGGAGAGCCAGCAGTATTACCCTTTGGATGGGCTATCACCTTTCATCTCCCTGCGAGAGGATGAGTTGATCGTGGCTGTTGTGTCGCCCACCGGCAAAAGGAACCACAGCAAGGCCAGGAAGGGCTATCGCATGGTGAAGCAGCAGAGCCGGCGGCCAGAGGCGAAGGCAGAGGGGGACCCGGAGCCCCAGCTCCTGCCCCTTCCTCTGCAGGCTGGGGAAGGGGCTGCTGCGGGGGAGCAGCCGCTCGGCCTGGAAACCCACGGCTTTAACGAAGCGCTCAGTGAGCGGATCTCTCTGCGCAGGGAGCTGCCTGAGGTACGACACCCGTTGTAAGTAAAACAGCCTATTTAATCTCTGGGAGAAAACTTGTCTCTTTCCTGGTCGCCGTCCCCCCCTCCCCCGTGAACCTCTCCTTTAAACCCTGCGTTTTTCCTATCAAACTCTCCCCTCCGGTTCGGGAGAACGTTTTTCCCCACGYCGTGTGAGGAACATCCCCTCCGTTCCTCAGAGCCAGGTACGATCCCAGCCTCCCTCCGCCGGCCCCGACCCGCAGCCGGCGGCAGCCCGAGCCGCCCCGGCCGCGTCCCACAGGGACCCCGCGGCTGCCCAGCCACAGCCACCCCCGCCCTAGCCCACAGCCCCCGCGCACCCCGAAACCGCGGCAGGTGCTGCCGGAGCCAGCGGAGGCTGCACGAAACACCGGCGGTGTTCCAAGCCCTCAGGAGCCGACAGGCGGCAAAAGCGGAGGGTGCGGGGGAAGGGGGGCGTCCTGGGGGCGCCGGGTCAGAAAGGGAAGGACGAACGAGCGCAGCGCGACCCAGCTGACGGCCGATGTACGCTGTTCCCTGCGCCTCCCGCAACCCCTCCCCGCCTCCCCCCGCCCGCGACAGGGCGGCCGGGACACCGCGACCCGGCCCGGCCCGGCCCGTCACCACGGCAACGCGGCGTCCTGCGGGCGGGCGGCAGCGCCCCCTGCCGCCGGCCGCGGCCGGAGCCCCCCCCGCCGCAGCAGGTGCCGGGCGGCGGCAAGGGAGTGCTGCGTGGGCCCCGGCTCCCGCGGTCCCCCCCCGGCTTGTCTGTCTGTCTGCTGGGGCCGGGAAGGGAATCCGCACGGCGAACGGCGCCGCGCTCCGCGCTGGGTGCCGGGGACGTGTGGGGCTGTCGAGCGGGAAAGGCGGCTGCCCCGTTCGGCCAGGCCCCGGCCCCTGCCCACCCGCCGGCTGCGGCTGCCCCGGGCCCGCTCTGCGGCGGGGGGACGAGCAGCTGCGTGAGGAGGGGTCGGGGCAGCGGGGAATGGGCGGCCGGCCCTCCGCTTTCCCCCGCTACGACTCGCTCTAAGGCCGCAGCGGTCACCTCACGGTGGGGCTCTGCCAGGGCTGTGGGGTCGCTGGGCTTACGGGGTGATAAAGGAGTCAGGAGTTGCGGCTGTCACATTTTTTAGTATAACAAGTGACCCGACAAACGTTGAAAGGAAACCCCTGGGAGGAAGGAAGGTGGAGATCAGTGTGTCTGATCAGATCTGCCGACACCACCCTAGATAGCAGCAGCCAGGCTGTAAGGCCACATTGAACAAGTGTTGCGTTTGAAGCCCCACATGTTGCATTTGAAGCCCCACATATTGCATTTGAAGCCTGGAGACTTGAGATCCAGTTACTCCAACAGCCCAGGAAAGGCAGTTTATTACACTTCTTCCAGGACATGGTGGAAAAATGCACCAGAAAACATTTTAAGCAAGACACGGAATATATACAATAATTTTTCTAGTGATCATTTTCACATGTTTAAATGTGAACACACAAACATGGTGGCTCTAATTTAAAGGGACAATCTTAAGGAAAGAGAAATGAAACGGGAGTGTTTTCTACACTTGCTGACTAGGTTCAGTGTTAATTTGGGTAATTTCGTTCAATAATGAAATGCTAATATTAGCTATTTTTGACCATGCTTCACTGGCACCTCTTTGAACTGTGTAACGTTCAAAGGAGGAATGATGACCCTGGTTTACTGCCTGTGATGTCAGCCAAAAAACAGTTTTACTTTGGCAGCTGAAGGGCCATCCAACAAGAGACAGGTTTAGTTAATACTAATCTCGGTAAGATCTAAGCCATGGTCTCAGAGCTCTTGGATGGGTTTTCCTGTCTGACTAGTTACAGCCTAAAGAGCTATCAACACCACACTTACAGAGCCCAGATTGAAACCACAGATCTGAACATCTGAGGGCTTCGCAGTTGTTCAGATCTAAATCCAGATCATAAACCTGCAGCAGAGGTCTACATCTAAGCCAGTCCTGTCCCTTACGGCACAACACGCAAACCACAATGATATTTTTTAGGCGTAATTTACTCTGGGGGCCTAGCTCACAACTGTATCGGTCCAGTTTTATACTGATGTAAAATGAGAGCGAACCAGTCATGAATCAGATTGTCTATTCCTCTATTCTGTTTGAATCATATTGTTCTTAATAATGTCTATTATTATTTAGTTAGAGAGAACCCAACCAGTTAGAGACATTTCAGTGAGTTAGCTCCATGGACTCAGTCTCTCTCATTTCGCTTGAAATTAGATGGCAAATTCTTGGTACCAGAAGCTATGCCTACTAATTGTAAAGCAATTCCAGATACTGTAAAGTAAGACTGGCCAAACTTACATACTTCAGTTTTACTCTTAAACCAGAGTGTAAGATGTAAGGTAAATGCTGTAAGATATACTTAGCTGCTGTTCCTTAGAAATTCACATAGAGGTCTGTTGTGCTTTGCATTGGAGCAAYGAGCAGCATAACTACAGTTTCTTTTTAAGTGAGGAGTACAGAGCTCTGCTGGAAATAAACCAGAGCCTGCGGGCTGTGCTGTGCCTTGACAGCCTGGGATCCAACTTCCTTACCTGGAAAGCGATACTTTAGACCTCTCTTGCCAGACCCCAGCTTCTAACATAACCCACATGGTGAACRTTTTATGCTAATTTTCAGAAAGTAGATGTATAAAACTGTGTCTCTTCCAGCACTCCTACTGATCCCACAGTAAAACATACCCCARTGGATCAGTCTGGTACCTTGTTTTGTCCCATTTACTTTGAGTACTAGTTTTGAAACAGCCAGGGTCTCTGGGTGAAAAGGCCTAATAACTTGTCCAGTTGTACTACAGAGTTGTTCTTCCACATGAAGACTCATCCTCTGAGGTACCTTCATCCCTCGGAGGGCTTTTTGCTGCTATCAGTTGGTCCAGCTGCTGTTGACACCCTCCTGGAACAGTGGACTTGAATCAAGCCCGCCATTGTGACTTTTATAATGGGGTTCTGCCTGAAAAAAGGTCTATTTTCCTCTCTTGGGCTTGRGTGTCAAACATATCCAGGCAAATAGAAACTCACAAGCTGTCTAAAAAGGTTTTAAGTTTCATTACAAAAGCATAGCTTCCACTTGAGTGCTGTTGGGAGTTGAATCTCCATGAGACATTGAGATTCCCACCCCTGAAGGTGGGTGGGAGTCCCCATCRGCAGTGCCTTTGCCGTGTCAGAATTGCTCTCCTGTTCATTGCTGCTTGTGGCAACTCCTTATTTTTCACAAATGGGATTAAATCACTATGTCTCGTATCAGTCACAGCCCTGACTTTTTGAAATGCTGATTTATGATGGACAGTCTATGAAACTGCTCCAAATTACAAGGAAGGTATTTCTGTATACTAGTACTCTTTCACATTTTTCTGAAGATTAGATATCTATATTGCAAGTCTTTGCCAATCTCCATGGCAACTAAACACTCACCACCTAGGTTATGTATTCAAGTACAGTTATTTTCAATTCTTTTCCAATTAAGATTACACAACAGCCTTATTTTCTTCCTATAACTACAGACTAGCAAAAAGCATTGTGGTATTATGGTGCAAAATGTAGGTGCTTATAGCTGTACTGAATGTTCCCGTTTGGAAGCTGCCTGGTAATAAAAGGACTGCATCAGATCTTCGCTTCTCTTAATCACCTCTAGATTCTTCTGCCTGAAAATACAAACACTGCCAAGTCATGAGAGTATCCTTTTCTCCATCCTGCTTAAAATGGAAACAATTATCCATATGAAATTGTGAAATAACAGCATTGTTGATTACAGAAAATTAGTAAACCAAGGACAACATAGATTCATTACAATGTAAAAATCATCAAGAAAATTTGCCTCTCTATACAAAAAGATATTAATGTGAAATATTATAAACTATAATAAATTACTATAATTGTGCTCATTTAAAATTTATMTTCCCAGAAGTGTATCTATAATACTAATTTATTTGTATTTGTTATTAAATCATTCAGACTATGGATTCTCTTAAATGATAAGCAGCTTTGTGTCTGGATAGTGTCTAGCATCATAGGGCCTCAGTCCATGAATAGCAGCACTAAGTAAAATGGTAATAAACAGCAATATTAAAATGATATACCTTACATGAGCTTCTGCTGAGTAGCTAATTATTTAAAAACCACTATAAAATCTGTGTGATGATTTGCTTGCAATACAAAAATGCTGAAATAACAATGGGCCACATTCAGCCAATTCTGTAATTCCGTGAAGAAGTTCTTGCTGCTAGAGATTAAATGAGTTAGGAAACTGAATGACTGCTCTTCAGGAAATGAAAAGATTTTAAAATGTGTTTTCTAATGTAAGCAAAGCAGACATATAGGCAGAGTCTTTGCATCTCTACAACGGGCATCTGAAGGTCTTTTCTGGAAAATGTGCATCCTCATGCCAGTGTAGTGTGTCCTGTTTCTCTGAACCAAGACTGGTACATCAGAAAATACTTTATATGTTGTGAATACGATTTGTAGATCCTTTACTTACAATTATGAAACAGCCATTGTTTGATGAAGGTTTATAGTTTTCATATACAGTTTCTGTGAGGATGAATAGGAAGTGGTTTTCATTCTTAAACACTTGAGTTGTCAAAGCAACATCTAATTCACAGTAATTTTGATGGAACTTTTTTCAATGTCATGGGTGAAATCTCGGCCCCATGGAAAACTGAGGAGCCATGGGCCCCAGTTGGCACTCTGGAGCATCTCTAGAAATGCCATACAGTGACCCATGCAGCCAGGTGTCTTGTAGTAGTTTGTGTCAGTACCTGGAGTTGTAAAGTAAATGGCAGAAAATGGCATAAAGATAATCTACCCAGCTGGGAGCCTCATTCATCAGTGATTCGTTTCCATCGAAAAAAGCAACCTGTACAAACTTTATAGGGAAAATATATTTACTTTCTTAAATGTATCTACATTTGTTTTCATTGCCCATGTAAGGATCCATTTCTTTCCTGTACAGGACTGAGATGTTGGCTTCATTCATTGGTCGGGCAGTCCACAGGTACATCGATCTGTTGTGCAGATGAGTTATTTTACTTGTTAGTCTTAAAGGTACTGCATTTCAGTTTACTCTTTTCTGTGTTACTTGAGAAAATGTGGAAATTGATGGAGGCTGACTGACCTGCTTTATCCCCCTCTCTGCTTTGTTCTGTCTAATTGTCTTCAGTTTCTCTTTCTTTGCCTTCTGGACCATTTCTGTTGAGCCTTGTATTTTCAGGCAGCCAGAGCAGAAGAAAGTATCCCAGAATACAGCAAAACATTCCTATTTTTGCATTTTAATTTTTATAATGTCATTCCCATATTTTCACTTTGTATTCCAATCTTGGATACCTTAATACTTCCTTTGCTTTGTTAGAAGTAAGCCGATATCTTAAATTGTTTTCCATCCCTGAAGGTTTAGGTGTAGCTTACAACTTTGCTCTGAGAGACAAGTAGCCAGTTGTATCAGTGTTTCTAGTGTTTCCCTCATTTGATCCCATGCAGGTGCCTACAGCAAGAATACGACTCCAGTCTGCCTACTGCTAGTGTCATCATCTGTTTCCATGACGAAGCCTGGTCTACTCTGCTGAGAACAGTGCACAGCATTATGGACACAGCCCCGAAGGCCTCCCTCAAGGATATCATCCTAGTCGATGATCTCAGCCAGCAAGGTAGCCCCCATTTCTCTGTATGTGAGCTCTTTCTTCCAAAGCTTCAGGGAAGAAACTGTCCTCCTCCAAGAAGTAGAGAGTAGAAGGCAAAGAGGACCCTCAGGAAGAGAGCTAAGCAGCGCCCTGAGCTGGCTGCCAGGTTTCACTCTTCCATCCCTAGAATTCAGCTTAGCCTTTCAACTTTGAAATAAGTTTCTTTTTTCCCCATCATTTCCAATCACTCTGAACTTTCTTACTTTAAAATAAGATCACAGTATGAAAATCTTAGCCTTCCCACTGGACCAGATCTGCTGTAATAATTTCCAGATTTGGACTTTGGCTGAAGCATTGAGTGGAAAACTCCACATTGCTAAAGCAGTCCAAAGCGTTTGGGAAAACCAAACACCTGTAGTATCTCACTGATCTGCACCTTTTATGAGATGATGAGAGCATCCACCTTTTGCTGAAAACAGGAGAGGAAGCTGTTAAGTTTCCCACAGGAATAGCTTCACACCTAGTGAATCTCAGTTTCCATTAGTCTCTACTTCTCTTTGACATTATGCTGCTGTGGGAATATTTGGAACATGGCCTACTTGGCCATGTAAAACAAATGCCCCCAAAACATTTTACCAGCAAGAAGTAGCATCTCCTACTACCTGTTGCTTTTCTGTAACAGCTTGAATCGAAGCTGAAACATTTCAGTGATGTTCTGTTTTTGGCAGGGCCCCTGAAGTCAGCTCTGAGTGAATACATCTCTAAACTGGACGGTGTGAAACTCATCCGGAGCAACAAGAGGCTTGGAGTCATCCGAGGTCGGATGCTAGGAGCTGCACGGGCAACCGGGGATGTGCTCGTCTTCATGGATTCACACTGCGAGTGTCAGAAGGGCTGGCTGGAACCCCTCCTAGCCAGGSTCTCCAGCAACCGGTAAATATCCCCGTGACCTCTGAGCTGCCTGCATATGCTAATTTCTGCTGAAAGAGATGCACTTGCAAAGATTTGGGTATTTTTTTTATCCTCTCTTTGTTACCTTCTTCCTTCTGGTCACATTGCTTTTATTTTCTAGCTTATCACCTCATGCATCACTCTGATATGTGGGAAGCAGGATAGGGCACACAGCTGRTAACCCTCACTTCAAACACAGTATCACTGAACTGTCACAGTTTGTATCCAGTTAGAGCTATAAGGCAGCTTCCCGGTGGTCTGAATTAAAAAGGTTGCAGTCTCAAGCTGTTTGGAAATTGGCAAACATCCACCAGAGAAACTACTGCAAGAGTCCATTATTTTTACTTTTTAGTTGTCTCAATCATGAAGCAAAGGATAAAAGGCTTTGTCCTCCTGAGCCAGTTTGGCTACATAGCAACGTCACCTGTACTGTCCCTGTTCCACAGAAAAAACAGACTTTCTGACCAGCCTAGACAGTTCTAGCTAATCACGGGTACTTTCACTGACACCAAACTGACAGAGGAAGATACAGATTCCTATTTTCTGAGTCTTTCATGTTTAGGTTGGTGCTTGGGCCTGCTCTCTAATGTACAGCTGAGCTCATCTATGCAGTCCCCAAGTCCTTCAAAGAGATTAAATCACTGAAAATGCTTCAAGAATTACATGGCAGTAAATCCTTTATTAAAGGGACTTTTCTGAAAGAAAAATTTGGACATTAACTTGTCTATCATTATCCATAAGCCATCTTGGGAAGAAATGAATAATTCCTTGAGGGAGTAAAAGAAAAAATACATCTTTAAAACTCTTACCAGACCGTTAAACAGTCATACTAAAGACCTTCAAAGGCTGTTCCCAGGCACTGGAACAAGCTGCTTTTATGGCTGATTRTGTTTGCTTGTAAGAGAATTAATTTGACTTTTTAGAAATGATTACATCATTTGGATGAAAGCATTAAAAATACTGCAAGCAAGAGTAATGCTGCCCTAGGATGTCAGGACTATTCTTTTCTAAAAGATCCTCCTTGGAAAGGCAGATTATGTTTTGTCTGATGATTTATTAGATGGTTTATTATGAATATCCTTCATGATTCTTCTGCCTTGAGCTATAGTCTATTGTTGATGTTCATGCAAATCTCTTATCTGTATCAATTGGCCAGTCCTTATTCAAGATTGTATTGCTGAAATTAAAAGGAGTTACAAAAAGTCTCAGAGGAGAGCTATAGCGAAGGAGCAATTACAATGGCAAGAGAGAAGTTAGGACCCCACCACAATTGTAGTGATTCATTGTCAAAAATCATCCCTGCTAAGGGAACACAAAGCCACCAAGCCTACTATAGCTCTGAGATTTATGTAGGGTGAGAAAGGGATTCTCTTCCCCTATAGGGCTCATACGCTCATTCATTCCTCCAGGAGAGCAGAATTTTAACACTGAGTTAGCTAATGGCTAATTGGATCCATGGAGCAAAGGTAGAAGGATGTTTGGATAATAGTATGGTCTAAACCATCCCTTTCTGTGTGCTGTATCAGTCACTGTGTCTGACTCTGGAAGCTTTGTCACTGCTAGTGTGGAGAACCTGTGCCATTCTGCAGTGCACAGGGAGACATGCTCTAAGGCATCTGGCAATCACTTTCCCTCACTGTCCTTCTTTCCGCAGCTGAAGAATGGTGATAATAACACTGACCTGATAAGGAAGTTAATTCATAATTTTTTCCAAACTGCTTGTAATGCTTGTGTGGAGATCACCGTGGAAATGTAAAGCATTAGCATAGTCAACTTGGCTTCATTTAGCAGTTGAAGAGCTGTTAAATTGAATCACATGCACTCCCTGAGACTACCCAAATGAGTGGGGTAAAAAAGCAAAAAAAAGCTTACAGTGACCGGTGAAATATCCATCATCCCTCTTCTTAATGTACCAATCAAGCTGCGCCTCATGCACTTTCGCTGGAGAGACAGGATGGGAAAACACTTAGTCACCTAGAGTGAGTGAGTGAGTTGTTTGCTGGCAAGGAAAAATGCAGCCTTTCCAAAGCTCAAACCTTTGCAGGAGTTTAGCAGAGCTGGAGAGAGATTTTAAATTGTGGAGAGACTTTGAAAATTGTGATTAAGCCTAATTTTCTAGATTCCTGATCAGATCTACCACTATTACTGTGACCTGTCTTAGAGCGATGCTGAGAGATTCTTGCCCAAAGTGAGACCTCACTGTGAGTTGAACATACTCACAAAAAGCGAGATACCCCTAGTTCTGAGTAGCCTGTGGTAATGACAGACAGGACAAACATGAGAAAAATTATCCCAATTTTACAGGTATGGAAATATTTGACAGATATTTGACTTGCTCTGGGTGATGACATTTCATCTCCCTGCGTGCTGGTTTTATTCACTAACCTCATCAAAATTATTTTCCAAAAAAGTATTGAGTCTTTCTAAAATCATTACACATGCATTTATGGGCACCTTGACGGGGACTAGTTCTGTGAACCATACCTAACAAATTGACTGGGAAGCTGTGCATCAGCTTCGTATATCGCCTAGAGAATGGTTCAGCAGTTTGTAAAGTATCCCTTGACATTTTGATTATTCAAGGATGAATACCGTAGGCACCTGGACAACATTAGAAAACTGGATGAGGTGCCCCACAGATCATTTCATTTGACAACTGTTTGTATTCCAGGATAATTCCAGGTGAGTAGCATGGTGCATAGTAATGCAGATGTGCAATTATTACCGTCATCTTTTGAGGGGTTTGCCTTTTCCAGGAGACTGCAGGAGACAGCTGCTATTTTGTATTCGGTCCAAAGGCAGTGAAAGGCAGAGGGGACTTATAACGAAACCTTGAAAAGGTTGTTCCTTTAACCTAAAAATTGTGACCATCATGCTGAAGCAGGATGATTTTTTAAAAACAGATCTGAAGTGTGCTCCTGAGAATACTGCATGAAAGCAAAGGGAGCCTTGATTATATCCTTKACAAGGAATTCCACCTCTAAAAAAAGGCATGGGCACCATAACTGTGGCAGAGGGGTGGCTTGCAAAGGGGTAGCTTGCCCTCAGGACCTTTCCCCTGCTCCTTTTTGCAAGGGCTGTTTGCCTCTGTGCTGGTGCACTGCCTGTACCACAGCTCAAATATTATGTTAAGAAACAGAAGCTTGTGGTATTATTAAAAGAAGCCTATCTAGTTTCTAAAATTCAAAGTGCCTCTACTTAGCATCGTGATTCTAGGTCACTAATGTTTCATGAAAATGCTGTTAAACAGAATAAGAAATAAACATAGCAGTGGAAAGGTATCTCATCCACTGTTTGCTCCCATTCAGGAGTAAATGGGAGCCTCTGCTTGTAGACACAGGAATAGGAACAGAGTTCTGCTGTCCAGAAAATTTCTGTGTAGTTCTAGTTTTATGGTAATAAACTGGAGAGAAGGGAAATATTTTGCACTAAAGTTGAACAGCTTCCTTCATCTCTTTCAATCTGATTCTCAACTTCTCAGTGGCCCATACCACAGCTTTTCAAGCTACCAAATACATAAGCCATCTGTTTTCTACCTTCTCACAGGCTCAGGGCAGCATGATCTTATCCATCCAGAGCCCACAGAACCCCAGCATCTGAGCATGCATTTCCACGCTACTCGCCTTGTTTTGGAAACCTTCCATTTACTTCACATATGACACTCTGCTTCCTGGGACTCCTCTTTTTGCCTGATCCTTTCATATCCTCCATTTGTCAATAACACTCATTTCAAATTCAGTAAATTAATGTTCTGCATTTACATGGTATGTTATGTGAAGATATGCTATCTCTTTACAATCTTTCACAGCTGATCAGGATCAGTAGGTGACYTATTTTAAAGAAGTTGAGGTAAAGTAGCTGAAGATAAGAATCTAAAGCCAAAAGCAAATATTACTGTCAAAAGTAGGAGCAATGAGGATTTAGGCATGATTCATGGCACAGTGCCTTGACTGTCCAGTATAAAAAGGTATTGGTCGCTCCTACAGATTTTGGTACCCCACATACCAATCTGAGTATTTTAACAAAAAAGACAAGTTCAAAATATTTTTTTTTTWAAATAAAGCATTCCCTTAGCACTCTACCTAGCAGAGATTTGAAGTATATGTTTAGTGCTTAGCATATGAGTAGTCCATCAATTCAAGGAGCCTGTTCATATGCCCTAAGTTAGTCTGGAGTTCGTCTGAGGCAGTATTTAAGTAATCCTTCTTACCATAGCTTTACCATTCCTGATGACTGCATWTTATCTTTTTAGCAACCCTATCTAATTTCAAATGTTGTGCATTACTATTTCCCTGCAGACTTCAGCCAGCCAGCAAGGTGCTTTCAGTGAAAATGCAGCATGCTGAGAACCAGCTTGGGTTCTCAGTTACTTACTGAAGTTTTGACTACGTGCAGAGCCAGAGAACTTGGACTGCCTGGATTTCCTAGCTATCTAATTTTTGCAGGGAATGATCCACTCTGAAACTGGTTGAGGAAAATACATCATTTTTATGTTTGTTTTCTTTTGTTCCTCCTTATTTAAGGGGAGATTTAAACAGATTAAAATCTGTTCCCTTCCCAGCAAAAGAAAGTATAAATCAATAAAAAGCACTTTCGAAAAACAGTGTATCTAAAACTTCAAAACAGATGTGTTAATTAAATCTTCCTCTCCTCATGTTACTTATTCTAAAAATAGAAAAGAACATAATGTCCATGGTGACTGTAAAGGGTCATGGGAAGACATTTCATTTGCAATTGTATTTGGTTGAGAAATCCCAAACCAGGAAATTGTTCTTGTTTGGGTTGCTCTTTTTCATGGAATTGTGACCTTTTGTAGTTCATGTGTGTTCCAAGCATTTGAAATATTCACAAATTAGTCAAACAGTTCAAAGCCTTGCTGCTAGTTGTATTTGAATTTCCTGTTTTTTTCCTTTCCTTGGATTCCACAGAGTAAAATTAGCAGTAGTTTGCCAGTGTGTGTTTCATTTCAAAGTGCTGAGAGGCTGCTGACTGCCTGCCAGTTACCCCGTTAAAAACAAAAAGAGTAGCTAAGAACATCTTCCAACTTTCAGTTACCTTCTGCTGCAAATTTGCATTTAGAACCACACAAACATCAAACCATCAGTGAATATGCAGAAAACAGATCTTTTATTTAAAAAGCATTAATACCAAAAGATAGGTAAAGCACTGCTTGATTAAGATTAAAATTGGACATTGACCAGTTTTCACACAAGATAAAGTTACTGGATTCCYCTATTTCAGATCAGAAAGGCACTCCCAATATTTGAAGTTTTAAGAAGGTGTGTTTCTATTGGTTTCAGCAGAGCTACACCAGTTTATACTAGGTGAACATCTAGCATTACACTTACAAACATACTCTTCAAAACTGTTAATCTTGGCATTCTGAAAGAGCTACTAGAGTAATAGCGCTAAAACACAGTTATCAGTTTGAACTGTATAATTTTGTGAGAAAGGAGATTTGATTTTATTTTGTTCTGATTTATTGTTGAATTTAGTGAGGGTAGAATGTGACCTATCCAGTGAGTTATTTTCAGCCGTCTTAAACACTGTAATTTTCCATGTCATAATTTGCAGATAGTTTGGATAATTGCTTGGTCTCCAAACCATCAGAACCCATTATATCACTGCAGGTATTTTTCTTGAATGGCATTGAAGAATCARTGCCCAATGACAAGCAAAGCAAAAGCATGCTTTAAAAAAAAAGGATTATTTCTACAAGAACTACTACTGTGGTGCTTACTCTTAGGAGCAATTGCACTGATGCTAGAAGCATCATTGGAGTTTGGAGTTTTATAGTGGTAACAAATTTAAGGTGGATCCAAAAAGAAGAACAGGTTTTAAATGGCAGAAATGATAKGAAAATGTAGGATAGTCTGAAATGTCTGGATCATCTGATCCACAATATATCTGATCCACAATATATCTGAGCGTAACTGAGTATCTGCATTGTCTCTGTCTGAACTATCTTGGATATGCACATGTGGTCTAGTCTTCATGGTCAAGGTTTTTTGAATGGTTTWGTCTACATTGCCTCCTCTGGCTTGCACTCAGATACGCCCTCCTGATATTTCCCTCTTGACTCTGAAATTGTAAAATAAACTATCCTGGGGTCATTAGTTGCTCAGTCCCATCTGGATGAGAATGGATAAACAAGTAGCAATGGATAGCATGCATTTCAGCAAGTAGCCACAAACTGAGGTGGGAAGTATACAACTCCAACTACACTCCTAACTAGACTGTTGTCAGAGATACTCRTACACTGGAGAATGCAGCAGGCTGTAGAAATTACTATTACAGTGACACTTCATTTTTTGAAGTTTAGTCATATAAAATCCATTCAGATGGATTGTTAGATGGATTTTTCTCAGCATATCAAAGAAAAAAGACCTGCTTATGTGAGTCTGTCAGGACACTACCTTTTAGTAACTTCTAGAAGCAGTTAGTTTCCTTTTCATCCTGTTAGTGAGTAAAGGTTAAATACAGCTTTCAGTAGAAAGGCTTCTGCTGGCTTGAGTTTGAGGTGGTTGCTCCTGTCCTGGATACAAAACTGTATCACAGGAGTATCATCAAGAGAATCAGGGGAGGATATCAGCTTTATTATTTTTAGTATCATTTCTTTCTATTTCTTCTTCAGTCCTGTAGGAGAATGACAGCAAACCACTGCCTTAATGCAAATGCCTACAAATGTTGCAGGTGACCATAAAACTTTCTCATCTATTTGTAAACCCAATGCTTGTTTCTAAGAGCACCTATTATTACATACTACAATGGCTGGTTTTACACCTGAATGAAGAAATATAATCACTTCTCTGTTTTAAATCTTTCTGCCTTTAGCTCATCATAGGGCAGTCTGCTCTTATTAGGAAACAAAGGAATAACTGAGTCATTTTAACATTATCCTTTGCATAGTTCTTCTTCATACAATTCACTGACGATCAGTAGTCTCTGTTTCTCCATGGGCTTCTAAAATTCTCTACAGGAAATGGCAGCTGTGATTATGTCAAGATTACATTAACATCAACCAGAGCTACCATCTTTGTCAGCTGGTTCTGGTCCCTGCCATGGAAAAGTGCAAAGGGCTCACTGCGTTGGAGACTTCCGAGATGTCCTTTCTTCGTTGACAGTATTATGTTTTAAGCRTATTTCTCTCAAGAGTGATCTGTACATATAAATCTTTAGAAAAGGAGATAAAACCTTCTACTTTTTGCCCCAAAATTGACCATTTCATTTCTCTCTCTCAGTTTTAACACAAAGTTATTTTCTAGGGAAAGAGCTACTCCAGAATAATTTCCTATACAGATACTCTTACTCTAGAACAAGAGTAATTTTTTCCAGTGTTACTGATTTTTTTCCAGAGGAACTTCTGTCTATAGGCAAGCCCTTACACTGAGACCAGAGGCTATCCTTTTTGCATAACAGAGAAGAAATGGATAATGTTGTTCTTCAACACCTTTTTTCCTGCAGTCCCTAATACCATTGCATTTATACTCTGAAAATTTCCAAATGTGATACGTCATTGACCCAGAAACAAGGAACGCTGACGGCTCTTCTGAACTACTAGTTAATTCCAAGATGATGTACAAGCACACTGTGAAATACCGTGACATGTTTGCCGTGGGGAAATGTCTAATACCTCTTCTCAGGCTAACCCAAATTTAACTCAAGTTGGAAATGAATTGGACGATTGCTGCTTATGGTGCAATGGCTCTGTTCTGGCTCTTAAAAGTAGATTCCACACTGTGACAGTGCATTTGCAAGAGCATTTTAAGCTTGTGATAAAATACAAACRGTAGCTGGTTTATGAGCTCAGTGATAAATGTTTTTGCAAAACAACCAGCAGAACAAAATAAGGATAAGTGCACTCTTCATTGGCCTGAAGTGACAAACTCATGAAGTGTGTGGAACATCTACAGGAAAATCAAAGGATGGTAAAGTGTGCGAGGCCAAAATCATCTTTTGCTGTAAACTTTGCATCCATGCAGAGCCTATAACATCAGAAGTTGGGGGCTCTGTGTGAAATAGCTTTCTAAGAATTCTGAGGGTTAACTCACAGCAAAATCCTGAATAGCTTTAAATGACAATGCAAGGTACAGGTTATCAATAAATTATTGATCTTTAGATTCCTCACTGCAGGCTCAGTATCCCATGCACTGAGTACCTGAGCTTCTATCAGCAGCGAGAATAAGGGCACTCAATATCTAGAGGAGTGCTTGTACTTGACAGTGTCAAAGAGGAGAACCACTGTTTACTAACAGAGTAGTGAACTTAATTTGTGCTTTGGCTTTGAAAATAAACCATATTGTCTTTTTCAGAAACAGTGTCGTCTCCCCTGTCATAGATGTCATAGACTGGAAGACTTTTCAGTACTACCACTCTGTGGGCCTGCATCGAGGTGTTTTTGATTGGAAACTAGATTTTCATTGGGAACCAGTGCCAGAGCGTGAAGAGAAGGTACGACAGTCTCCCGTCAGCCCCATCAGGTAACAGTCCATCAGCCAATATGCCTCCGCTCAGCTCAACAGCAAAACTGTACAATTTGGGTCATCTTCCAGCTACCAGAAGAGAGATGGGGTTACTTGTGTATGCTCGGTTATCGTTTTTTGAAGGGATAAGTTTTTGGTTTACACTGAGTTTGTTTGGCCTTTAGCAATCATTTTAACTAGATTGCAGTCACACTTTCAACATGACAAATGTTTTCCACACATTGACACAACTAGTATACAACCTGACCAGACAAGGTGTGGAGGTTTGTAGGGAAAGCAAAAGATGGATCATACAGAGTTAAAAGATGTCTTAATCATGATCTGTTTGTTTGTTGTTTTGGGTGTACATATATGTAACATTTCCCACTGTTCTGAGCCTTATTTGATAATTCAGCTCTTGGCTCCCTTCCCCAAGCAAATCCTAGAATCAGGTTCCAGTTGTTCTTTCTTTTGGTTTGATAATCAATTCATTCAAGCTTATATGGAGTAGTATTCAATCATTTTGTAATACTATCTCTACGGAAATGGTGGGATTTTCACCCTTCACATAATTCCCTATCCAAAACTCGCGGTGTTCACTTCCAAACTGTTTTCTACACAGGAGTCCCGTGGTAGCTGGTGCAGTGGTGGCCATGGATCGACATTACTTCCAAAACACTGGAGCTTATGATTCTGACATGACCATGTGGGGAGCAGAGAATCTGGAGCTATCTATAAGGGTAAGAACCTTAATTAAAACATCAAGCTGTGGTAACTATTTGGCTTTTAAGGAACCTGAATGAAAAGGCAAGAAGCAATTTATAAAAGCAGTTAAGTGCAGAATGTCTTGGGGTATGGAGAGTATCACTTTCCTTGCGGAAATCTATCCCCACACTCCGTGAGCTGTCAGGACTCTACAAGAGCATGCAGCTGCTGTGAGTTAGGAGCATTATGTCAGGAGAAGGAAGTTTCACTGGCTATCACTGTCTGCCTGAGGACAGAGTCACTGGTTTCGGCACCTTCTGAAAGCTGCCTTTTCTTTTTTTTGGCGTATAACATGCACCAAAGGGAGAGTAGCTTTATTTCTTTGCCAACCTGTAGTTTTAATACCAAATTGTTTATATTAAATTGTTGCATTGATTTTTGCTGAATATAAAGAGTAACTGATATTAAAAAGCAACGAAAATCGCAGACGCAAAGGGTATAGAGTCTTTAATGTGCCAGACAAAAGAAGGTGTGCCCCTAGGTCTCTTCACTGCACTGTTTGTGCACAGAAAAACATAAAAGCATATATATAGCCATACTGGGTCAAATCAAAGGTCTGTCTTGCCCAGTATCTTCTCTGTGTCTCCGTGTCTGTGGGGAACAGTGTATGAAAAAGCACGTAATAATGCTCTTGCTGTTCCCATCAATGTGCAGGTTAGGATTTCCTGAGGCGGATTCTATAGTAAAGGAGCTTCTCCTTTTTAGATAAAGGTAATCTAAACAAGGTAATCTCTTTTTGTGCTTTCACCTGTGTTTCAGACCTGGCTCTGTGGTGGCTCTGTAGAAATTATTCCATGCTCCCGAGTTGGGCATGTCTATCGAAATCACTTTCCCCATGCTTTCTCCTATGAAGAGGCCATTGTGAGGAACAAAATCCGAATAGCGGAGACTTGGCTGGGCTCTTTTAAAGAGAACTTCTACAAGCACGACACAGTGGCTTTCTTAATCAGCAAGGTAAAGACATCTGTGGTGGTTTGTTTCTGAGGGAAGGAGTGTGTGTTGAGGTAGGTAAAAGGGGTGGAATAGGGGTGGGGGTGTCTGTGTGCAGTCAAACATTCAACGTGCATGGTGCTGGGAATAGTCTTTTTATGAAACCTTCCGGTGGAAGAGCTGTCAGATGAGAAAGGAAAGAGAGAAACTTCTGCTTAGGAGTTGTTTGCTGAAGTTATCAAATCTCTTAAGAGTATGACTCCTTTTCCAAATGACTCCTTCTTCAGCTTRCCCAATAAGCTGTGATTTATTTTTCCATCGATAGTACATGGAAGG
Organism: Oceanodroma leucorhoa; assembly: GCA_030449065.1. Lineage (NCBI taxonomy): Eukaryota > Metazoa > Chordata > Aves > Procellariiformes > Oceanodroma > Oceanodroma leucorhoa. Next base: position 7,341,792 of record JASVER010000033.1, read on the forward strand.
TTGCAGTGCATCTGAAGTGGAAGCTAGTAGCACTGTGTGCTCAAAGGGCCTTCCTAGAGGATTCATTTGTCATTGCTGAAGGTCTTCCTCATGTGATTCATGAGGATGTTCAGTAATATTCACAAGCATGTGGCAAACTGTGGTGTTTCTCCTACTGGAAGGGAACATATCTGAGTGGTCGAGTGACAAAAAAGATGATTTTTTTTCCTGAACTGATAGATGTCCAGGAGCAACTGTCTGTAACTGAGAAAGTCAGATCTCAACATAGCCACTATTTACAAGTTACTTTTTCGTTAGAAGCATCGCACAGACAGCAGTCCGACCGCCAGGGATTTGTATTCCCAGCAGGCAGTATGCTGAGACAGGCTTGCAGCCAGGCGTGTGGCGTAGCCCTGGCATGCGGCCACACTTGAACCGTCTACAGGCTACACACCATTCAACAACTACAGAACCGCCACACTTGTTTTTAAGCCACTGTGTAATCCATTGCAGATCAGGATCAGTCAAGGGACTGTATATCCCGTGTATTACAAACCAGTGATGTTTGTTTATTGGGAGATGCAGCTGTGGTTAATGTCGTTAATGCTTTTAATGTTAAGTTGTTCATAATATGAAGTTGTTAATATTGCTGCAGTTCTCAGGAATTCTCTGGCTCCAATACCTTTTCCTGTAACGATATCCTCTCCTACAAGGCAGTGGACAAACTTGTGAGCAGTTGTGAATGAAAACGTGTCATACATCTTCTTGTTCATTTAACAATGTCATGCTTTTAAGAAGGAAAACATTCACTGAGACAGTTAGGCAGAGCATGGGCAGGTGCTGTGCAAAGTTTCCCATTTGGTTTTGCTCTTGCATTTCAGTCCTGCATGCCTCGGTCATTGCAGTGCTGGCCATCGTCTCAGAAAGCCAGATCCAGCAGGAGCTGCGTGGTAGTRGGGAGAGGAAAAGGGCTGTGCGTTGCGTGGCTTCTCCGCTGTCACCTAGTCTGGTCTCCTTACACTCCACCAGTGGATCTGCCTCTTCAGTCAGCCTGCTGTGCTAATCCTAGAGTCTGAAACTATCATGTTTCTTTTTTTATTCTATTTTCACATTTTTTAAAAAGCTCCTCCCTCCGTGTCTGTATTGTAGGTTTGAACTCCACTGGCCAGAAGTTTGTCAGTTGAATCACACGGGTTACAGCCATGTCATTGAAAGGAGGACACTAGGCCAAGTCTTTTAAGAGGGGCAGTTAGGTCCTTAAATAATTTAATAATTTCCTGAAGGCCTTTCTTGTCAACTCAGAAGCAGTTTTCTGTACTAAAAACTACAGCCACCAGCGATACAGTTTACTAGCTGTAAGCACCATGACCTTTTGCCTGAGAGTTTATTCTAGCCAGAATACTTTTAGTACTTCTAAGTATGATGCTCCTTCAAATGATCAATTTTACGATCTCTGTGCTCAGCATACCATAACATAAGAGGCCCTTTTCTCTGTTCCTTTCCTTCACAGCCAATATTTTCAGTATGTCGGTGCAGCGGGGTGTTACTCAAAAGGCACAAGCCAGCAACGCCGTTCTCGCCGCTCAGCAGCCGGTGGGCCCTGCGGGGGGGGGGCTGGGGGTGGGGGTCCCGCACGGAGAGGGTGAGCGGAGCCACCCGTTGGCCGCTACAGAAATGGCCGTGAGCCTTGGCCGCCGACATTGCCCTCTGCAGAAAATAACTAGTGACCCCCCTTTAGGTTGCTTTATAAGTCTTCGCATTTTATGGTCTGAATCGCATCCTGCGCAGGATGCCCGTGGTGTGAGCGTTAATGCAGATGAATAAGACTCTTCCCAGCTCTCTACTGTTTCAGYTGCCGTCTCTTTTTCTCCTTTTCTTGTGTGGTTTGTTTATTTAATTTACAAGCACAGTTTCCTTTCAAATTAGTTTACAGGGATAATAACTTTCTTTACATTATTTACACCATTTATTTGGCATCGAATGCAGACTGTAACTAGTATAACAAAATGAGATTTACTGCCATCGCCTTCTTCAGCCAAAGCAGAGTCTCATGAGAAACATCTCTTTTTAGGGGAAGCATTTTACTTCTCTATTTCCCTTTTCCAGGAAAACCTCTTAGGGACAGGTTTGTGTGGTGCTGAATTGCTGAATTTTGTTGTTATGCTTATTGAGTCTAAGACTGATAATGAACTATGAGGTTCTCTTTAACGTATTGCAACTGTTGAGCTTTGCCTGTGCAGCTTACAGGAGCTGGCAAACAGTGCCACATGGCATGATTGATCCCTGCCTTTAGAAACTGGTACCTCTCCCTTGATCTCCAAGGCCCTTCATCTGTCAGTGTTTTCCAGGCATGTCACAAAGTCCTTTTTTCTTTCTTATGGATGCAGAGAAATAGCTGGTCTGAGGAAAGGTTATTTACAGGCAATTCTTTGCTTCTATTATCAATTTTAATTTCTGACGTAGGAATCCAAAAACTGCATTTTTAAGAAGTAGAAACGTGAAGGGGGAGATCTACTGCTGGCAAACAGAGGAGAGAGACTCTTAAGGGTGGTCAGATATTTTTAGTATTTGGGCACTGAGAGATTTAGAAAAGTGTTTTGTGTGGTTTTGAAACTGAAGGATTAGGCACTTACCTGCTTAGAGGTTTTCAGAACCATCTTCAGTGCTAAATACCCACAAATAGTCAGACTGTCCGTCCTTTGCAGTGCAGATGCCCGGGGCTGCACCAAGGGTTGAAGGCACTTGTCTTTTTTCAGAACAGAGTTGCTACCAGGAAGGGTGAGTGTTGATATTGTGTGTATATAATTCAAGAAAACACATAAATCATAGGAAAGGCTTTATGCCTTTATAGCCGCAAAACACATTCACTTACTAGATTTAGTAAATGTCAGATAATAATGTGATAGACTATATTTTGGGCTAAATTCTGTCATCACTTACATCCTCTCATCATGGAGGACTGACAATAACTGGGTAATTTGGGCTGTTAAAGGCCAGGGAACTGAATTTTGATCAGTGGGGCAAATTCTATACTGAATGATAATCTAATACAATCCCACTGATTTCAGTGCAACAAGTATCAAACTTGGCCCTGACTTTTTTAATTAAAAAGATGACAAAGATTGACTTATCTTGCAGTATAATAATCATTTTTAGAGGAAATACTTATTTTCACAGCGTATGCTACTTCTGAATCATCTGCTTCCATCACAATGCCAGGCTAAATGCTTTTTTAGCACAAAGTTGGAGGAAAGCTATAGCTGGTCCTCTTTCTTTGCGTACTCATGAGAGATATATATCAATATCTATAACATGCAGGATAGAAGAGGTGGTAGAAATAATTCCTATGTAGTTATTTTCACTTCTAGCATCTCTAACACAAATACTCTAGTAATCTTGTTGCCCCTATGCTTTCTGCATAAAGGCAGAGAAGCCAGACTGCAGTGAACGCCTTCAGCTACAGAAGAGACTGGGCTGCAGAAATTTCCAATGGTTTGTGTCAAATGTGTACCCTGAACTCTCCCAACCTGAAGACACACCAAGATTCTCTGGCAAGGTAAGAGAAAACATACTATAAAGAATGATTAGTGGTTTTGCATTGTTCAAAGACCCCAGTATTGCTTCCATGTACTAAGTACTCAGTGAGCATACAGTAAGAGGCTGTTCCTGCTTTGAAATGTTTATTGTCCAAAATAAACAATGCAACAAGGATGGGAGGAGAAAGAAACGGACAGAGGAGACAAACAGCTGGTCCAAATTCTTACATAAACGTAGAAAGCCAGCCAGGAGCTGAACCCAGGTTGTCTGACTCAGTTCAGTGTCACAGCTCAGAGGATCCTAACCTTAGGTTCTTTAGGTGCCATTAGTAAGGGGAAAGAATTGTGTTGCCTCATGCAGATGGCAACCACAACAGCAGCTGAGATATCTCTGTGCTGACCCATGTGAATGAAGAGAAAAAAGCATTTCTTCAGTCCTGCACTTCCCCCAAGGGTAGAGGTGGTAGCAATAGCAGTTCTTTGGCTGACTGTGTACAGGAAGCAATATTCTCAATGGTTTTTTTTAAAGCAYGTAAGTTGATAATTATCATTCATTAAAATATGAATTTATTCCAGGCAGCCATACTGGAAGGGATTTTCCCCCAACAAGGCAACAAGGTCCACTAATTAAATCACACTCTGCTATCTGTAGCCAGATTGTACTGTGTCCTTTTACTGTTTTGTCTGTTCTTTATTATCAAAGTTTGCTTGAGAAGAGCATAAGAACTGAGTGTGGATCACAGGAATTGTCACATGTTTTTTTCTTCAGGAATATCTTGGGGTTTTTTCTGACTATGCTGTCCAGTTGAAATGCAATTTTCCATTAGCATAAAAATTTTGACAGATTTCTTTTAACTATCATAATAGTTAAAACCAGAAGTGGGTATCTCTAACTTAAACAAAACTCACTGGGTAACACTGACCTTTGGTGAGACTCTGCCTTTTATATCAGATCAGTTTGCACGATCAACATGCAAGATCTAGTCTGAAAGAAAAAAATATTGCCTGAATTATGAGCAAAAACATATATCATAAAGGGATGCAATCACAAAAAAGTTAGCTGAAGGATATTTTTTTGTATCTATCTGATTGTGCTTTATTTCAGTATAAACCTTTACTTACAGCTTTACAATACTGGTGTTGGCTTCTGTGCAGATTACAGACCTGGAAGAGCCATTGGAGAAGGCTCTATCGAACTCTCCCCTTGCAGTGACAGTCTCACCCAGGTACTGTATATTTCAAGTATATAGGCACTGTGTCAGATCTAGGGAACCATCCAGAAGACAGTAAAACCAACATGTAAATGGCTAGGTTGACATTAGTGGAAATACTGATGTGTTCAGAATTAGGCATGTGCTAAGGCAATGATGCCCACTATTCTGCAGCTGAGTGTCATTTGAAAAACGGCAATTTTCCATGTGTCACTGAGGCCAGATGCCCACACTTTGCTCCAGCAGACATCATTAAGTGCCTATTTGTTAGTATATTTGGTAGTGTCTGGAGAACAGAAAGCCTGGGAGTAAAAAATATATAACAATTCTAGAATAATGGGGACGGGTTCCCCCATTAGTGCCTAAAGCTGCAGTTTAGTGCCTAAACTGCAGTCAAAGACAGGAGGGAAATTCATGTAGATTCCTAAGCTGGCATTAGACTAGCAAGTTCATGCATTAAGAGAATCCAAACCAATACAGACCGACTGCAGATATTTACTCCAAGTCGCAAGCAAGTTTTGCCGCTCACAATGAGCTCAGGGTGAGCTGCAGGCACATTTCTAACYGCAGTGTGTGCGGACACTGTCAGAAACACCCTTCTGTTCAAATATTTATTAAACTAGAAAATTTTATATTATAGGATGGGTTTACTTTATATGTAATTACTGTCCACAAAGCCTTTCCTTAGGTAAATAGTTATGCCAGAATTAGCTAGCGGGGGGGATTGCTTTGCAGGGTCAAGGCTGTTGGGTCTCCGTCACTCACGTTTGGGTTGCTTCTTAAAAAACATGCACAGGAAATTGTTTTTGGAATTAGCATTTAAAAATGAATTGCGATGTCCTTCCATCGTTGTTCAAACAAACCCTCCCTTTTCCAGAACTTTGAATACAACAGCATGAAGGAAATCCGGCTTGGTTCTGCTCCGCTGTTTTGCTTTGATGTCAGACACGGGAAGGTTATCCCTCAAAACTGTACAAAGGAGACAGAAAACAGCCACCAGCACTGGGATGTCCAGGAGGTCAGTAGTGACTCTGCTGTGAGGGGAAGGCAGCTGACAGTGACTGTGGGATCACTGGGTGATTGACAGGATTCGTGTGTGGGGAAGGGATGAGGTATTTGAAGGGCAAGTTTCACTTCTATACCATTTTCACCCAGGAAATTTAGGATGCCTCTTGCCCATTTACAGTCTATGTGAAATAAATTTGGTTTAAAAATACAGATTACAGGAATCCTACCTAAATTTATATGTCCTTGTTTTAACTGTTTGTCTTACTGGCCTTATAGGAATAGAATCAGAATCAGTGGTTGTGAAAGTAAGAGCAGGGCAAATCTTTGCCCACTTCTTTTGGATAGAGGAAGGGTTTGGGAATCCTGAACCCTCCCAAATGAGAGCCCTTTGGGAGTAGGGGAAACATTGAAATTCCTCCGACATTGTAAGAAAAGAGCAAACTTCCTACTAGAGGAATTCGGTATTATTCGGTGGACTTCACTCAGCAGAGCAGGAACTCCTCTACAAGACAGAAAAATGTCATGCTCTAGGACAGCCTGGGAAAATAGCAGTTACTGTAGTTGCAGGGATGCTGCAATCCTCTGGTACAGTTTCTACTGTAATTTGTTTTGATTCCTAAGGGAAGCAATGGTCCTTTTGAAATTTAGTGGCCTGTAGTGCTGTAGTTGATGCTGATGTCAACCTGTACCCACAGGAAACAAATAGTAGTGGAAAAGAGATTGAATTCTGCACCTACCACTCCTGTCAGCTTTGAAAGGAATTATGAATATTCACCATGCTCTGGGCTCAAAGCTAAACCTAGTCATTATGTTTAGAGCAATAATTTAATTTTCAACAACCAGTTACTACTGGTGATCTATTGTATGTAAAAAGTTTCAGAAACGTGGCCTAGCTTTTACTGGAAATCCCTTATTTTTAATTTGTTCTTTCTTTCCCTTCTTCTCTCATCTTGTAGAATGGAATGATTGTCCATGTCCTTTCTGGCAAATGCATAGAGGCAGCAAAGAATGAAGATGAGGAGGACTTGTTTTTGTGTGTATGTAACAAGAATGCAAACCAGGTGTGGCAATTTGAACGTTCCTATGTGCTACATCAGAGATGACTGACCAGCCTCTGTGGAGGTCAAGTCTCCAAAATTTAACATTACTTCTGTTTGGGATTTAAGATACATTTCTTGCATGGACAAGAAAGATGTTTGTGTTTGCTGTAGCATGCAGGGAAGTTAGGAAGGTCTCTCCTTTGAAAGCCTGGCTCAAATAGTTGCTGCCAGTTCCTGGTTTATTCAGCTCTAGCTAAAATTTCTATTTATTCTGTGAAGCGAGGAATAAAGATACTGTGAGCATCAATAGATTCTCAACTCTGCTATTGCAGAAGATAGTTAAGTTTGCCCTTTGAAGGAAACATGGAAAATTGGCTGCCAGACAGCTTGTCTTTAACATATTCTGTGACTTCTGAGGATACAGGAAAACGAATGTTTGTGAAACTCTAGAAACYGTAAGAGGAAGCCAGCCAAACCAGGATAAGAGTTTAGCCTTGGTTTACAGTGCACTCGACTCATATAAAACAAAGTAGGGTTTGTATGCATAAAAGTMGTAGATGTTTTTACATGTAATAGCTAAAATTTTGTTTTCCAACTAGCCTGAGCCAAATTTCTACCCTCTATGAGATTGCACAGAGCATTAATTAGCACTTAATTAGGCACTAACTGCTCTAATTGACTTGGAATACCAACAGTCCTCAGTGTTTGGCAYACCCTTCCTTAAATCCTTCGTCCATAGTTTAATTTGGATGGGAGAATGAGACTGAAATATTAACAACRTTTTTTTGTTTTAATGAAATTTAAGAACAACTCTTCAGGAAACTTTTGTGGAATATGGAAGAAGATTGAACTAGGTTAGAAAGAAAGGTAACAACTTCCCTGCTTGTTTTGAAAGGGAAAGTATCAGTGGCATCCATTTGCTCGTATAAAGCTATGGGATGAGCTTAGTACTATTCCAGTGACAAAAGTGCTGGCTGAAAACAGCAAATGAAGGGAAATGGCAGGTTTCAACAGTGGCTAGCTAGRAAGAAAATACTGGTGCCTACTTCCACTTGCTTGCAGCCTGAGTTAAGTCTTTCACACTGTGAAAGTGAGTAAGCCTTTCACACTGCCAGTTTTAGCCAATAAGATCTTTTACATCCTTGCTGTCGTGGGTCTCCAAGCCGATCCTCAAAAGACAGTAGCATACAAAATTTTCTAAACGAGCTTCTACTGCAGAGCCTGCGTCCCTGCTGACCTCCCGTCTTTCAAAGAAGTGAATGAGAGTTGGTGCTAGGTAATGAGAATGTTCTCATACAGTATGCACTAGCAAAGTAAACTTCTATCAGTATTTTGTTAGGGCACTTCCAATTCTGGAGTTAAAACCAATAATGATGACACTTTCCAAGAGCCTGCTAAGACAGAATAACAAAGATTTGGGAGTCTTCCCACATCAGCACCACACCTGATTTATAGTATAAATCAGTCATAACCATATGTATTTATTAAAGGGGAAGGGCATCATTAATGAAACTTAATTTTTTTTTGAGATTTTTTTTCAAGAGACAGAAAATTGTGGGTTTTTTGTAAAATGTACAGCACATTGTTTGAACTTTAGAGAAAGGAAGGAATAACAGAATATTCTGCTCAGAGCCTTCCAGTCACCTGCTCTTGGTAAATCATAGTAAATTGTTTTCAAGCGTATAAAATTGGTTACAACAGAAGACACAAACAGCATTCTGTGTTGTGTTGTCCAAAACATTTCCCAGTGGGGTCTCTGTTTGCTTTGAGTGCTACAGATGCCACACCATGTTCAGGCATCACTCCAATCACCCTAATTACCACTTACTCTTTCTTTGATAGCATCAGAATCTAATACCATTTGCTGCTGTGTCATTTAAAATTTCCTGTGACATTCTTGAAAATGCTTCAACTTTCAGCTGAAAGGGTGGTAGCAACTTCTTCCAGAACACCAAATGATCCCTGATCATTGCCCAAATCTAGGGCGAGAAAAGAGAATTTCTAAAATTGCATAAAAGCTAAGTGAAATGCTGTTTTTAATGACATGTGATTCCTTTATTTTAAATTATAAGTATGCCAGATTTTTTAATTATGTATTATTTATTATATTTTGGACTCTACACTGGGAATATCATTCCTTCAGCATTTAGCTTAATGTTAAAAAAATGTGTATACAAATATGATAATTGATCACAAGTGGGATTTATCAGAAAGAAGAATGAAAATATTTTTGGTTTAGAGAGGAAATGTTTGGAATTAAACTTAAGAGATGTGGACATCCTCATTGTATACTGCTTTTTAACATAATGATAAAAACCTAGAAAATAAGGTTTGCTGTAGATATATGTACAATATAAAATTATGTTACATAATACCTCTTCCAACAAAAAATGAAAATATATGGTTCAGTACCATTTAAAAAACAATTGTTATTATACTTGTTGCTTTTAGTAACAGTGTAAATGTGTGTCTGGTTTCCAAGGGAACTAGACTCCAGAGCACAGGCCAGAAGGGAGCTGCAGAGTGGTCTAGGAGGTCTCCGTAAGGGGATAGCCAGGGGACACGGATCATGGGCCATACGTGGAGCACACTTCCCTCTAATATAAACATAACTTGTTATTACACAAAAAAAMCCAAAGGGAGAACATCTATCCCCTGTTTTTCCTAGTTCCTTCCTGTATGCCTTTTAAATGGGTTGGTTGGTTGTACCAATGCTATTTCCCCACTGTGGTCATTTACACTTTGCCCCTGTGGTTAGATCCATCAGCTAGAACCTTCTCATGTAGGTTATACAGGGGGCTCAACAAAGGGTGTCTGCTCGGGGTGCTAGTGTGTTTTCCTCATTTTTGCCCATCTTTCACACAACACTAGCAGACAGCGATGCTTTGAGCATTACAAAACATGAAATTACTTTTAGCTCTGTATTTAGACAGGGACAACATTTCAGGGTCCTCTAATTCCCATTGACAGGAGAGAAACGTAAGAACAAAAAAAAAMCCGCAAGAAKGGAGTAGCAGTATTAACTTTGAAGGCCTCTGAAGTAGGGCCTCAGGCAAGAGCAAAGGAATTCCAGCATAACACAAGTAAACATCTTACAGTCTTACTCCACCTGTTTCTTTGAATTTGGCAACCCAGGCATAATGAATGCTTTGAGCCAAACCCACCCATGAAGCTGAGCTAAGAGGTCAGATTCAAGAACAGGTCACCTTCAGGTTGACAACACTTACTAAATAGCCCRGTTTATTCCTCTTCCAGCTAGCTGGAAATGGAAGAACATAAAAGCTTGAAGTATTATTCAACTTACTTTTAAACCTAGACCCAGTTGATGCAGTCAGTATTGGCCGTAGTTTGGGGTTTGCCTTGTTAGGTGAGGTGTCATCACTAACGCAGAGAAACAGAATGGCACCATTTTTCTCCATGCGTTAACCTGAAGTTTGAACAGGGGGAAGGTTAGAGCAACCTTTATGCTAAATCCTGTAGCACAGAAATGTTCAGGGTATCTCTCAGTCCATGTGTAAGTGCCTCCAGGTCCCCCCTTAGAGATGTTGGTTGAGCTGTAATACTGTCTGCTTACTAAAATGCAATAGCTTCCATTACAGATTTCCCTAGGAAGGAATGGGGCTATGCTGAGGCAACCAAGACAAAAACAGTAACAGCCTGGATTTTAGTAATGGCTGGAAGGTGACATGTGMGCGACAGCTTTCAGGTTCTGCCTTTGTATCTCATTTTATCTCCAGCAGTTTGATTCAAATTACAAACATATTGGAAGAGAATAAAAAAGGAGTCTTTTTCAAATACTGGTAACTACTTGGCTCATGTTTTTAAGCTATGCAAACTGCACACTTCTGCCCTGAATAAAGTATATCAAGTGCACAGTGAAATGTTGTCTTTTTGTTCCTCTTCATTGTGATATGATTTGCTAATGCCTCTTTTTCCTCATGCTGCAGAATAGCTCGTCTGCAAAGAACCTTGTCGGAAAGCCTCCAGTGGCAATACCTTCATTTAGCCGTCGTCTAACCATCTTACAGAAATGTACAGGAGGACTCAGSCTCCACTAACATCTGAGAGGGGGTTTGATTTTATAATCAAACCATAACTTTGCCAATCAAACCAAAACTTTGCCATAATTTTTATCGGTTTCAGTGGAAAGGTCTGAATAGGGACTACAGAAGTAGCATCCCTGKAAAGCATGATCTCTGGCACACCCTTCGGACAGCTCACAGCTGTTTCTTCACCAGGTGGCTTGGGARGATGTAGTAGAAAAACAGTCTGGCTACATGACTTGGGATAGCAGGCATAGCGTTTTTGCTGTCCTTCTAGCTGCAAATGGTGGTTTTCTGTAAAATAGCTATCCCACTTGGGGATTATTGTGCGTTAGAYACATGGGACTGGATTCACTTCTGGTAACTGCAGCCATCTAAACAGTAGTCACAACTAAGCTTCTTGCCGAGGCTTCTTCTGCTGGTCAGCAGAGAACACTTCCAGGGGTAACATCTTTCTTTTCAAAGACAAGTATTTAAACAAAATGCGTGAATCACTATGTAGAARTGCTTGCTTTCTCTACTGATTAGAGAGGGAGTCTTAATGATTAATTTAGATRGCAAGTGTAGCTTTTAAACTGGAGTTAGGTGGAAGGAACATCATCCGAAGGGTACCCAGGCTAAAATCCCTTCCAGGAGCCCAACCCCAGTGCCCAGCTCTTCCGATTCCCCCCAGATCTGGCTTTAGGCACAGAGATGACAGCCAAGAACAAACTCCCCTGCTACCACCTGCAGTTTCCTCAAATAAGCTTACACCCAATAGCACATTTTTTTTCAAGATAGCTTCTTTGTTCACAAACTGAGAGACCCCACTGTGTAGGATGCTGTGTTACAGCATGATGTGGTCCCAATGGAATAAGAATTTAAATTTTCAGAAAAGTCTCTGTAATATTTTGAAGATGTTAACTCTAATATTAATGATAAATCTTCTATATCTTTCTGCTGAGTAGGCTAGAAAGTTACAGCAGAATTTTCATGATACAGAACAGATACAGGTGTCAGGATYGTTAGCAAGGTTCTTTTTAGCTTGAACCTAAGTTACATACAGACCAGACTAAAGGCTGAATACATTGTTCAGTTTCTAAGTAGCTACACAATTACCTTTGTTAAAGTCCATGACCTTTGGTAATATTATCATGATGTTTATTCACACTAACAGTAATTTTGTGTTACAAATTGAGAAGATGGTGAAAATAATCCATTTTTTAAAACATGCATTATAGAAAAATACTAAATGTATTTTAAAATAAGCTGAACTATTTTGTGCAATTATTCAAAAGATTGCTACCACAAATCTCCATTCTTTGCCATATATTTATTAGTCTCTCAGTCTTACAGACTGACAAAAAATAATCTAATAATGTCACTTTTATTGTTATAGGCATAAATCAGCTTTAAAGGATTACATCCTTTGGTATGATGTTTTTCACAGTATTTTTTCTTAACTGCTTAAGTTAATATCCTATTAGGTGAAAACTTTTTTTTTGCAGTCTCTTTTTCATCATTTAATGTGACATTTATTTGAAAAATTTAATCGCAGATATGAAAGAAAATCAACTTGCACTTTGATGCATCRGGAGTTCATCTCTAAAGATTTTGAACATCAGATATTTACATCTGAGTACGAGCCATTGGGAGGCTGCTTCAAACACAGTGTATTCTGTCAATCACTCTTTATACATATKGTTTGGGATTACTGAACAAACCAAAAGTGGTCAAAAGCTGTAAGCAAGAGCCAAAGCAAAATCTTTAATGCGAAACAGTCCTATGGAGGAGATAGTTCATTGCATTAGCGTCTTCCTCTTTTTTCTGTCCCTTTTATTTCCACACACTGCCTGTTTTGCCTGCTTAGAAATCAAGAGCCAAGCAGTGAACAAAGAGACAGTTTCATAATCAGAATATTTCAAGTGGGCAGATGCATAGAACTCATCACGTCAATTAAACCTAAGCCTTGCAGTAAAATTCTCATTGGCCAAGTTGTCTATCTAAAACACTGGCTTTTTGTGTTCTTATCTAATTTGTATATGTGTCACACCCATCGAAAACTCATCACCTGTGGTGCCAAGAGCTGTTTTAACTTACAAATCAGTCAACAAATCATATAGCCTGGAAGACCGCTCAGTCTGACTGAGCCACGAATGCTTCCTGAGTTCATGGAGTCCAGCTGATGGATCACCAGCTGCTGTCGCAAGCTCCTGGACGATGGCAGGAGCCACTTCTTCAGGGCAGTTTGCCGTTGATTCCTTTATTTGCGGAAGCAAAGGAAACATTAATTTCCTAGTGTAACAAACGGCGGTCAGTCTGCGGTGTCTGCGTAGCTACGCACACGTACAACCTCAGGAACAGAGCCTGGTGCTGATGCTAAGGAAATAACTTTTAGTTTTACATAAAAAATGAGCGGTTTCAGCTCCAGTTCCTGCTGTTGGAACGACCTCCTGCGTGCAGCCCGTGACAGCACTCTTAGATTCCCTCGTGCCAAGAACAACTCTTACATCAGTGATGACAGGGAAGGGTGAAGCAAAATAGGTCTTGACACTGAAAAATAACTTCATAAGCAAAATCAGTACAACGAGACCATAATTTGCTAATTACAAGAAAATGTCCATCCTTTCTGAAAAATGTAGTCTTTTGTACATTTTAATTCAACATCAGACATTGTAACATGATGCTCAGGCTTGGCAGAGCGGTGATTCCATTTTGCAGAATTTCCAAGGTTTCTGAGTTCGGTTGGGTTTCAGTGTGGAACAAGACCCAGCGTTTCCTTTACTCTCTGAAACAGAGCTGGGATTCTCACTGGAGGCATGATGAGAGAGGTCCCCAGGCCAGGCTGCCCATGGCACGGTGCCAGACTGCCCATGGCGAGGTGCCGGGCTCCACTTCCTTGTCACCCCATCATAAGAAAGAACGTTTTCCTCTGGGATGTATTGCTTTCAACAAGCAAATCTTGATAAAAAATCGTTTTGCCAGAATTTTCTTTGCCAGCTCTAGAGAAAGTGTACATAACAATTACATGCTAGCAAAGACTGCAGACTCAGCAGAATGAGGAAAATCACTATTTGATTTTTAACAGAAAGAATAGAGAAAAGTGGCAAATGGGAAAGCTGAATTTAATTTCAATTCCCAAGTATGTCCATCCATTTGTTTTTACAGCACTGGAGCACTGTAGAACGACCCAACAGGGCTACACCAATAACAGCAGCCTCAGGTTTATGTTTTAAGTACTGGCTCCTAATGGCATGCCTGGCAGGGAAAGCTTTTCTCTACATTTTCATGCATTCGGGCCATTTGCTCTCTCTTTGCTCTCCTCAGCACCTGAGGTGATTTTCATCTCTCCCTACCTACAAAAGCAAGCTTTGGAGGGGAAAGGACGAAGCAGGAGGCTGGGGATTAAGGACCCAGAACCAAGTCCTCAAAGCTGTTTCAGCTAGTGGTAGCTGCCCCGCTGTTTAATATCTTGGCATTTGATTCACTCTTGGTTCCCCGTAGCATTTCACTTGTCAGGTAGATCCGAGCAGCCTCAGAGCCTTCCACCACAGCTCAACCCTCCCTGCTCTAACTTGGGTGGCATGACAAATTACCTCAGCATCGCCCAAGTGTAAGAAAAGCCTACCTCCCACTCCTCTGGGAAGTGGTAGGAACACATGAAAATCACTCTGGATCGGAGGCAAAGCTAATCTCTGGTGTCCAACAGTCAGATGCTGTTCCTCCAGTCTGCCTAGCGCTAACCCATGCTGTCTGCCGACCCACTGGGGGTTTCGGTGACCTGACGCTCAGGTCCATCTTGTGAGGATGCTCTAGTGTCAAATACATGGGTACATTGTGCCTCTTTTCCTCATTATTTTTAGGAYGCCTAGTGGCAGAAAAAAAAGGCCTTTGTAGAGAAGATCATCTTGGAAAGCTCTTAACATGAAAGCAAGTCATGAAATACCAGTATGGCCATGAACTCCAGCCAACAAGGAATGCATGTCAAAATGCCATTTCTTTAATTAACATTCTGGATTTTCTCCAGGAAGAGTTATCTCCTCTTCTTCCTTCTTATACAGAATACTGCAAAAGGATAAACTGAAATGGACCTCTCTGATTGTGGAGGGAAGTATGCGTTTGTGCTAACCAAGGAAAATTATGGTACACTGATTTTAAAAAAAGCTATCCTTTCTCCCCTCTGGCACCCCAAAAAACATCCTACTATTCTCCTGAGCACAAGTTGTCCAAATCCAGGGCTGCTACTGCATAACTCAATGAAAGACTAAAGTCTGCCAGGAAAATATCCAAGACATAAAATACATTTATAGCTACTGGTGATTGTTATTTTATGCCTGTCAGTAATCTTTTTAGCAAACAGCTATCCTCAATTATTGATATTTCATCATGGGGTTTCAAGGTGACTCTGTAGATGACAGGCTTAACCCCTAATTTTCTGTTTCTCAATAGGAATACTCTTGGCATGACGAACATTGGAAATGTGCAGCAGGCCATGAAACTCCGTCGCTCCAGATAACCCTCATTTTGACCCTTGACAACAAAAAACTGTTAGTTTTTGTCTGCAGCCCTTAGCCAGATCATTCCATCTGTGCCGCTACCGATAAAATCCCCCACTCTGTGTGGCTCTAGTTCTGCCAGGCCAGTGATTTCCCTCTCTGAACTGAGGAGAGTATTAAGCTGCAAAAAGGGCAAGAGCAATTTATACCTACTCCTATACTAGGTCTCATCAATGCAATTATATTATTGAAAATGTTTAAAACACACCTGCGAAATAAATAGTTAAATGAATAAAACCTCTAGATGTGGAYGAAGTCTACATCCAGCAAGAACATAGGAGAGCCGAATCATTTTTTCTTGGTTTTGGCAGTAGAAAGACAATCCTAATGGAGAACACAGGAGAGCAAATAACAGCAGGAGAAATGGCAGGATGGAGAAGGTTATTTCTCAGACTGTGAGAATGTGCAGGTGGGCATTTGTTCTACTGAGACCAAGATTTCTCTTTTTCTGGCTGGACATGTCAGAAATATGTACAAATCTATACTTGAGGTTTCCTCGCTGCCCTATTTGAGAGGCTCATCTCGCTTAACTTTCTGGTTGCTTTCTGCTGGACTGGCTATAACGAAAAAAATGATGGCATTTCCACCAGCGAAATAACTATATTGTGAACTATGGACAGTCTTGGAATTGTCATTTCTTGGCAGTCATGAGCAATGAATTACAATATGCTACATCTGGGGGAAAATACCGGAAAGAGTCTGCATGGTAAAGATCTGGATAGTGCAAGAATGAACAAAAGTAAACAGTATTTCACATTGATAAAACACACTTGACAGGTTTAAAATATGACAGTCAACTAAGTAAGAAAGTAGAATATTAAAACTGAGTAGTTTCAGATTTTCTGAAAAGGATGTTTCTTAGCAGTCATTGTGCCTCCAGGCATGGATGTAGCTCTTCAGATCTCACTAAGGCATTCTGCTSCTCAGTTGGTGTTGCAAAACCGGTCAGGAGCAGCAAGAGCGTGTGGAACACAGCAGGGGTGTGTTCGGGTGCATGCGATGGTGGGGCTGACAACCTGAGCTCATGAAGCAAGTTACAGCGACTGAGGCTGATTCTAATCAGATACCTTACATCTGGAGGGTATTGTAATAGAGRTTGTGTAACTGCCGAACAAAATAAGTGGTCAGAAAGAATCCAGCAGTAATGTACAAAAAAAAAAAGAATCAGACTCATTACTCACTGAGTAAAGTCCCCTGAAAAATTAAGTTTTGGGGGAATCAAAACTACTCGGGTTGATGTCAAGTGCCAGCCTGCATGGAGGGATTGTGCAGGGTGAGAAATACTGTGATATTTTATATTGACTTCTTCAGAATGAAATTATTCATTTCATAAATGCTGAAATGTTTCAATTAACACTTTTGGACCAAACTGATTTTTATGCATCTAAAATTGCTTCCCCTCTCTCCTCCCTATTTTTCAGTTCAGCAAGAGATAAAGAAAAAAACAAAAAGGGAGCTGGAGCTGCTCAAGAGCAGTCACAGAATGTGCCCTGCAGCACTTCAGGCACAGCACTGGTCAGGAGAGCGTCAGGCTCTTAGAAATCAGGGGTTTGTCTGTGGTTCTGCCTCACCCTGAGCCATAACAGCCTCAGATGTGAATGACACCAAAATGCACTTGCCCAATCTGATCTTTTGGCTGACAGAGCGAAGCAGCAATCAGACTGAGTCTGAAATATTTATGAGAGAGTCATGAGGGGCAGAAAACCCAGAAATTTATTATTTACCGTRCATGCCCTTTACTCTCTGTTCATGGGTAATTCATTTAAATTCTGCCCTTCTGTGGGCTGAAGTGGATCTGAAGTAACATCCCTGAAGCAACCTGTGTTACTCCAGATTTACGCGGCTGTGGTGGATGGCAGGATCTGCCTCAGAGCATTTTATATTAGCCGTGTCTCACAGGGCTCTTTGTGCCTAGAGCCGAGAGTATCCCCAGCCAGTTTAATCTTCACAAGCTGCCCTTGCAAGGCAACCTGCAAGTGTGTTTACAGATCTAGCACAATAATTTCTTATTCCTCGTGTTGATTAACCTGTCAGAAATGAATCTCTCTTCAGACCTCTATTTTTGCAGGTGTTCCTGGTATAAACGCCTCAACTGTACAAAAAYGAACTAGACAAAATGTGCAGACGCTTTATTTGGCATGGAAAGAAACCAAGGACACAGCCCTGCTACGGTTGCAAAAATAAAAAGAGTATGGGGAACTTGGCCTTCCTCAATGGAAACTCGACATTTGGGTGGCCCCGCTGCAGCCTGTGTGGGGCTGGCAGTCATTGTCTCTGAATGAAGAGGCTGGCTTAACCTGGATCGCTATCAAATCCTCCCTCCGTGAGACCGTGCATTTGGCAGAGGTACTGACAGAAATCCTCTGGCTGAGAAAGCACAATCAAATCCTGTTAGGCGTAATATCTTGAGAAGAGGGTCTGTTAGTTTAAAACAGTGAGAAAGTTTGACTGTGGTTGTTTTCTCCAGTTGCTGATTTATTTGAATCTCCTTCAGTTATGAAAATCCCAGACTTGAAAAAACTATCAAGGAAAAAAAAAAGGATTTGCAAGGATCAGAGTGTTTTGTAGGAACCAGATTAAATTCTTCCAGTATGTATCTTCTATGCATCATCCCTCACTTGCTGCATGCACAGGGGATAACCACGCAGCCCTAATCGCTGGGTTACTTGCTAGGTTTCCTGAGCGAGAAACAAATTCTGAGATTAGTGTCTGTAACAAACAGCTGGGGCAGGGAAAAAATCCTCCCTCTCATAAGCAGGAGGTGGGCCCTGTATCAGTGCATCCCCCCAAACTGCCCCACTACCGTGTGCTCTCAGCGTGCATATAGGGGAAATCCACATAGGAAAGGCTTAGTTATYGGCCCTCTCTCCCACTCACCCTTGCTTCCACAGCAAAATCACCTCTCTAGATTGCTAAGCAGCTTGCAGTGGAGGTGTAGGGACCACAGAAACATGTTTTGATGCCCAAGGCAGGATGCCAGCTTGGTGTGCCATCACCTGCTCTCCCTTGGGCCTTATGTCAAGGGGTATTAAAAATACAGTCTTGGATCCAGTTAACAGCAGTGCTGGAACTTCACGAACCATCCCTGGCAGGGAGCATGTTTTGCTGCTTGTCATGTCTTTTTCACAGYCCTACAACGAGGGGTTGCATTTGCCCGTCAGTGTCCCACTGTGCACCATCACAGGGTTTGGGAATTTTGCTGTTTGTCTCAACAGGAAACGGATTAAGTTCCCGACTCCACAGCTTTTACTTGCCCAAGGAAAGCTCGTAGGCTCTGACTCCAGGCTGTTTGCAAAGCCTGTCAAAAACCATTTGTGTATGGAGATCGCAGCACTGAGTATCAGTTAAGGCTAAAAGGCAATTCTATGCCAAGCTCATTCTAGGTCACTAACTTCCTAAGGGTATTCTTCCAAGAAATAGCTTTATCCTGAGTAGTTCTGCAAGAGGAGCAAGACTGAGTTACAATTAACCCCTTCTTCAAAAGGAAAAGCAAGAATTCTTCACTATGGTATTCCATYGCTCATGATTTATTCAGGATAAGACTTTTTTTTTCCCCCCAGGCCAATATTATAAAACAAAGTTACAAGGAAATAGTAGATTTGAATGAAAAAAATATTCTTTGCCCTTTCAAAAAGGGCGCTATTTTATATGTGCATCTTGGACAGTATCCATGCTCCTTTTCGAAAAGTAAATACAGTGTATTCAAATTTAAAAGAAATCTCACACTGAAATACACCACCAACTCCAGTCAAAGGCTTCACTGCCTGGAAAACTCAGATACCCATCAGGAAAGCCACTGTAGCAAAGACAAAGAAATACAAGAAGCACACAGATGTGTCTTTGAAGAAAGAGATGAAGCCATGGAAGAAGTGCAATATGGCTAATTAAAAAGAAGATGGAAGTAACAAATTACAAAACTAAACAAATAAAGCCAACTAAATGATGGGAGGAGAGGAGCATTAACCAGTCTGGGACAGTCCTACCAAAATGCATGGAGTTTGCACACCTTCATCAGCTGCCATTAGAAGATTGTGGCAGAACAACTACTGAGAAGGACTAGCAGAAAGACCCCTGAGCTGATGATACCTGACTCAGATCACCTTGTCTTCTAAAGGACACCTAGGCCATGCGCAAGAGTAAGTAGGAGAAAGACATGGTTACTCTGAGGTTCAGATTCTAAAAGGTTTTTCCCTTAATTAAACATTAGTTCTAAGATAACGTCAGCCTAGTGCTCAGCAAGTGTCAAAAAAGCACATCAAATATTAATAATTTTTGGAAAATAGAGAGCAGACCAGAGAACAAATATCATTATGCCAATGTACGCATGATGCACCTGTGTCTAGAACAGTGCACAGTTCTTATCTCCCTTCCTCTCAAAAATGGTGCAGGAGAGCTGGGCAAGGTTCAGAGAAGGGCAACAGAGACAATCACAGGTATGGAGCAGCTCCTGTGCGGAGAGTGGCTGACAAGGACTTTACAGGCTGGAAGAAGAAATAACTGAGGGGAGATAAGAAAAAAAATCTTAACATTCATCAGTAGGACAGAGAGGAGAGAGCAGAAAACTGTCTCTTCCTATCCAAAGGGTGTATTCAAATGAACTAGAGAGCAATGGGTTCAAAACAAAGAAAAAGAGTTGTCTCTCTTCACAAAGTGTACTTAAATTGTGTAATTCCTTTCCATGGAATGCAGTGGGTTTTAAGTTGTGACACGGATTCAAAAAGTGATTAGTCAGTTTCATGGCATATACACTTATTTATGCTATTGAACACCAAGGCATCAGTCTCAAGATGTCTATGACTTACGAACTGTGCAGTAGGGTGTTCTGGGAAAGCATCCCCAAATGCTTGCCCTGGTCGTTATTGGACTCCTCATTAGCTGCAGGGCCGTGCTGGAGATGGGATGCTGGGCTAAGCAGACCCTTGGTCTGAGCTGGGACAGCCAGTTCTTCTGCTCCGATGCACTTACCTGTTTTGCTGCCACAGTTCATCTCAGCCTCTAGGAGAGAAGCTTTCTTTCCTGGCTCAGAAATGGCACTCTGACAGGTGGTTTGTCTGTAACTCTGCCTCCAGACTGTTTTCATATCTAAATTCAAAGTCTGGTTCTCCTTATCAAGCTAAGGGATTTACACCAGAATTCACCAATGTGGTAACACCTGTGCAGTGCACTGGGGGTCACAGAAGCCTCTGCAAAATATAAAAACTAAAATGTATTCTACCATAATGAGAGAAAAGGTAGGATAATGCAGAGTTCATATTTTATCTACTTTTTTCTATATTAAATGAAATGTTGATCAGAAAATTTGTCACAAGCTACAAAATCAGTTCTAATCTCTGTTATGGAGTGATACAAAATGATAAATTTATGCTGCAGTATACCTAACTCAGCTGGAGCTCACCAGTCTCATTATTGTCTGACAGATACAATAAATACCAGAAGATGTTTGCATTGGCTGTGCATAGGTACACAATTTCCACAGAAAGGAGGAGTAACAAGCCTACGATCAGAAATGAGAACTGTTAAGCAGTATCTATTTCAATACATTGAAAAAAAACCAAACCCAACCAAAAACCTCCCTTGAAAAATGTAATTTCTTCCTACGGAGTGTGGAATAGTTATTCCTCCTAAGATTATACCAGAAACTTATAGTCTGTGTAAACACCGTAGGACTACACACATGCTCAGAAATGTTGCAGCTATTTAGTGTTCTGATGGACTGGAATAACTTTTAGTTGAAATAAGGAACATGTCAAAAAGTTGTTTTCTGACTTGTCCAGAAGGACTACAACTGAGACCAAAGTAAAGACATTTGCCATGGAGCAGAAAGCCTGAAGAGGGCACCGAAAGAGTGCCTTCTGGGTCAGTGTATTGCCAGCTCCTGTTGATTTTACCCTGAGTCTTGTGATAGTTGGATCTTTCCCTAAAGCAACAGCTTCAGTATTCAAACAGCGTGATAAGGATCTTAGCTTTGACTTAAAAATAAAAAATGACCACCACACAACAAAAAAGAGAATCTTGGTAGCAAAATGAAAATATGATCCCTAAAAGTGTCAATATGAAAGAATAAATTTAAAATACTTTTTTAATACTACAATTTTAAGACAAACTTAGGATCTTCAGGGGCCCAACTCATAAATTTTGAAAGCTTGGTTTCAGCAACATCAATGAGCTGACTGAATATCCGTCAAGGAAGTGACTCTGAGAAGAAAATGGGACACTGAAAGTTACACTGCATTAACCACACAACTAAAAATACAGAAAAGAGTAAAAACAAAAGGAAGGCTATTCCTGCCTCAGAGCATATTGGTGGACACAGTGATCAAGGTTTTGGCTCAAAAAAAAAAAAATCACACAGGTAGAGCTCTAAAGAACTCTGAGAGCTCCACTTTCTGCTTGACCTAGTTAAAGGGCTAGATTGCGTGTTGCAGCACATAAMCTAATGCAGAAAATACCAATTTGTTGTTCAGTTGGGGTTTTTTAGAGAGGCAATTCTTACAGCAGCTATGGTGACTGCCTGCCCGGCTGGACGACGGCACTGCCAGATGGGGCAGCTCTGCTGCTGACCTCCGCGCACCACCCAGCCTTCGGAGCCAGCTTCTCTGGGCTGGCTGTGCTCAGCAGCACGATAAATGGCACGGCAATGATTTTCCACGACATGACAGGAAACCTGTGCTGGACTGGTGAGCTGCCAAGAATTTTGGAGAGGTGACCTGGTATGCAAACAGATCGCAACAGTGACGGCAAGGGGTGGGAAGGAGTGATGACAGGTAGCTTAAGCTTTTACCCTTTTGGTTAGTCCCTTTTGACCCACTTCCTCCCTGACAGCCAGTGACATGTGACATTTCCAGCTTGGCACAGCTTCTGTCAGTTGTTGCCTCTGTCACTCACAAGGTTTGACCAGTTGCAGGGCTGATGAGCCCAGCATCTCCACAGTTACACAGGATCCTCTGGATCCTCCCTGTCCTTCCTGTCTCCTCCGTGCCATGGCTACTGTGGAGAGACATTAAGAAATTAGCATTTTAAGTTAGCATGGATCAGAATCAAAGTTATGCCCTAACTAAAGAGAAAGCAATCCACCAGGAAATGTGCTAGGAGAAAATTATGGCAAACATTCGTTACTACACTAAGTATCTTGATAAATCCTATTTGTAAAAACATTTCAAGAAGTTTTCAGTGTAACGAATACCTACCCCTACAGTTAGCCCGATGTGAGCATTAAACTGGAATAGACGAGAGATGGAAATGGGATATGTGGAAACTGTTTTTCTTAGTACAATACATAGTTGTCAGTTCACTTTCTTAACCAAAATTTTGAAGGTTTATTTGAAATTAAACAATATCTGCTCCTTGATAGATAGACTTGGTAATCTAGGTAATGATCTTTATTAAACTTATGTACTGCAAAGGTCATTTTTTTTGACTGGCGCTGAGAATCTGTATTAAAAATCATGATGGAGGGAAGAAATACCAAGGTATTTACATAACGGTCCTTTATGACATTACAACTTCCCCGACATACAGACAAATGGCACAAGTGTAACAGCTGAAATTGGTGGGCTAACGACCTCAGCTCTTGGAGGTCCAGGGTCTCTTGTCATGGACTTCTGGAGCAACTGTTCAAAACTAATCATGTATGCCACTGATACACAGGCACAATGAGCCAGAAGTACATGACCTTATCAGCAAGTTTCTTTGAAATGCAAACAAGAACATGACTGCTTGGAGAAGTTCAGCCTCTTTAGTTTAATGAAGAGCAAATTATCTTCCATTTCTTTCCATAAAATTGTGGCAACAGTCAATTGCTTGTTTTCAATATTACATGGGAGTTTAGTGGTGTTTAACAGTGTTAGCAACTTCAGAGCTTGAATATCTGAAGTTAATGTTGTTCCACCCTCTCTAATGTCTAGTAAATACGACTTACTCCATTAGCATTCACGTGATGCTGTTGTCATCACATTGGACTCCTCTGTGCAGAGTTAAGGACCTAATCAAATACATAATCAATCAATTTGCTGGTCAGATACAAACAGCAAGCAAAAGACTTCTTTGTGTCCTACACAATTGCCTTTTCAGAAGACAAGTGAACCATTGGTTTCTAAGAATATGTAATACACAAGTAGTGCGTAAGAGGCCCGCATGCTGCGCAAGAGCCTGTGGTGCTGTGAAGAAACCTTGTGACTGCATTCCTGAAGAGGATCATTTCTGATGGGTTACCCAGATTGCCCTGACTGGTGTTTTGGAATTACACAGTACRGAAGAATTTTTAAAAAGCTGTCTGCAATCACTGGGCTCAAAAGCTTCTTACAAGTTAATAAAACACAAAAGTGGGCAGCTCTTTGGCTTTATCATCACTGAGCTTTTATGAAAGATGAAGTCGGTTGCCACAGAACTCCACTCCTCTCTGCAGAGCAGAAGAAGGGAGAGCAACAAACCAGCAATGGTTTTTAAACACCTTTCTCAAATTCCCAAAAGGCAACAAAAGAGAGATACAGGACATCCACCCTCGTTTTGTCTCCTTTTTTTGGGGACAGCAACTACTGTCTTGAGATCCCCAAGACACTGCAACGAGACTTAGTTGAGAGCAATTTATGTGGGCAAATGTGGACACATCCTTTTCTAACAAAGTCAGCCACAACACTTTACTGGTGGTGTGCTGTAAAAAAGCTCCAGAAAAGCAAACATAATGCATACTTCATTAAAGCTTTGATATATACTATGTAACCAAATAATTTTAATGTACATATAAATTGCATTATACAACTTGGATCYTATTCCTACTTGGTAAGAATGTGCTTATCACAAAACCTTAAGCACTGACAGTCCCAACTGATGTAATAAAGTAATTAATTTTGCTAAAATTGCTGTTAGAAAAGCCATTACCTGTACCTTAGATGAGCAGCGAACACTACAGAGAATCAGTTCAAAGCTTGTATTAGCACATGCCAAGTAAAATTCAATTGATAAACACTTTTTACAACCATGTAGGAATTCAACCATATGGAGTATAAATAATTTTCTATACCAGTTTCATAAAAGTCTGTATGACAGTGCCTTACCTTCATTATAAAATGAAATATGGTCAAATTACTTCTGTAAAATCTACGCACCTTTAGAGATTATACACCTGGCAATTTACTTTGATGTAATTACTTCTGAGTATACATTCCCTGGTGTTCCATTTGAAACTTACTCTACTTAGTCGTATGTAGAAGACTTGTGGAAAAATCCTTAAGATATTTATGCAGTAGAAATTTGAATAGGAGCTTAAATAGCATTCCTGTAAATTTGCTTTATAGCATCTATTGATACACTGAAACACTTTTTACTAGCTAACCTGAAGAAAYTGCAGTATCATTACCACAGCAGCAGCAGCAACTCAACAGCTTTGGAAATCATTGTGGCTGGTGCACAAACAGAATAAGCAATGGCCCGTTATAACCACTGGTGCAGTTTTAAATATCTTTATTTAAATAGTCAAAATAAATATTTGATAAGATATAGCTAACCAAAGTACCACAGCATTTTTTTGAAGCACCGATTATCGAAGCAACATGAGTGCCACCTTCTGGTTTAGGTATGAAAACACTTTGGGTTGTGCATCTTGCATTCAAAACTTCTAACTGAAGGATGCAGTTTTTCTTTTTTTCTTTTTTTTTTTTTTTAAATAATTAGAATATTCATCTTCAACATTCACAGAATGTTGTAAGAACAAAAATAGTTAAATGCAAGAATTTAGTAAGACTTGCTTATCTTTAGTGCCTGAAGCAAAATAAGTATATAAATGCTGCACAGGTATTTTTCCCCATATTTAACTTCACAGGTGTCAAATCCTACTAAAACACATGAATTACCATAATTTTAAATAAATATTTAAATGCACTGGCTTGTAATACAAGTAGTAATCTTGGAATCAGTGTACTTTGGAGTATATTCTTCCAACTCTTTGCTACCCTAAAAAATTCCTTTTTATTAATTAAGTGAAATGTGTGCATCTCCTACTGAAGAAGTGACAGAACCTAACAAAGGAAGACTGAGAAATTCAGCAAATGTACTACTACAGATGGCACAAAGAACTGCAGCCCATTTTATATCTGCTGCAACAGACAAATCACAAAGCTGTTGGGTAAACTACAATCCACTTCGAGTTCAAGTCCATTTGCACATTACTAGCTTTGCAGGGGTAAAAAAGGTTTGACTCCTTTTGCTTCATTTCACACAACACCCACAAAAGTACATTATTATGTCAGGGAGTCATTTGATAACAGCTACCAAAGCTGTTTCAAAGCAACTGCAATTTAAGAAACAAATTTGCCTCAACAAGTGTTGCAACCACTGCAGATATAAATACAATTGTACCTTCTTTGTGCTTACAGCAGTAAAAACAATTTACCAACAGCGCTGGTTCTGGGTCTCTTATTTTTCCCCATATTCAGCACGGGCAGCAAGTATGTGACCCCACATTGTAAGTGATACCACATGGTATCAAAGTTGGAATTCTGTATGGCATCACGTCATACGGACTTCTAAATACCGTCTCCCAACATTTCAGCTCTCTATGCCATTTCACACTGACGTACACCCACACATTGCCTGCTTTTCTCCATAGGCTAAGAAGCCATTGCAAGATAAACATTTTAATTTCACAACTCCTCACACTTCTTCTGTATACTGACTTCCTGTCAATTAGGATCATGCTCCTTGAGTCTTCTGGAATACATATGGCAACTTATATAATTTTAGAAATGTATAACCCTTTTGAACAAAACCCATTCATGTGTTGATGTCCCAGCAAATTCTCATTCAAATTATGAAGACARCCAGTTATTGCACTTGTACCTCACAGCAGCGAGCAATTCCAGGAGGAGGACCATGTCTCTTTCTGCAGTTGCCATCCCCATACGTTCTTATTCTAAAGCAGCAACAGTTCATGATGTATTCATCAGCACTTAATCAATTCCTTGTTTGTCAAAGGTTCTGCAATGACTTCATCACGCATGAACTGTTCCTAAAGACAGCAAGTAGAGTTTATTTGATTATTTTCAGATCTCCTCTCCCTCAAAACACACCAGATAACCATTCTGTTTTCTAGCTTGGGTATAACTGCTGAGAATCTGTCTCCCAAAACATGAAAGCCGTAACATGCCTGCTAAATAAGAAAAACTATTAGGCCAGCTGACAGGGCTACTATAGTCATACATATATCTTAACACCACTGATATTGTTTTGTGTGTGTTCCACCCCACGCTCACCCAAGCAGGCATGTTTTAACCCCCCACAGGGCAGGAGGAGACCAGAAAAACAAGAGATGAAGCAGAAGCCGCAGTCACAAACGAAAGGAGCGGGACTTTTAAAAGCTGCCGCAGCGCCTTCCTCAGGGGATGGCAGGCCGAAACTCGACTTGGCCGACCGGGCGCCGGGGGAAGCAGGCCGCAACCGTGCCCGACAGCCCTCTCCCCGCACCCACCTGGTCGTAAATGACGCGGAGGATGAGGGAGCAGCTGGGGCAGGTGGCCACGTCCTCGCCGTTCTCCAGGTCCTCCTGCAACAGCCGCCGGGAAGGAAACAGTCACCGACTCGCCGCCTGCCCGACCCACAGGCACCCGCGGCCGGCGGAGGCGAGACCGCGGCCTAACGCTGTTTCCCCCCGCCGCCTCCTCCCCGCACGCCCGCCGTTACCCGCGTGATCAGGAAGCGGTCTCCGCAAGGGCACGGGTAGCTGTAGGTCTCGGTCTCCTCGTCGTACTCGAAGTCCTCGATCTCCACCTCATCGTGGAAGACCGACATGGCGCCGGGGGAAACAGACGGGACGAGGCGGAAGGGACGCAGGGGCGCACGCGCCGCGGCCGCGCGCGCACCCCGTCGCGTGACGGCGGGGGCGGGGCGAGTAGCGCCTACCGTCACGTGATGCGACGGCGGGTAGGGGTGCCGCGGCGGAGTGGGGGGCGCGCGGCGCGGGGGCGCGTCGGGGCCCGAGGGGGGGAGAGGCGGGGGAGGGCCAGCGCGCGAGAGCGCGAGGAGGTGTGGGGGCGGGGCCGCGCGGGCCTCCCCCTTCGCCCCTTCCCCGCAGCGGGAGCCCCGCGCGTCGGCTGGAAGCGGTGGCGGGTCGGCGGCCCGGCCACCCTCTGCGGCCGGTGCCCTCCGCGCCTGGGCCCTGCCGGTTCCCCGTCCTGACCTCCGTCGTGCCGGGCAGGCGGCGCGGAGCAGTGATCCCTCGTGGCTGGGGGGGGCGGCAGGGTACAGCCGCGACCTTGTCCTTCCCGGGCCGAGGCGGGGGGGCGGCGGGGACGCAGCCTTCCAGCCTCCGTAGGGCTGCCGCGCTTCAGTCGAGCGCAGGCTTGTCCCGACCTTCCCCCTCCACCCCCCGCCGTGTGCTCCTTAATGCTAGGTCAAGGGGAAAAGCTGCTTTCGGTGGTGAGTTTTGCAGGAGGGACAGTTTATCCGGAGGGGTATCTCTTAACGATCTATACACTTGCTTTTGGTAAAAGGTTTCCTATCCTGCTCRCTTTAGTATCCTTGCTTCCCCCTCGACACTCGCTTGCGTTAACTTATGTAGTAGTTTGCTCTTCAGTGGGGGAGAGGTTAACTAAAAGTAGCTCTCTCCCTTCAGATACTGGTGTAGGACTGAGGAAAAGAAGAGATGCGGTCGTAGATCTCGAGCAATATTAACCCAGGGCCAGTGGGTCAGAGGGTAAGGAGAATGAATGACTTGCTTGATTTTGATTTTAAGTGAGGAGAGGAAGGAGTCATATGCAAAAGAAGCACTCATTTCTGTCTTCAGAGCAAAGGAAGAAAGGGAGTATTTGGAGTGGCTATTTCCGTAAGGACTTGGGTAAGAAGAGAAGAAAAAATAAAGGGAGAACGTCCCACCAGACGGGAGTTGGGAGGCTGAAGTGCTGCGCTTCTTGGAGGGCAGGGATTTGCCACAGAGCTGGGTGAGCCAGGAAAGTTGCAGAGATGACAGATGGGGGAGAGGCTGTTCACATTTTGTAAAAGCGTGACTCAGACTTGTATATGGTAGAGGAGAACCAGGACTCATTAAAAGAGGTTTTGGAATTTATTAGTTACAGAGTAAAAATCACARTTGATTTCTGTTGTGATTTTCAGGACTGGAAAGTGATTGATGACAGTGTAAATGGAACAAGTATCTTGAACTGCTGTTCAAGAGTTATTTTTAATTTAGGGTAGTCTCAGTCTTAAAATAGTCTGTATCAATAGGATCTTTTAGACCTGACTTCAAAATTGTAGCTGCTACAATAAAATAAGACTGACATTTATTTTGTTTTCAGCATTATGTATTGATGTTGTATTTTGTTTGTTTTACATTTTCATGTGTAGAACTGAACATATTTGCTTTCTAAAGTGGTAGCAGGAAAAATGAGAATGAGGCTGGTTTTAAGTAACTGTCAACCTTAGCAGCAGAATTAAACTAAATATATAAAATAAAAATCCAGAATCTTTGCATTGGATTTTAAAGTTAGGCCACTTATTTTACCAGAAGATGTCGCTGTGTTTAGTAGCAATTAATTACGGAAAGAGTTTTGAAGGATGTGAGGTGACTTAAAAAAAAAACGAAAAAAGAATAATTAAATCTTTATTCTCAGTCCTTGGCCTCTGAAGCGAAGCATCGGACTTTTTGTGGTTCATCRTGATGTTGTGGTGATTTAACTAGTCACAGCTATTGGCATAAACAGCTTACAGAAGAATGTCCGCTTTCAAATATCCTTAATTTTTACTTTGAATTATTTAACATGGTAGAGTGAAAAGCTTGAAAACATGAATCAAAAAGCACTTGGAAGCCTAAAAAAAAGTGTAGATGGATATAACCAAGATCTGCTATCTAAAAGACTCCAGATTATAAATTGATCTCATGAATTTGAGTAACTCAATGATTTGTGAGCACTCAGGTTTACAGACTGAACATGCTGATGTAGAGGAATGTGACTTCTTCATTAGATGTGTACTTTGTCTTGCTAAAAGAATTTAAGAATGTTAATACTTTTGTTTCAATAGATTCTACACATTTGCATGTAGAAAGTGCTAAAGTATTTTGTTTAGATACAGTACCCTGTATATGCTATGGCAAAAAAAAATGTTAAAGTAATTTTGCTCACTGGTGGTAGACAAGTTTGAAATAATTCCACTTTGAAAAGTTGCAAGCTGCTGTGGAATTAAATGCTAAAAAGCTATTAAAAATTATGGACAGTTAAAAGCTGCAGAAGTACTTCTTATGCTTGAAAGTGGGCATTTTGAGTAGTTACAGTAAATGTATTCCATTTCTGAGCAGCCTAATTTATGAAAGCTCTGCCTCCCATTGGTTTAAAATTACAAACAGGACAAATTACTAAGTGACCAGCCAATGCAGCTGTTAGTCAAACCCTAGAGAGTATAGGCGTGATTAGTTAAACAAGCTGGATCGTTGCCATTTCAAAGGATTCAAAATGAAAAACAAAAACATTTTGAAAATAAATTACATGCTTTGAAAGAATGCAGGAAAAGAGATTTAAATGGAAGTAAAAGATTAAGAATGCTTTAAAGATGCAATGGACTGCATCGTAGAAATAATATGATTTKATAGGTGATGATAATATGATAGAGAATTACGCTAATCCATTTTAGGAAAAACAAAGATTTACAAGAGCAATATCTCTTGGCTCTCTATGAACCTGTTCCTACACTTTGTAAGTGAAGGATATTTCTGACTTTTGAAAATTGTACATGTCAGTTTATCTTTTTCTGTCATAGCTCCATTTGAGTGTGCAGTTTTGAAGCTTCACACCATGTTTCCACTGTAGTGCATGCAAGTGTCTGCTACTTGCTTAACTGTGTAGAGATGTAGGTATTATGTAGGATACATGGAAGTATGAGGAATTTAYCTGTTTTTAAATAAACCTGTAAACAGTTTATAAAATTTTCCAACCAGAATAGTTTACCAATAGAAAGGGAACGCATATTCAGTGTTTTTCTGATCTTCTTTCAAGCATTTAGAATCACAGATACGCTGGCTGGAAGGGACTTCTGAGGGTCATCTAGTCAAAGCTCCTCCTTGGAGCAGGACAGTTGCTAGCACAGGATTAAGCCAGTCCCAGGTGTGTAGACCTTTGTCCTTCTTTAAGTTCATAAGGTTTCAGTTTTCCAGTCCACTCCAGCAGTCCATCTGGCTTCAGCTTCCTAATGTGTMTGCTATGGGAGATGGTGTCAAAAACCACAGGGAAGTCAAGGTATATTGTATCCACTGCTGTCCCCTCAGCTGCGTGACCAGACATTTCATCACAGTGGGTGTTCAAATTTGTCAAACAGAATTTGCCCTTGGTAAATCTGTGTTGAATCTCCCTGATCACTTTCTTAGCTTTCACACAGCTAAGGGGACAAGCTCTGAGCGTTTTTCCAGAGACTAAGGTGGTGCTAACTGGACATAGGCACTGCTCTTGCCTCTCTTAAAAATGACCGTGGATTAGTCTTTTTCCACTCAACTGGGGACTTTCTCTGATAACTGTTTTTCATCGGTAATAGACAGTTGCCTCACAAGCATGTCAGCTGTGTCTCTTAGCAACCTTGAGTGTAACCCATCTGGCTTTGTGCATTTGAATACATCCAGCTTCTCTAAGCAGTTGCTGGCCCCACTCCTACTTAGCCCTCTCCTTCCAAACACTATTGGTACAAGCAGAGGTGAGTGCAGGCTTTGCCTGTGAAGACTGAGGCAAAAAAAGTGTTGAGTACTTCAGCCTTTTCCAGATTATCTGTGACAAGGTTGTCTTCCCCTTCAATCGGTGGATGCACATTTTCACTTAACTTCTTTATGATACTTTTACTTTTAAAATTCCTTCTTGTTACCCTATATGTCTGTTGCTAGTTTTAGCTCCAGCTGAGCGTTGGTCTTATGTAATGGAAATAAAGGATGAAAACAAGCCATGTCAAACAGTGAGTATTTTATTTAACAAATATTTATATGGATTTTTCAGGAGCTGGTGATTCTGAAGACGGCCCAGTTATCATGGCTCATGCTACTGCTTATGTGGGTTTTACTGTTCCTCAATTATGGAGAGGTGCTAGCATAATTTTTCCCCCCACTCATTCTGCATTGGTGGTGTTGAGGCACTCTGCTTTTTGTTACTGCACAGTGAACGGGTAGGTTATCTATCTACAAATGCTGCTCTTTTTTTTTTWAAAGAGAATGTCATGATAACACTGTCAAAATGAAGCTGACAAATGATTATAGACCTATAAATACTTATTTATAACTCCCAATTGTATATGTATATTTAATTCTTATTTAGATTTATGTCACCTGGAATGTAGGCTGGATTACACTGGCAAATTATGTTAATAGAAATTCATATCAGTAAGGGACAGTAGCACAGTTTTCAAAATGGCAATTCTCTTTGTTTGCTTTTTGTTGCAGCACAATAAAATCAAAGAGGAAAATGGATCATTTAGAGAGGACAGCAAATAATTTTCGCCAGGAGGTTAGTGTTCTGTTCTTTAGGATGTCATTTTTTTTGGTGTGAAAAAACTGGATAATTGTATTTGATTCTTAGGCTTCATTTTCTCTTCTACTGGAGTCTGTTTTACTTCTTTTTCTCCTCATTTTTCCTATTTGATATTGTTGTAAAGTAGGTCTATTTTGTGGTTACTGGGTGAAATGTAATGATTTATAAAAACTGTTGGTGACACGTGATGCTGTTTATGTTGGACAAGAAATTTAATAGAATTCTGGTAAAGTATGGATTATGATAAGTAAGGAAAGCACACCAATACCCATCATGTCTACACAGGCTTCTCAGATTTTTATGGGTTCTACAATTCTGATTCCAATCTGGGATTAAAAAGTGTGGAAAATGTCCTTTTATAACATAGGAGGTAAGATAAAAGTGTAGAAATTTTGAAGGGAGAGATGATAGAGAGTTGTAAAAAGGATCTTAGATTGTATCTATTTTAATTCACAAGTACAAGGAAAATGGAGCACGGTTCTTCATCAAAATCCAGAAATGCTTATTCTGGATCTCAGTTTTGTGCAGTGAGCACTTTTTCACAATGTTCAGAGGTGAACATATTCATAGGTATTTTCTTTCTGTAATTAGTTAAAGTAGGTGTGTTGAAATTTTTAAATACTGGGAGAATATGACTTCAATTCTCAAAAACGTTTCACTAGTTAAACAATTTGCTATTTTTCTTAGACTTTTCAGGAGAAGTACAGCACTTTTTTGACTGAAAAATCCCATCTTGAATTTCCAGGAGTTGGGAAATGGTGCCCAATTTTTCTCCATTGTTTAGTTTGCTTCTCTCAGTCTTGAGTAGCCGTTCATGACAGGCCAGTCCTGCATGTGTCACACAGCAGGACAAGACTGTATGTTCTCAAACACACTACGCAGATGTTAATACGCATATATGTACATAATTAAGTCCTTCTCTGCTAGGTTTTTCCCTAGCTACAGTTGAGAATAAGTCACAGGCCAAGTGAATTCTTCTTGAAAGGAAGCTGGGTGGGGGGGATATATAGGTAACCCCCAAACCTGAAGGTTCAGCACTTGTGATATAGGCTGTAGATGGATGGGACAAATGCAAGCTCGTTCTGCCTGTTACCAGAGCTGTCAGGGTGTGAGCCAGCTTTGGGAACCATGTGTCTGAGCTGTGCCTCAGCTACTCACACCCAACGTCAGCTCTTACCTGAGTACAGGTTAGCATTGCCGGTGGACATACAGCTGCTCAAATCTGATTTATGCCAAATTAACTCAGTACATGGACAGAATGAGAGTAGAGACAGGTACAGACAGATGCACATTCTTGTTTGCTTCTGACATGAAAAAATGATGGCACTTTTGAGTTTTGCAACCATGTTTATTTTGTCTTGGACATTTCTGATTGCTTGGCTTGCTTTCTGCCCAACATAAACGCTGGGTAGCTGGAAAATATGCGGAAAATAGATCCTCATGAGGTGTTGGAAGCTCTGAGGTGGTACAGGGAACTGCGTAAGGTCTGAGGAAGAAAAGGAGGCTGTATGGGATAGGTGAAAGAGCAGGGCTCAGTTCTGCTACCGCACATTCTTTCCATATCAGAGGATTATCCTGTTTCTTTTTTTAATGCTTGATTTATTCTTTTGGTACTTTATTTCTGACCACTTTAAAATAAGTTTATTTTAAATCCTCTGCTTGGTTTTAAATTCCATATAACCAGCAGTTGGCTTCCCTCAGTCTGCATTGCCTTATTTGGCCATTTCAGTCCTGTAGAAAGATGAAAGAATCATAGGTCTGTGTTGCATTAGTGTGCGTGCTACACAGTATCGCCTGTTGAAGAGTGGTAATGTGAAGGACCAGGGCAGGAAGAAGTGGCTAACACTTTCTTGAAATACAGCGGCAAAATCTGGAGTCCTGTGTCCTCCTCCCTCTCACTGCAGCCTTGCTCTGGGTCAGCTGGATACTCTTGTGATGGTCCAAAATACTGGTTGAATGTCTTTGATCACCCTGACTCAAATTCAATTTTTGTAATAACTTCATACCTAGTAAGAATTAAATTTCCAGTGCTCTGTCAGATGTATCAGCCAAATGACAAATTAGGGAGCGTACTGAAGAGTAAAGAAGGGAATGAAGAAGATCCAAAGTTAATGTCCGTTTCCTGCACTTAAGGTTTCTCCATCAGAACAATCATTTAAGACATGTGTCTGACATTTCTCTTGTTAACTTAAAATGATTGCATTCCCCATTTAATACTGTCTGCTAAAGTGGGAAAGAAATGTATGCTACTTTCTTTTAAATTGGCAATGTCCTGCTGTTTAATGGGACAGTGGACGTGTTCGATGTTGCTTTATGAATAAATTAATTTCCTGCCATGTGTTTTAAATTAGAGCATAGCTGCTTAAAGTTTAAATTTTTTGATCTGTTTGATCTTATACAAATGGGAAGTGGTAGAGTTTTAGTGGTATTATTAGTATTTCCTAGTGTGGTAAATGACATCAGCATTTTTTAACAGAGTAAAATCGGTATATTGGCCTCTGTAGAAAATATTTAGGGCATTGCTTTCTTTGTAGAGGAAAAAGGTTAATAATTATAACTCAAAAATATCTGAAGAGGAAGGGAGGGGAGGGAATGAAAATCCATGTTGTACTGATGGGCATCAAAGAGTTTAAGTGGGGATCTCCTCCCCAATGGTCCTGTTGCAAAATCTGCTTTTCATTTAAAAAAGCATTATTTTTCTTTTTTTTTTTTTTTTTTTTTTATTCTCTTTAAAAGCAGTATCAACTATGGCTCTTGCATCCCTTCCCATCTGGTTGCCAAACAAAAACTCCTCTGTTAACTAGCAATGAATGTTTGTGTCACAGTTTCCCTGTGTTCATATATCACATATGTGGTCAAATGGGTATGTGTCTAAAAGCAGTAACATAAGGCTTGTTGGTTTTATTTCATTAATGCATAATCTTTCAGTAATGCATTTAATTACTTAAACTAGATACAGATCCAGAATTTTCCCTGGGACTTCAGTAGCAGCTGATCTTTTGCAAGTTCTTTATCGTTATGTTCTCTTCAACTGAAATAAAATAAGTTTGTATATAATCTTAGAATAACCGTGACAAAAGTGACAGACATGGTAGACTGGAAGTAGAAAACCGTTTCTCCATTCATTGTCTCTATAAGTGAATCCATTTTTGTTTCTCTACCCCAGTGAAAAAATATTCGTGCTTTTGGTAATGAAATGCCACAGATAACATGCGAAGCGATAGATAATCTCATGCACAGATTCTTGAGTGCTTTTGCTGCAAATGATATTTACATAACACAATGGCTTATTTTCCTTTCGCTAGGTAATTTCACAAGCAAAAGTACGTAGAATCACCAATGAATCGGAGACAGTCAAAAGACTTCGTTTGGCTATCACAAATAAAGATTTTACTTTCAAAGCAGGACAGTGGTAAGATCTTCTGATATTTGAGGGGAAAATTACTAACSGAAGTCCACTATAACAATGTTTAAAGGCCTCTGATACTTGCACCTTGGAATGAAATCGTTAATTTATATAATATGATGTTTTATTATTGGGTGCGCTGTGGAATAGCTGATATTTAGCATAATTTTTAAATAGCTATTATTAGATGTGCTAATACTAATTTTAAAAGGGCAAAAATCGATATTCTTTAAATGTTCAGTGTGATTGTTTTGKTATTTTACTCTGGTTTATCTATATTACATTGTTTCTTCAAGAGTACTTTGAAGTACACTGCACTTTATTTGGCAAGATGTCTTTATTTACTAGATATCTTTACAGTGGAGCTGAGACTGCTGCTGATTGCAAGTTAGTTAGTTTTGGTTTATAATTAAATCAGAATTGCCTGTTAACTTTTATTTCTTCCCCTAGAAGTTTCCACTCTGAAAATTAGGCCTGTTAGGTCAGATTAATATATAAATATAGATAAGCAAACTTGAAAATAAAAAAACCTGAATTATTAAGCCTTTGAAATAATTAGCTCTTTGTTTAAGCAACCTCATAGCTTTTTTCCCAGGGAAATAGTGGATTTTCATGTTTGTCTTCTTTCATTGTTAAAAATACTCCCACTCAATCACTTTTTTTTTCTTTTAAAAATTAATTTAAAACTATGAGTAGTTGCTTTTGGCATTGGTCATTTAAATGTTCTTAAACTTTTTATTGGCATAGGCCATCTGAAAGTGGTTTTGCTGGAATCAAAGTATAGCTGCTGGGGTATTAACAGCACATGTTACTCATGTAGTGTTAATATGCTGGCTTTTAAATTTAGAACCAGAACACAAGATGTTGATTGCAGTAATTTGTTTGTGGAGTAATTTGCTAGAGTTTTTGCACATGTGCAGTGACTCATATTAAATTCTTGCTTGCCAGTACTTGGAAAGTGCATTTACCCTCCAAAAATGTTTTAGAAATTATCATGCTGAAAACTGAAAGCTTTAATTATAATTACTCTTTTTCATTTTCTTCTTCCTTGAAAGTATTCTAATACTATTGTAAGGGGTACAACAACTTTTCTATACTTGTAGCTATAAACTGTGGTTGCATTTTTTGATGAGCAGTACAAAACACCAGGTCACAATTTCCTGAGTAGGAACGGCTAACTTGTTAGAATTTGCTATAGGAAGATGTTACAGCCAAAGATTGTCACTAAAATGTATATATTTTTTGAAAGTGTTCTAATCATCAAGTTTTTCAGAAGCAAAAGTAAATTTGTTTTGCAAGCATGCTGGCAGATACTGGTCTTTATCTGATGTCAAGTAATAACGAGGAGACCTGTTGCTGTTACACGTTCTGATTTACTAAAACATGCATTGAGGTATATGCATGTCATAAATACTTTGAAGAAGTAGCTTTATGGTTTTAATG
The DNA here is from genome assembly GCA_030449065.1 of Oceanodroma leucorhoa. Classification (NCBI taxonomy): domain Eukaryota; kingdom Metazoa; phylum Chordata; class Aves; order Procellariiformes; genus Oceanodroma; species Oceanodroma leucorhoa. The sequence goes on from JASVER010000033.1 coordinate 7,378,477, forward strand.
TTTCTGATCTCTTCCTCCAGCAATTGCTAATGGTTGTTCTTTTCTAAAGATTTGGCTTAGGTAGCCTTTAAWAGGAGAGAAATGAAAAATCACCATAAGATCTCTGTTTTACATCTTTTTGCGCCTCTCCTTGTTGTGGGTTTATATAGGTTTTGTTTTTTTCTTTTTTTCCCCTGCAACTAGTCTTTTCACTTAAGCTGTCACGGATAGCATTTCTTCAGGAGTCCTGTTATCCTTCCTACACACAGCTAAGATGAGACAAGCCATCAGAAATACAAGCTAGTCCACTATAATATAGTATACTGCGCACTGAAATCTCTCATAATTATGTTGGGAAAGAAATACTAATATAGAAAGAAACATACGCCTACATTAGTACTTTAGAAGGGTAAGAACTACGTTTGATTTAGGTTTTACAGCAATGTTTGGTTTTGTATGTATGTTTCCCCACCAGGCATGAATAATGCTTTCCCTATATGTCAAGCAGAACATTCTGACTTGAATGTAAATTGTTACTTTACAGCAGAAATGTAATTTTTTTTTGTTAATGTAAGTAGTAAGATTATTTTCCACCAGAGGGTGGTAAAGAGCTTTAGTAGCATCTTGAGGTGTTCTTTGACACAATCAATGCTGCAATAGAAGAGCTGTCCTTTCTAATCTCTGAGATCCTTACTGCCAGGAGGGCTGAGCCCCATGGTCAGTGGGGCTGCAGAAGCTGAGGACAGCGAAATAAGCCGCCTCAGCTTTTTTTGGTTGTTGACCTTTCATTTGCAGTSAGATACCTTTATACACCATCAAGTTTACTAGCATAAAGTTAAAAATTGTATCACTATAGTATTGTATACATCACACTTTGTGCATTCTTTGAGAGAAAGAGAGGATATTTTTCTTCGAAGAGTGAAGCTTTGTGGGGGGTAAGCAGGCAAGATTTTTTTCTTTAAAAAGTAGTGAACTATCTAAAGTGSTTCTCTCCTCCCTCAAGAATTTGTGATCTCTGTGAAGAATGCAGCCTTGCTGTTTAAAGAAAATACCTGTGCAGTGGAAGCCAGTCTGTATTTCTTGTTGCATTCTTMCTTAACCAATACTGAGCCAGCCTAACTCCGGCTTGAATTGAATAATGATTCTCTAGTACTTGGCATTGCTTACCAGTGTGGTTGTTTCCTAAGTGGAGCAGCACAATTAGTTTTCTTTTGAAATACAGGGATTCTGTTGTGTGCTGTAGAAAACTGAAGTATTTAAAGATTTATGCAACACAGAGGAGTTTAAATGTTGGATCATAAACCAACTTCTAACTTTTTCTGATACTATTTGGAATATCAAAGCCTTACTTTTATGAAAATGAATTATAGCTCATGTGTAGTAATGGCTTGCCTTCCATACTCTCTAATTGCTGGTGTTGCAAAAGCTTAGCCATATGTTACCTTCTAATCTGTAGAAACTCACGCATGGTTTACTTTAACTTTAAAAAAACATTGTAGTAATTTATTCCAGTTTCCTATCGACTAGAAAAAGATATCTGCCACCAGAGGGCCCTGCAGTTCACTAGGTAAAGCAATTCTGCTTCTAGTAACTGATTTTTCACAGAAGAAATTTTTTACAGACTGTGGTTTTAGTTTAGATATTTCATCTCCCCAAGAAAAGAAAGTGTTTAATCAAAAGTAATTTCCCTAAAATCAGTTTTCCAATCTTCTTACGTTTGAAAATTGAAGAGCCCATCAAAGGGACCTAAAAGAGTGAGATTTAAGCCACTCTGTCAGACCATATTGTATTTTTGTTTTAATATGCAAATAATTTATTTTAAACACTTAGAATTCCAGTCTGTTGTAAGATGTGGCATCTAATGCTAAAAGCAGAATGGTTTAAAAACCTGCTAGTTTAACAAAGGTGATGACATAGTTCTAGATGAAAATAATTCTAAGGAAATGGTGTTACTCAAGATTAAGTCCTTTTTTGGAAAAGTTATGTTATGGAAATGAAGATGTCTTTGTAAAGGAAGGATAACTGAAACAAAGGCAGCCATTTTGTTTTGGTTATTGTTTTCCATGTTTGGGGTTGTTGGCTTTTTTTTTAAACTTTTGTTACTGGTCTGTTTTTAGGGTTGATTTCTTTATTCCTGGAGTATCTGTAGTTGGGGGATTCTCAATATGTTCAAGCCCTGGCCTGTTGGAACGAGAAGGAATATTAGAGCTGGCAGTAAAGCACACTGTTCATCCTCCTGCTCACTGGATTCACACTGAGGTAAATAAGATTAACTGTTGATTGTAAGTTTTGGATTTATTTTTATTTCTCTTTTTGGGGGCTGGAGGGGGTGGCGTGTGTGATTCCAGACCACTTTTTTGCTATTGACTGCAAAACTCCTGTTGACTTGTTCAACCATTTTTAATACAACATAAATCTTAAAACCTTTCGTTCAGTAAGGGACTGAAATTAGATGTTTATGTGGTAATATGGTTATTGTGATCTTTTGACTCCACTTGTGCTTGGTGGACTTACAGTCTTATGGTAGTCAGTGTGTATAAGGGTTCTCACTTCTTTGGAATTCATGAACTGAAGAATGTTGAAAAACCTCTGTTCTAACTTGTGTCCCTGAGAACAGGCTGTGTTATACATTACAAAGTTACATCTGATAATTTGCCATCGTTCCTGGCCGTTTCTACAAATGCAAACTGGGAATCATTGTCAGATGAATACAAATATAGATTATTAAGGGGGAGCAAAGGGAGATATTTAGATCAGTTTTTCTGAAATGATAAAATGAGAATACTTCAGAATTTCTATAGTATTCTTTTAAATATGCAATATTTTTGTAATATTGACATAACCCAAGTCTTGATTTTTGCTATATTAAAAGAGAAATCTGACACTTTGGCCTCTTGCAATGTTTTGTTCATCCGTTTACCCCATTTAGTTATAGTGAGAAGAGTCCTGTTTCTGCGGCTGGTCATGTTTCATAGGTGACCTGTCCTATCAACTTTTGTTCTTTTCACAGCCCCCTGTGATCTATCCTATTTGCTGTTCTCTGCCTGGCATTTGTATTTCTTAAATGTGGCTGCAAGGTTTAAATTGACAGATTCTTCCAGGTTTACAAATATTGCAGTTTTGTTTAGTGGCCAGCAGAGTTACAGTAAGGAATGATGCAAATTTACGAGAATTGAGAATATCCAAAGTGGTGCTGGTCTAGTAGTTAGCATGTGGCCATCCACATATTTTTAACTGGCGTGATAGCAAGTTATCTCCACTAGAACATAAACAAAATAACCTTTTTGAGGTGTCGTGTAGAACTTACAGTGCATGTGCCAGCAGACCCCGTAATACCTAAGAGGATTGCCTGGTTTTTGGTATTGCTCTTTAGAGAATATGAAGGCCTAACTTCATAATTCCTAGTCTCTGGAGGCTCTTTTAGGATTTTTGATGGTGTAAATCAGTTTGCTGTTGCTGAGTTTTCTGGTTGAATTAAAGGAAAATCTTTACTTAGCGGGTAAGCTAGGTCGAACCTGATGCTGTGGAGAAGCCTCCAGGGTATATATGGACTCTTGTAGCTAAACAAAAGTGTATGCTTTTCCTTAGAAAAGAAGAAGAAAAAAATAGCAACCTAGAATTTGAAAAGATTGTCTATATGGTGAAAAAACTCTGGTACTTAATTATTTAAAAGTTACTTATAAATGAAGTTGATATCTCAGGGTAAAAGATGTTATGGGAATAGTTAGTACTTATTTACTGTTTTTTTTCAGAGGTATTTATATTTATTCTTTAATGTTACTGTATATAAAATCATAAAATTCAGCACTGTACTTTATAGCTTAGGAAAATACAGCCTTTTATTTAGAAAAATGTACATGTAATGTATTGATTGCTTCACTTCTCTGAGCTGTTTCAATGCTGTATTTACAAACCAGGCTAAAGGACAGCCCTTTCTCACTGTATTATGCCAGAATTTATTGGGTTTTTTGGATACTGACTTACTGTTATCATTGCCATGGCTAACGCACTGAAATACGTGGGAGAGTGCCGGTTAAGAGAGATTCTTCCTGTGTCCCATCTTGATGAGCTGTAGCTGGTTAAGAAGGCAGATTAGACAAGAATGAGATTGTTTCTCCCTAAAAATGCTTGTTTCCGCAAGGGATACCATATTCTATGTCCTCCTTCTGCCACATGAACYTAGAACACTTTGGGATTCATGCATCTCTAAAACAAAGTAAAACATGGTGGGAAAGCCTGTCAGTGTACATTGAAAAGGGAGAGATAAATTAGTTTCAGATAATAAATGCTGATTGTCTTACACTATAATTGAGAGATAATATTTTATGCAATAATTAAGGCAAAAAACTTTTTTTTAATGGTCATGCTTACTACTGTGGGAACCTCTGTGTTCTGTGCAGTACCTGCATCAAAGGGCCTCCTTCTTCCTCCTGGTGGAATTGTTACGTATTTAGACCTTTGCTTACTATACAGGTGTCATTAATGGAAATCCTTTTGTTTCAATTACTGTTTCCTGATATCAAAAGGATTTTTTGGAGGAAGTGTTTTTATTCTGTAAATAATTAACTGCTAATTTTTCAGCAGTTCTTGTAGTTCTACTTTTTTTTTTTTCTCCTTCTTTCCCACCTTCCTTGGCTTCCTTATTCTCTTTATTTTTTAAACCCTATATATGGTCTGAAATGAGTTCTGTTTTCTGCTCCTATTTGTTCTGTTAGCTTACAGTGATGTGGGAGAGTTCGCCTGACTTCTCTGTACTGCAGTTTCACCCTTCATATATAATCAAGAAGATTATAAAGAAGATATTGACCCAAATGTTTTATTTCATAGAATCATAGAATCATTAAGGTTGGAAAAGACCTCTAAGATCATCAAGTCCAACCATCAACCCAACACCACCAAGCCCACTAAACCATGTCCCAAAGCGCCACATCCACACGTTTTTTGAACGTCTCCAGGGATGGTGGCTCCACCACTTCCCTGGGCAGCCTGTTCCAGTGTTTGACAACCCTTTCGGTGAAGAAATTTTTCCTGATACCCAGCCTAAACCTCCCCTGGCGCAACTTGAGCCCATTTCCTCTCGTCCTATCACTTGTTACTTGGGAGAAGAGACCAGCACCCGTCTCTCTACAGCCTCCTTTCAGGTAGTTGTAGAGAGTGATAAGGTCTCCCCTCAGCCTCCTCTTCTCCAGGCTAAACAACCCCAGCTCCCTCAGATGTTCCTCATAAGACCTGTGCTCCAGACCCTTCACCAGCCTCGTCGCCCTTCTCTGGACATGCTCCAGCACCTCAATGTCCTTCTTGTAGTGAGGGGCCCAAAACTGAACACAGTATTCGAGGTGCGGCCTCACCAGTGCCGAGTACAGGGGCACGATCACCTCCCTRYTCCTGCTGGTCACACTATTCCTGAYACAGGCCAGGATGCCGTTGGCCTTCTTGGCCACCTGGGCACRCTGCCMRCTCATGTTCAGCCGGCCGTCGACCAGCACCCCCAGGTCCTTTTCCRCYGGGCAGCTTTCCAGCCACTCTTCCCCAAGCCTGTAGCGTTGCCTGGGGTTGTTGTGACCGAAGTGCAGGACCCGGCACTTGGCCTTGTTGAACCTCATGCAATTGGCCTCGGCCCATCGATCCAGCCTGTCCAGATCCCTCTGCAGAGCCTTCCTACCCTCAGGCAGATCAACACTCCCGCCCAGCTTGGTGTTGTCTGCAAACTTACTGAGGGTGCACTCGATCCCCTCGTCCAGATCATTGATAAAGATGTTAAACAGAACTGGCCCCAGTACTGAGCCCTGGTGCACACCGCTCGTGACCAGCCGCCAACTGGATTTAACTCCGTTCACCACAACTCTCTGGGCTCAGCCGCCCAGCCAGTTTTTTCATTTGTTGTAGCTTTAGTTTTCCACATAACAAAAAACCATGCTTTGGGGAATTTCTGAAAGAAATAATTTCTTATGTACAAGTAGAGAGGAAGAGAGAAGGTTTTCCCCTGATTTTTCTTCTGCTGCAACTCTGGAGTTGCAAATGCAAAAGCGGTTCTGCAAGAAATATTCTTGTGGATACTTGCTTCACTTCTGGGTGTTTTTTATTGTTTAGGAATGGGGATGGAAAAACTTTCTGCGTCTATGCAATTCATTCTGGCTTCCTTCTGTGACCTCATAGCAAGGCCTTTTTTGACATGACTGGTTTGGGTAAAAGTGTGATCTCATACGTTAACCTCGGGTTTTCGCAACCACATACTGCTGTTGAAAAACTCTTGCTTGTTGAAAAACTCTTGTTGAAAAACTCTTTCAACTCTTACGGGGGTGGGAAGGGGAGTCACCATCCTGCCTTATCAGAAGACTGAAACTTCTGAAAGTAGAACTAGATCCTTAGAGACACTGAAACAGATTACTTCAGATAGCTAAAACCAGTGCGTTTATTTTGAAGTACTTCAGTTTTCCCTCACTGGTCAATAAAAATAAAAAATCACAGCCCAGCAAGTCTTGTGACTGTGGTGCAAGAAAAACAATACTTCAACTTTTGCTTTTAGTTTTGAAATTAAGTGTCTTCTTTTCCATTCTAGTGTACTCTTGACTCAGAAGTGGCTCTGCGAGTGGGAGGTGATTTCTTCTTTGATCCTCAGCCTGGTGACTCCCCTGTAAAACTAGTGCTGATAGCAGGGGGTGTTGGAATTAACCCATTGTTTTCTATACTGCTGCATATAGCAGATCTTCACGGATACCAAGAGGGTAAAGGAAGTGGATACAAAATGGGAACAGTGAAGCTGTACTACAGTGCAAAAAATACAAGCGAACTCTTATTTAAGGTAAATAAAAAGTTAGAAAAAAAAAGTAGATCGCAGGTATTCAGCTATTAGTGTGTGTATCATTCCTTTGCAAATTCCAGAGAGCTCCTCTGTGTAAGACACTGTACAAATAGAGACAAAAGTCACTTCCTGCCTCAAATCCCATGTATTCTCTGAATTATGAAAATTAAGGATGTTATTGGACATACCTGGTCTCAYTGACTTCACTGATAAGTCACTTAACCCTAAATGTCTGTATTTTGCTATAATCTCATAAGAGCATCATAGTATACTAAAGATATGTACTATAATATATATGTGTATATACACACTAATAGTATGCATAATGCTATATGCTATAATATTGTAACCACATCATCTCAGTACAGATTGTATTGAATTTAAAGACTAGCAAGAGCAATTATATCCAAAGGAAATACTTTCTAAAATGATAGGGGAGCTTTATTGATAATGCAGTAGTTATTATTGGGTACTAGTCTGTGAATGAAAGATTTATAAGCACTTCTTGTAAAAATGCTTGTAATAGTATTTCATCAACATTTACTTAGTAGATACAGATCAGTTGTCACACTCGGGCATGAAGGGTCACTGATAACATTTTAGGGTCAAATTAGCACAGCTTTTGTAAAGAAGCATCCCTAATGATGTCGGTTTCTTTGAAGCATTGAAAGCTTTTGATTGTAAGATAAAGGTGAAAATTTATCATGATTCCAGAAATTGTGTTGGGATCCATCACTAGTTTTCCTTCTGTACTTCTACCATATGTTTGCTTTTTTTGAAAAGTCATTTGTTTGTTGCTAGAAGCAGAATAATAAACTGGAACCTATCTACTCTAGATCTCCCAGTCTGTTCTAAGCATGCACATTTTTTTCCAGTGCAGGAGCTAGCATTTCCTGAGTTTCACTTCAGCAGTGTTATGACAGCAGAGCTTTGCATTAGAGCTTCTGCGACAGCAGAGAACACAGTGATATGTTGCAGTGCTTAAATACATCTCTCCCTTCATTTTTCACATGTCCCTCAAATTCAGAACGTGTATGTGAAAGTTCTTAACTTCTGTGCAGAGGATTGGGGAAGTAGGATCACTAGAGTCTTTACGTTGTTGTGAGATACATTTGTATATCTTCAGTAAATAAATCTTACTAGACAGTAAATAAATCTTAGTTTCAGCACTAACTACAGCATCTGACAAATTTTTTTACTATGATTTGAACTGAAGCCACTGGGTTTTTGGTGGTAACTATCATCGCAGTTGTGACTTAGGGAACTGAAAATTACACAGTTTCTACTCTGGTAAAAATAGCATTAGCATTACACTGTAGTTGGTTTTACTTGGAGAACATGAGAGAGTAAAGGGTCTAGTAATCTTACCAGATAAAGCCACTGAGACTCAAAAAGTTCCTAACAAATGGTAAATACAAACTGCGGGGTTTTTTGAAATGGAAAACTCATACGGAAGTGGAAGGAGGAAATAATGAGAATTTATATGGGGAATAAACTAGAAAGGACATAACTGGTTCTTAGGTCCAAGTCTTACAATTTGCAACCTATTGTAAAAAAGGAGAAAAGCGCTAACAACATAGCTGGTAGTGTATTCACATTCCAGGTATGGAAATTCTGTGTACTTGTGCAGGTCAGCCCCTTAAAATCAAGCCCATCAAGTTCTCAGCGCTGAAATGCAAGAGTCTTGGTACTCAGTAATAATCACTGGTGTTCTGAGACTGTACACATACATCTGCTTTGATTTAATGGCCTGTGGTATAAGCAAGTGTGTTTAACATTACAGAAAAATATTCTTGGTTTGATGAATGCATTTCCTGGAAAGATCACATGTCGTTTCCACGTTACCCAACAGAGTTCACAGATCTGTAAAGAACTTCAGCCACATGTTACAGGTAAATATAATGGTAATGCAGAGAGATTAATTCTAAAGTTTGAGTTTGATTACATCCTGGAGGGTGAAATTATATGCATAATTTAGTATTTTTACATTTAAAGATTCAAAATGAGATGTGAGTTAAATAATTTCGCTGTACATACTACGCCTTGGAGAAAAATTTTTCCTTTGCAGTTTTTGTTTTCATTTCTAGACAACCTCCTCTGTTAATTCTAAACTTTATACTGGTATTTCCCACTGCAAACTTTATTCCAGAAACTATTAAGCAAAGTATTTACTTTGCTTAAGGCGGGATTGATGAAGGATAAGCTGACTGCTTGGAAGAGATACTTCATCATGTTTCCATTTCTATTGTATTTGTGTTAGAGATACTTACCTTTTTTTTTTCATCTGAATGTGGGATTTTTAGTTGTAAGCCATGTTCCTCTTCAGTGACTAATATCCCATGCATTCCAACTGGAAGTACTGATCTAAATCCCCAGAACAACAAACGGTTTTGGAAGCCCCAAATCTTCATACCTATTATCCTTAAAGAGCCCTGGCATTTTTAAGAGATGAGTGCTTGAAATACCTCTAACCAGTCATTCTTTTTAAAATTACTTCATGATTAATATTTCTGTTCTCATTTCCTACTTTTTTCTTTGTCAGAGGGAAGAATATCTGAAAAGGATCTAGAAAAACACGTATCTAAGGATACTTTGTGGTACATCTGCGGTCCACCTCCAATGATAGAATCTATATCCAAGCTACTATCCAACATTGGTGTTCCTAGAAACCGTGTTTTCTTTGAGAAATGGTGGTAGTGACACCTGCTGAACAGAAAATACATTATTTGTTTCCAGTGTACTTTGATAAGCTGAAATGTACAGAAAATGGACTAGGAATCATTTGGAAGATTTTACTTCATACAYGAAGATGTCCTCAATCATGATGGTGTTCCTTTAATTTAACTATAATACACTTGTAATACAGTGCTGCTGCTTTTGGAGAAAAAAAAAGATTTTATATTAAAGACATTAACTGTTCTGTTTTTTTTGATGGTTTGCCTACTTCTTATGGGTGGCAGCATATTTTCACTTTATACACTTGTTTTGTTAGTCAGCTTTTAAAAGACTTTCAGTGCCTGATTCAGCAGTTGTAGAGAATCAGTTGTGCAGCAATTCCAGGTCAGTTTATAACAAGTAACAATTCAGGCCACAACTTCTGAATCTGTTCCAGTATGTTGACTCYTTAGCACAACAGCCTTCCCCAGTTCTAGATAATAAATTAATATTTTTGYAGAAGTAGAGTTGCTGTGTTGTGGCTTCCTTCTCTTGCCACTTCTTGTTGAAAGAAAAAAAAACCAACTTTTAGATGTTTTTTACTGTCAACACAGTTAAGACATTTATTCATAATCGTATTCAGACCCGAGTTTAAAATACTGATGTGTTAAAAATTTGTTAGCCTCTGACAGAGCTGTCTAGAGTTGTTATTCACATGACCCGGCATCCCTCACCGGTGCTGAGATAGCCCATCCAGCTTCTGCCTGCACGTGCCATGTCCTCAAAAGCAGCAATGGCCAGCAACAGCCGAGACAGGGARTCTCCATAATGCTGCTGCAGTACAGCGTTTTGGGAGGCTCCAGGACATACCAGTCCTGTTTGGAAAAAAATTCTCTGGAAAGTTTGCTCTTTTAAGGTATGAGTGTACCTCTAGGTGTAATGGCTGATACCCAAGCCCTTCTTCAATGAAGCTTCTGCCCCCAACTGGTAGAAAAACTCACTCATAAATGTTGAGAATAACAAAAAGCCATAATGAGTTAGTTGATTATCTGTATAGACAGTTCAAGTCCTTAAGTGGTGGAGATTCCCATTGTACATATGAAGACCTCAATAAGGAACATTTAAATTATTAAAAACAAAATTATTATTGAATTATTAAAAATGTTAAATAGCTAAGGCCTTCTCTTTGTTAGTGGCTCTTTTCCTGGAGTTGTTTCAGACAATAGTCAAATAGGCAACGCAGCCAGTTTCTTGCCATCAACATCCCTCTGCTCTGCCTTAAACAGAGGTTGCAAAGATAGATACCCATCCCATCACCTGGTCTCCAGCCTGCAACAGTACTGTTGGTGTGAAGCACTTAATTTTTCAAGGATTACATCTCAGTGCTTGGATAAAAAGGCCTCCAGCCCAGCTGTAGTTCTCTCCTGAGAAATCATTTCAGCTTCAGTATGCTGAGTTTAGCCCCTAGTCTTAACCTCTTTTTATCAGTCTCTGGTATGTTTTACAGCTGCAGGATACCCACTGCCACATCCACATTCACCTCATCTTCAAAAACCAGTGAGACAGTCTAACGAGGAAACTCCAAGCCCTTGCTTTGAATGCAGCACAARAATGCTACTGTAATAGTTGCAGAAGTTGATTGAACAACTAACTGAAATAATCCTAGAGCTTTTCGGCAAACTGAGCTTCAAAGAGAGAAATCCATACTTGCTGCAGGTTAGAACAAACAGAACTTAAGGAAACGGGCTGTATTTTGGATCAGGAAGAGGTGAACTCTGAATGATGGACCTCAAAGCRTTGCCTTTTGGGGACAGTACCATGAGGGTTTGCCCGTAAGTTTTCACCTTCTGGTGCCTTGGGCTTGTGCTTCTGCACCATGCGGCACTACACGCAAGCTGAAATTACCTCCTCRGCAGTTGCTGCAGACCCAGAGGGGATGTCTCATCAATTTCCCTCCTACTCAAATGAGAGAAAGATTCTTTTTGAGTACCCCTATTTCAAGGAATGGTTCCTTGTTTGTTCACTCGAGAATGTAAATAGGGCAGTGGGCTTGTCACAAAAAATAAAACCAAGGGGATTTTATGTTCACAAAGATCACAACTGGCATGTCAGAGCTTGATGCTTTAAGGAAGCAGGGTTTTTTTTCCTAGAAACGTGCAATAAATTGCTACCGGCAAGCACTGGTGCCCTAAAATAAAAACCACATGCTAGTGTGCTGCATGTTTTAACAGTGTAATGATAAAAAGATTCTGAGAAGCCTTTAAATGTTGTTTTCCTTATGACTTTTAAATCATTAAGTGGATTATAAACTGGTTTACCCTTTTTTCCCCTTAATGCGCATGCTTTCTTCAGCCCAAATGACATCTCTTTCACAAACKACTCAGATGTGCACCAAAATGTCCATTTAACAAAAGGCACTTCAAAACCCTTTGCTTCTGTAATCATCCTTTTTCCCTCTAACCTCTTTCTGTCATCCCCTGTTACACTCAGATTGAGCGCTACGGGGCAAGGACACGTCTCTCTAATTGTATGGGTTCGCCCACCTAGAGTAGTTTTAAACACACACTCTGCACCAAAAGGCAGAGGAAAAATAATTTCATACCTCCCCCACCCCCAAATACCAGTAACCTGTTACTGTTAACAAGAAGTTCCTTCTTCCCTTGAACAGTTATCCTGCCAAAGGGCACAAAACCACCTTCATTCTATAATGCATATAATGGGCATAAACGCCATTTTTGAGCTGGGAAAGTCGGTCACATCCCCTTCCTCCATAGCCTTTCCCTGTTGACACTTCAAGAATTTTTTGTCTCTTCTTTCTAGAGTTTAGGGGGCTTGTAGTGAAACATGAGTTTCACCTTAAAGTCTATAATTGGATCTGACTCCATTGCAAGTGAAGAGAAAAAAAAACCAAAACAGGAAAATTAACCTATATAAACGYATGCTCTACAAATAACTAAATAAATGTGATACTAGCCTACACTGGCGAGAACAGAGAGCAAACCCTGCTGTTCAGCAGCTACTGAGTCGGAGAAACATTCTCATCACAGTGTCGAATCATAACATACCATCTTTGAAAATGTTTATTCATTCCTCTTACATTTGTGTCATCAGCTAAGAAGTAGCTTAAGGAGAAAAAGTAGACTGGTATTTTTTTTTTGCAACAAAATATGAGGAGTGAGATGTGTCCATCTATACATTTATATTTAAACTTAGTGAGATTGTTTGCGAGTTACCAGATGTTGCAGCTTTATTAGACTGAATCTTTTTCTTCTTCCTGTGACATTTATTTTACCAGTTCGCTGTGTGCTCATCTGGTACAATGAATATGAAGTATTCCTATAGGATTTGCATTAATTAACTGGAAAAGAGTGGCTATTCAGTTATCATTACATCATTTTAGTTAGTAGGGTGCTTTTAGAGTGAATAACAGAAAGCACTTAAATTGAAAAGCCTTTTTTTTCCCCCTTCAGCGTATAGGTAAGGTACTGATTACAGTCAGCTGCCACATTCAGCACCACAGGCACCTTTCTGCTGATGGAGGCTTTTGCAAGGATCGCCTTTTAAAGCCAGAAGCACAACAGCCTCGGAGACATATGAATTACATCTACAACTCTTAATTCATAGGTGCGTTGGTACTGTTAGCCAGCATTCCTCGTGCTTTYGAGAAGCATTTATCAGCAAGAAATTAGTATCTGCTCTTCTTTTACACTCTTCGGTTCTGGGAGGATGAAATTCCTGCACAAAAAGCTGATCAGGCTTTATTTCTGCCCTGCAATTGGCTCCCTGAGGCAAATGTACAGAGTCACGGCAACTACAAAGAAAAAGCAGGGTATCCAAATGCAGAGCCCTTCCTCTGCTCACCTCAGAAACTGAGGCTGACAGAGGAGCCAAATTAGGAAAAAAAAAAAGTATATTGTTTTGTACTCGGCTTCATTTCCATGCATATGTTAAAGCTACTTTGAGCTATTTCAACTACACTGTTTTCAAGTGCACATACCCAATAATCAAAGAAATTATGCAAGACTATGCCAGTCAAATCGTTTGTGCATTTAACCACTCCTAAACTCTACATAATGTAAACTATTTTCATTATGATGCTTCAGCATTTTGGACTTCCTACTCATTTTAGTTCTACACCTCTACCCCTGCCCGCCACTGTTTGTTTCAATATAAAACCCCTTTTCCATCCTTCATTTAATTCAGCCGCTCCTTTTTGCCATCTTCATTCAGCCTTTGACATTTCCTTACTTGTCTGAGCTGGATTTTCTCCTTTGAACTCCTCCCATTTAATGATTGTTGTCTTGTTCAGATGACCGCTTGCTCTAACCACCAGCATGCGTAACTCCTTCTCCCGACAGAGTGGCCCGCATGCTTCTCCCTCAAAGAGAGGAGACTCTTGGGACCGATGTACACACCCGAGTTTTGTTGGTCTAACAAGGACGTGTTCATGTTAAGATACATCAAAGTGCCACTCGCGTGTGCTGTCGTGCTTCACTGTCACCAGCCTGCATCGGTAATGCGTGGTAGCACAACCCATCGGCTCCTTCCCGAGGTGCGCAGGCAGTACTCACTGGTGTCTCCTTCCCTTACATGAGAGGCACAGTAATACCAGCTTGCATCCTTACCAGGAGGTTCTGTCTAGTTTGGGGAAAAAAAAGAGATTGGGCTTAAAAACACAGCTCTCCGTGGGAAGGAGAGGGCCTGGCTTCTCTCTCCACCTTCTGTTGGGGGTGACAAACCCTGCTATGGAGCTGGGGGCTCAGAGGAGCTGTGGCTTCTCTGGGTGAGAAGTCAGTATGGAGTCCTGCCCTCTCCCCACAGGTTGAAGATGGAGGCTGTACCTCTGCCACCGAACTCCATTTCAGCTTCTCCCACGTAGAGCCTCTCCACTGTGGCGTATTTCCCCGCGTCGGTCAGGTTTTCAGATACGGGAGTTAAGCTGTGGCCTAGCTGTTTCCCTTTTCCATTCAGGCTTCAATTAAGGTGACAACCACTTTCTTCCACCTCCTTGGCCACTCTGGTCGTCTTGCTTTTTCAAGGCCAAAATGGCAAAGGCGGCTGAGATACACAAGGCACGTAACAGCTGCGGAGCCTTGCTGCTGTACCCCCAGCCTGCCTTCCCCAGCCCTCCTCCCATCTGTATCATCCGCCTACGGGGTGATTTAAGCTCCCTCAGTTCACTTGAGAAAGGGGCACGGTGAAAGCACACGCACAGCTCCAGACAGCTGAACTAACTCTGAGTAATTCAAAGTCACAAGTTGGAATTGATTATGTGACTATAAAACCAAAACCATTTGCCCTTTTTAAACTGAAAAAACATGAATGTTCTCTTTGAATCTTCCCAACCCTAAGCCGCTCCAGCATTTACAGGAACAAAGTTTTAAATCAAGCTTTCACTTAAACAAGTGCAACTTCCTCATAGACCCATGCTCTGTCACACKGGTGACGGAAAACCAAGCAGCAGTTCTCTCGCACTAGTAACTACTGCTAACCCAGTGGTAAGGAGCTTCCCTTCACCACCACTTAGAGACCCCGAGTTCCTCCTTTTGGGGACAAATTACTGGCAGTTGTGCAAGTACCACAAATACGAAATCTCCTCATGACCTTTATTTCTCTTTAGTTTTGTAAGCAGTTGGGATCCAGTTAAACAAGGTCAAGCTGCAATCCAATAAACGCTTTCTATTCAAAAGTATTTGGAGAGTTCTTTATACTGCAACACTTTCTACTAGTAAAATGTTCATTAAATACAGTATATTTTTAAACAAGATTAATACAAAGCTAATCCTTGAAATAGAAACCATCAGTAGAATAATCTTATGCTAATAAAATGTGCGAACAGGTACTTAAAACTGTACAGAGCACAGACCTTGTATTTAAGTAGAACAACTGAAACAACCTATTTTTGAGGCTATTTTGAGGCTTCAGTCTAATCTCAAGAAACAGAACTAAATAATTGAAAAATACCATCAGAAATTGAAGTTTCTTACAGTCCTGTGATTAAACCACTGAATTCAAAATAAAAAACTTTTTAATTAATGAAAAAAATACCACCGTGCTTTGTGTGTGTGAAATCGAACGGTTAAACTTAAGTGCTGTTGTCCCAGTTAGATGAATATTCAAAGCGGTATTATTTTTCCCTTCTCTGCAATGTTCTGCCAACTGTGTAGTTTTTAGGCATGGGAGATGCTTTTGATACAGAACATAGTTCTCTGATACAGAACATAGTTCTTTGTATAGCATTTTGATTTGAAGACAGGAAAATTATCAGGCACAAATCAGTCAAGGGAAAAAAAAGCAAATCACTTACGGAGCTCTTGCTTTAGAAAAACAAAAATCAGGAGAATTTAGAATGTATTTCTCACCTTGTAACCAGATTCCTTGACCACTTCTAAATAGGGATGAAGGCGGTTAAGAAGAGAGAATCAACTACTTCCTACATTTTTAAGAACACTGAAGTACTTGGAGAACTGGAGCACAGAAACTCTATTACACATGTACATTCACTTGTAAATATTTTAATGTAGCTCCAAACATAAAAATGTTGGCAATTTTACAGAATTCCGTTACGTATCAGTCCCAAAATATGTTACTTGTATAAAAAAGTCCCTCTATTAAGGTATTTGCATTTTGTAAGGTTATTTAGCGACGTTTGTTGGCCACTGACCCCTGCTATTTGTCTACAATTTCGTTCTTTCTCACAACATGTAACAGTGAGGAAGTGGTGCAAAATCACCTGAAAGGGTCAGGAGGTAACATCTAATTCCAATATCAGTGAAGACAGGCACTGAAAGATGTACATTTTACCTGCTTTTTTTCTGTTTTTCTATCTTCTGAAGCCCCCACAGCTATTGATGAACTGTTGCTTGGCAAAGAGAACATAAACATGAGTGAACAGGAAATCGCATTTTATACTGGAATCATCTGTCTCACACAAATTTACCATGSGGTTTGTTTACCCAGTGTGCCTAAAATAGGTACACGATTTGCTTATTGCTTACAGATCTGCAAGAGTTAATAAAATTCAGAAGAGAGTATCATCAGTAACTATGCTATTTGAGATAAATACAGATAACAGCCATCTTATCTAAGCTTTCCAATTTCAGCCTGTTTAAGCCCAAATACCATTTTCATGACACCACAAGCTTAATGACAAAATAACATATGGCACAATAACTTCTCCAGCAAAGATACGTGGAACAAGAAAGTATTACAGAGTAAAATCTGACCAAGTGGAACGTTTGCCCTGACCTAGATACAAACCTAGTTTGTTAAGGTTGGTCACAGAAAAACCCAAGTACGTTTTCTGTCCCTACTTTTTAATTTAAAGTGTAGCTCTAGGAGATAGCGTAGAGCATTTCCCACTCTGTACAGTGGACGGAATTTTGCAATTAATTTTTGTGGGTTAAAAAGCCCGGGCCCTGCAGTTACTTAAAACATCAAGATATCAGTGTGCTAAGGAGCAAAGTAAGTACAATGCCAAAGAAATGCTGAATTGAGCAATGGAGTTAGAGATGGTGATTAGCAAAATCTGTTCTTTTGCCTTGGCAAAGTATCAGCAACTCATGGGATTCTTGAAGCATAGGTCTTACTCACAGGAGCAGTCCATGTCCAGCCCTGCCCCGTCGCTGCCCCTGCCGCCGTCCGACAGCGGAGCACAGCCTCCCCGCTCCGCTACCTGATCCGCACAGCAGCCAGGTGTACCCTGGCTGAGGCAGACCTGCGCGTCATTGTCATCAGTATCGCAACCGGCAGGACACGTTTCTTCTGACGCCCCGTCGTGATAGGTACCTCTGTCATTGGTCCCAGCTACCTCATCTCCCAAGTCTATGACATCATCCAGCTGCTGTTCTGGATCAGGCTTGGCTGCTGTTGAGATCTGTGCTTCTAAGTTTCTTGTGTTCTCTGTGACTTCAAATTCCTGCTTCTCCTCTGCCGTTTGCTTCTCCTTAGTACTTAATTTAGCCTTTGTGGATTTCTTCATTTGTTTGTTGTGCATGTCTTCTTTGGAGAACCTCCAGTGAAACTACAAATAAGAGATCCAAATAGTTAAAGACCATCAGAGACAATCTCACACGGACATTTATTTTCTGGAGTAGAAATGTTTTTATTATTTAGTTTTAATTCAAAGACTAGTTCGACCAAAAAGACCTAAGATTAAAAATTGCACGACTAAATCAGACGGCTTAAGATCATTTGTGCCTACACGTATGTATCTATTACACAGAGAAAAGAGACTGTGATGCATTCCCTGCTTCCGCTGTGTCACATGCCTAGTGGGTTCCTCTCCACAAGCTGTGTCACTGTTGAGGCCTACAGCACCCTGACAGCCAACCTGCACTCTGGGCAAAGCAAGAATATGCAAAGCTGCGCAAGTGAAGACAGAGGACACAATCCTATGGCGTTATTCCGATGTTTTTCACCAGGTTAGCAGTGGAACTAACACGATACCCAAGACTATACCCAAAGAGTAAAATATTCTGAGCCATTTGTATGAATGTTTTTTGATGAGAAAGCATGAGGCTGCCTCTTGCAGCACTTGCCACAAGACTTACCACAGCTGCCACTTCAGAAGAACTGCTCTAACTACTCCTCAAAAAAAAAGGGAACTAGCAGTACCTTGAAATACTGACTCAACATGTGTAACATATATAAAGGCTGACAAATATGCCACTAATATATCTGCTTCATTTGCCAAAAATTAAAGGGACCTTACCAAGGAAAGCCACACCATGTCCCAAGCCACTGCTGAGCCATCCCACACAAGTTTGCTAAGCACAGGTGAATGTGCACAACCATTCTGTCAGCAGTGTCCACGCTGACGGAAACTCGGGGATGGGCTAGGAGGCGATGTTTGGATGGCATAAATAATCTCATCAGGACATTCAGCAAATTCAGCTGTGGTCCAAAAGCCATTTTTTCCAGTGCAACCAGGTCTGTGCCCAAGTTGGTCAAAAGGAGGACTCGTGTTCATAAATTTTTGATCTAGCTATTTATTCCTTAATCAAAAGCCATTCAAAACCTATTAAGTTTATTAGATTACAAAGATGGAGCAATTCTTCTGCTAGCCAGAACATAATGTAAAAAGAAAAGGAAAAAAAAAAGAACCTGGTTTTCACAAGATTCTTCTTGGTTTTACTTAGAGGAAGCTATCTTTCACTTAAATATCATTACAATTTAGAGGAAGAGGAAAGATTACATCTCAGTTCCAGAGCTCAACTGTTTAAAATTCAGAGACACCTRAGTATTTTCCTCTTTGATTTGCAGATGTGCTGGGCACCCACAGCTCCCCTTTAACTCAAAGCTCTCTTTGATGGAAGGTAAGATCAGGGCCCTAAATGTGATAAAGATCAAACTGTAGGAGACACTGTGTGCATGTGCAAATGTATGTATACTTAGTCAGGTATTTATATTGTATTTCACGAAAATGCATACAGCCTGTTTCTGCTGAAATAAGCATCACTTGTATAAAGTGAATGAACACAATTACCTCATCACTGAGTGAATATTGCACTAATAAGAGTACTTCTGTCTTACAGAATAGAAAAATAAGTTGTACCACTCCTTGCATGTTTCCTTTTCTGCTCCTCTGGCTAAACTGAATGGCAGCTGGTTGATGTGCATAGATAGGATGGATCAGTTTCCAACACTGCAATGTCCTTTCAATCTTATCAGCCTATTTCCCTCCTCCAAGGGGTTATCTGTAAACATTTTAGACATGCTGTATCACAAGTTAAAAAAACCCTACGAGCCTGTGATGTTGTATGTGCAGAATATTCAGCAACTTAATCAAATGCTGGGTTTGGCATCTTTGAAGTGACTCACAACAACCACTTACAGACGTTGAACTGGTCTTACATTTCTTTACATAACTATAATCAATGTACCCCATTCTTTCTTGACCTTTGGTATGAAAATGTGCTATAGTAATTTTTGCCCTCAAATACGTCTGTATATTTAATACTGCCAACGAGTATATCCTTTGTTTTGTCAACCAGACATTGTTAAATAAGTTTTTATATCCCCAAATGAAAAAATTTAAACAAAGTTTTCAGTCATCTGGATGGTATGCGTTTGTTATTCTAATACAAGAAATTAGTATCACACTATTTCTCTATTTGAAGTCATACAATTGCTTATAGGTTCCCACTCTTTCCATTAAAACCACACACAGTGGTAGCAAAAGAATGACCAAATACAGGCACTCCAACCCTCATCCCAAGATCCCTTTAACCACCTGAAAACAAAGAGAGAAAACAAGAAAGATGGGCTTTGTAACACATTCACAGAATACTCTGGGCTCCAGCTTCGCTAATGAGAGAGGGTAAATCCTAAATCACAGTTGTGCTCCCAGCGGTTCTCTCCTACTTCAGTCAGTTCAAACACTCTCCTGGTCTCCACTGCATCTAGAAGACAACTTTCACAGAACCTGGCTCCAAACCAATGAGGGGTTTATAGGTGAAAACTATCTGTAGTTATCCAAAATGTTGAGTAAAATGCTCCTAGTGCTCAGCTCTGCTTAGCACTTCCAATCTCCTGCTCTAGCTCAGCTTCTGCAGGGCCTCGAGYGCACCACTCCTTCAGGTGACATTTGGCTAGCCAGCACTCACTTAAGAAAACGGAGCTAGAATAAAAATGAGACTGTATTAATTAGCAACCTTTTCATCATGTGGTTTCAGAGACCCTTTCCGTACTTCACCTTTTCTGATCTCTTGCATACTGAAAGGGCAAGGCAAATTCGAGTAGTGTAGGAAGGCCAGCACTTTCCCAGTTTCCAGTTTAATCCAGTCCTTGTATTTCCCTCTCAGCCGTATGGCGTGACAGGTTTGGGCATGGCTTCCCACAGCTACACATTTAAAAATTGAATTGGGAATACATACGTGTATCCACATACGTACATCATTAGCTGTTTGGATAGTTTAGCTGGATTCAGGGGGCTTTTTTTGGTTAAATTCTAGCAGAATTCATTAACATTCACACAACAGATAGAAACACCAGCCAAGATGAAGCCTGCACCATGCTAGGCTCTATCAAAACATGTAGCAAGAACAAGAGAGCAATTTAAACAGAAAAGACAGGCAATGGGTGAGAGACAATAGTATTGGTTCCACCTTGCAGGCAGTGAACACGGGCAGAGAATTTTAGGTCACATATGGAGGTTTATGGCCCAGCTGTAAAGAGAAATCTACATCTCTTCTGCTGCCATGAGTTCAACAGAGAATAAAATGTAAGAGCTTTCACATAATTTGAGCATTTTTTGTTTCTCTCATTTGAACAGTTCAATTCCTTGTGTCTTGCTACTGTAGCACAGAAACGTCGAATAAGCCATTTTTACTTCTATGGGAAATCAATTACAATATTAAAATACCTCCAACAAAACAAAAAAMCAAAGAAACCAGGAACTCAAAGTTATTTACCTTAGATTCCTTCTTCTTCGCTTTCTGGGGCAAAGAAGGTCTCTGAAGAAATACAATTTGCTTTGTAGATAAATTCCCCTCCCTGAAAAGAAACAAATGCACACTCCTGAGAATGAATTAAATTCACATCCAGCATCATTCAAAGCAAAAATCCATCTCAGTCATTTATTTCTGCAGGTCAAAGAACAACAAAATGAAGAATGACCTAAACATTGCCTGTCCTCAACGTCTTTGAGCAGCCTGATATTTTTTGGGAAAAAAAGAGCAACTGTTCAGCCTGGTGGAGCCTGTCAGCCTGTGACATACTTTTGTTGAATGTTTTAGCATTAGTGTGTAAACACAGAATAAATTGTTTGGAACAAAAAGCCAGAAACCCAAGCGCCCCGGTGCCTGTGTGCAGCAGCGTCTCAGCGACACCGGAGTGCTCCCTCTCCCTCCCTCCCTCTCAGGGCACCGATCTGGAATGGGGCTGGGTGCTCCCTACAGGTCTGCAGCACGGCAGGAGGCACAACCAAATGCCACCAGAGGTTAGATTCGGTGGGTGCCCTTCTGCACCGTCAACCTGATTTATGTTACTGAAGTTATAAATGGGATACAGAAAGCTAGAGGAGAAAGAAAACCATATACACCTTTAAGAGACAGGGCTTACAAATCCTAATTGTGATTTTCTATTCATTCCTATATTTAAACATATATGAAAAACTTAAATACCATTTTTCCCCCAGCACAGATGGCTTTACTTTTTAGGCTTTTATGTGTAGGAGTAGTCTTCATCTAGATCTCATAAAGAACTGGGCATATTTTTACTCTTTTAAGATAAAAAAAATCATGACTGATTATATCGGTGTATATATAAATATATTCCTGACTAGTGAAAACCCAGAATGCACCATCTTCATGATTAACAAGTGGGATGACTGTTTTTCACCACAGTTATGAAGAGTATTTTTAGATTACTTGCATTTATATTTAAAAACTCAGAATTTTAATAATAGCAAAGTAGACTGCAGAATGATTATATATGCGAACAAGGCTACTAGAGTAATGATATACCAATCTCACATGGTTCTGCTTAGCTAAACTGTGTTTATCAGCAGCATTAGACAGACATTGATTAAGAGTTAAAATGTCTTTTCTTCAGACAGGCAACATCTCACTCCAAACGTTCTAAGAGGAGCTACTGGGAGATCTAGAGCAGGAGTTTTACAATCGASGAGTTTACAGAGAGGCAGAGACAATACCCAGAAAATTCATGCAGAAACCACACTGCCATCTTGCAGTATTTTGCCCACCAGACAGGTGCTTCCTGCCCCAGGCGGCTTGTGATGCTCAGAAAACCCAGAGAACAGCTGCGGCAGGGTTTGCAAGGGCAGCTACTGTGCACACGCAAGGAAACCCACGCTAACCTCACGGAGAATTGCTTGTACCAACTGCGGTGCTCATACAGCAACTTCCCTGGCCAAAAGGCAGTGCCCACCCCCTTCCTACCTGTTTGTCTTCACAATCGGAGTAGGAAGCACGCACGTCAGCTGCCAGCCGTACATGGCAAGGGAATTCAGCAGCGGAACGTAATCTGTCTGCACGTCAACTCCCTAGGAAAGAAAAATCAACAGCATCATCACTTGGAGTGTGACATTCAGTTTGACACACAAAAAAAAAAAAAACCCAAGAAAAAATACATGTGTGGGTTTTCTGGGAGGGAGAACGGGTTTTTGTACTGAAGTGGGTGATTTTGTATGTTCAGCTAGGCAGGAAGGAAAACATGAGACACAGGACCAATCGCCTGTACTTCCCAAACTGTTAAATTAGTTTGTTTAAAATGGTAAACATCTGTGAWCTTGTTTTTACACGGCCTGAGTCATCCATCTAGCTTTAGATGATTCCAGATCTGAACACGACAAATTCATTGTATTTTATCAATTATCTCCTCCCAAGCAATAAGATATTCAAGCAGTTAAAAAATTACAACATTGCTTTGCTTGGATTCTGCTCTTGTCTAGGTTAGAGTAAATCTGGAAGATCTGTCCTGAAATCAGTCAGGTTACTCTACCCTGATGGATCAAAGACAAAACAGCCAACAACAACAAAAATAAAATGTAAGTACAGGTCTATTCCTTTCATCACCCACAAATACGCATCGCTTCCTTGCTACTTTGAATCAGGAAATCTGCGGGCAAGACCAAAAATGTTGCTGTTCAGTGCAGAAGTGTGGCTCCAGCTGCAGATCTACCCAGCAGAGTCTTGCTAATTCTCTTTCTACTAGATGGCAAACCCTGTAATTCACACACAAACCCTGTAAACCACAGGTGATTTCAAGAAAGATTGCCCCAGTGAGGTGTCTAATTGCCGAAACTTTCAGTAATTTAACAAATAGATGCTAGAGCATATTTAGTAGTTTTTAATTTTAATAAACACAAAGCAGGCAAATGGTAACTACTAGTCTCTAAAAATATAGCTGTATCGCTTTGGAATAACAATTATATTTGCTGAAAAGCTCAGGCACTTACACTGGTTTCACCTGCATGCAAGGAGTTTTAACTGCCAATTCTCAACACTGGGTAAGGCACAATAGTTTTGCAGCTCSAAAAAAAAAAATCCATTTATTCTGCAGTAATAAAATAGTCATTTGATCAGAACTAATCCAAATCCTGCTGTAGTTATTTCAGGGTATTTTAGTGATTGCAATCTCAGCTATTCCTTTCTTCTAACAAATGTAATTTAGGTCACTTGGTATCTTCATAACTGAATGACTGCCTGACTATACCTATTAAAAACCTGATCATGACTACAAATGCAAATAGCTGAAGAAGCTGTATCACTCCTGCTTAAAAAGGAGAATGCTTAAAAACTCTACTCCAGAAAGTGCATGCATGAGAACACTCTACTAATGTTACTTCTGATTTCTGTACAGAGGCTTTCAGGGACTTACAGAGATACTGCTACTTTACAACATCACCATGTACAGACCAGAATTGCTGGCTCCAGGAGAGGAAAGAGATGCCCTGCAAGAGGGGAGCAATACCACGTGGCCTTTGACTCTTGTCCTCTGAAGTGATCAGGATTTATCCTACAGCTGTGATCGTGGTAGATTCAGAGTCTCCTCAGACTCGCATTTCCCTCCATCAGATGGATATTTCCACCCTCTTTCCAGTTTTTAAAATTGAGTGTCCAAGGGTAATGCAAAAATTATGACATATCTAGGTGCCTTTAAGAGCTAATGTCTCAAGAAAACACATTAATAATACACTGAGATTTATGAGATTGGTCAACAATGCCTTCCAAAAATAAAGACGAAAACATGCAACATGAGCATCAAGGGCAGAGCATCCACCATCGCAAGCCTGCCATGAGGCRCCTGGAAGAACATAAAAGGATCTGACCAAAACATTCCCTCCATCAAACAGTGTTTGTAGAGGAAGAAACAGAAGGAGCTCACTCATTTAGAGGGTAGAAGACCAGCAGGTCAGGAAAGACTGGCACAGCAGAGCTTGTTTGTGCCCCAGGCAACATCTTATGTTGCAAAGAGGATTTCTATTTTGAATTCATTGCCTAAGGTTGTCGATTAGCAAGGAGAACCTTGTCCTTGCATCAGGATGTGCAAACAATGTCAAGATTACGGCAATGAGGAAGGACATCAATACCACGCAGAGCTCATTTGGCTGCTGCAGAAGCCAAATTGTTTCAGGGATGCGCCGTCACTCCTGCCACAGCCCACTGTCCCTGCAGGCTCTGAGTGGCGAGACAAGGCTGGCTTGGACCTGTCTGACTTGTCAAGATTAACCATCATCTGCAGCAGATTATCTTTCACAATCCCAATGGGCAGAAGGGAGAAGAGCAGGTAAAGCACGTTCAAAAGTGTAAAGTTATGAGAAATAAAATTTAAGATTAAAGTCAAGTAAGCTTAAAGAAAAATTAAAAAAAAAATCTGGAAATGTAAAAAACTCTGTTGAAAGAGTGCTGTACAACTGTTACAAAAAGGCGACCTCTTATTTTTCATGTGTGCTGGTACCTGACACCACAATCTGCATGTTGGGCTGTTTGGAGGAAGGAAGCATTACATGATGCAGAGGTGCACACCTCCTCCGAGCTCCACATGCTCTTTAACAAGCTCTCTCTGACTCTGCACGACGCTTCGCTGGAGTCAGACACCGCACCWCTTCCCCAGGGCCCTGGGGGAATAAACTACACCTAATAATTGGCTGCGTTTGAAGATGATAGACAAGAGAAAGGAGTCACTCCTGAATAAACAGGTGTAATTCATATGGGCTTCAAGCTCCTTACTTGCAAATACAGATAATTGCAGCTTTCTTTTAGACCACAAGAAATGACTTCTCCATCCCCCTCGTGAATCATCGGTTGTAATCCTATCCCACGCCTAGAATTTGTGTGCCAGCAGGAGTCATGGTTACACAGACCCTTAATTGGTGTCATATTAAAAGCTTTCCAAAGCAAAAATGCTTCTAAACAAACA
Source organism: Oceanodroma leucorhoa (assembly GCA_030449065.1). NCBI lineage: Eukaryota > Metazoa > Chordata > Aves > Procellariiformes > Oceanodroma > Oceanodroma leucorhoa. The sequence continues at coordinate 7,403,798 of JASVER010000033.1, forward strand.
ATACACTGGGGGACGGGTGCAGAGGAAAAGAGTCATCTTGTATTCATTTTATATTTAACACAATAATTAAAATTATTTTATCTACTATTATTTGAGACAATGGAAATAAAATTTCAAGCATACAGTTCCATAAGATGAAATTGCAATGCCCTTTCTAGCTAGCAAATATTGGATTTGAACACCAGCAGAAGTAGAAAGTACGTGCCGGAGCTTTACTGAAAATGAACTGTTCAAATAATGCGTCTCAAACTGGGAGACATTTCATTCAGTGAAAGGGTGGAAAATTTTAATTAACTTGCTTCCCACTCTCCTGTGGATGATAAGTAATCTCTGATCACACCTTGAGTGTCAAGAAGCCAGAGCATATTGAGCTAGGTTTTTCCCTTGACTTGCATCACATGAAAAGAATTCATTTTATTTATAGTTGTACTGTTTGTTTTCAGCATTTTCTCCTTTCACAGTTGCTTCTGCTCATTAGAAAAAAAAAAGATTAAAAAATGATAACGATAATATCTAGGGCAAGCCACACAAACAACTGCACTAACAATTTTTCTTTTCTTTCCCCCCCCTACTGTGGCAATTTTAACCACAGCAAGATAAGACGACAACTACTAAGCTCTTGTGAGACAGAAAGAAGTTATTTAGCAATCATTCTTTCCTGGGTTAAGTGAATGTGATTTAGTTACAAGGCAGCTATGGATTGTCACTATTTAATATTTTTTTCCAACATGGATTAAAGAGTGGAAGATTGAAAATCTCATTAAATAAATCTTAATAAAACCTTTATTGGCAAATCCTAACAGACTGCTTACTAAGATCTACAGACAGATGGCAAAGAGGATGGGAAGTAAAAAACACGAGTCGTTTTGAAAGTGTAACCTACTGTTTGTGGGGGAAAAGGAGCAGTGCGTTCAAACACAGCTCCTTACAAAAAACAGAGGGGAGAGCCCACGAGGGCGGCAACACGCACCCCCAGCTATGGCTGGTTACCAGTCCCCACCACTGCCAAAGCCAGAGCTTTCTCCTAGGGCACCGAAGGGAGGAAGAGGCAATGGCGAAGGCAGGACCTGCACCTTAGTGGAAAAGAGGGAAAATAAAATGAGAGAAATTGAATATATGGGCTGCCTGAGAATGACCCGGTAAAAGCGTGCTGCAAATGTTTTATGTTTGCAGTAACACAGCCGACAAGGAAACTAAATCCAAGCTCTAAATTTGTGAATTATTTGCCTTTTTCCTTTTCAGACTTCTTCCAAAACGTAATTTCTGCTAATAATKTAACATTATCGATCCATTAAAAACACTTATTGGAAGCAAAAGAGGAGTTTCACAAGTGTTTCAGTACTAAAAGTTGGACTGTGCTCCTCTAGGATTGAGCTGCTCCTGAATTTCCACGTCATACCCCACAGCACCTTGCTAGCAGACACTTCCTACACATCGATTAGCTGTGTAGCAGAGGGGTGTGGGATGGCTCCTGCACCCTCAGAAACCACCAGTGGCTTTTGGCAGCAGATGGGTCACTGACCAACACAGACTAGCTGCCAAATTGGGACCTTAGGGGAAAGTTAATAGAGAAAAAGTAATAAATAAATCCACAGACAGGTTTTTTGCTCATTATTCTGGGCATATGTAATTTAGAGTTATTTATGATTACTTAATATATGTGAATTCATGCACTGTGAAATATTTTTGAGAATATAAGGCTGTAACACTAGACGGGGTAGCATCCTGTTAAGACAGTTTTTCTGCGATTCAGATGTATGCAGTCACAATTTCAATACACACATAGGCTGCTGAGTAGCACTCACATCTGTCTCCATGTCTAGAGTAAAATAAAAAATGGCCAAAAAAATGCTCCTGTGCTCACAAAGCCCACTTCTCCCAGTGACTTCTCTCAGTGACTCCTACTTTCTAGCACATGCATAAACTAACAAAAATGTTTTGAGTGCTCCTGATATTGCCTGCACCTGTAACACAAGCACATTTACATAGCAAAGTTTTGCATTTATAGAAGCACAGGACAGGTAGCAAAAGCTCCACAAGGTGAATGTGTTGACACAGAGGGTTCTCCACAAAGGAAGCACAGAAGCATCTTAGGAAATGGGTTAAACTTACTATTGCAYAGGCAACATACACGTGATAGGACAACTCCACATAACTGGCCACAGAGCACAACAAATAAATGTGATCTAGGCAATCCATCAGTACATTTTCTTAAATAACTCTGGCATTTTTAGTTTCACAATTCCTGCAACACTTGTGCACTGTACCTTAAGGTGAGCACTGACTTTACTGTTTGTCCATCAACTGTTTTTGGGAAAAAAACCCAACACAGAAAAACACTACCTGAGACCCTGTATACCACACACAGCTTAATCATCTCCATGCAGCTTCCCCAGCATAATTTCCTTCGGTTATAATTTATTCTAGAACAAAATTTGGTGTTTGCAAAAAGGCTTTGTGCACCACTCCACCATTATGGAACTAATAATCTATTTCCATGCGAGAAATGCAGCTGAAGCACAGACCCTCTACTGCCACCGGCTCAGGCAGCAGGAGAGCAAACACTGGCACTGCCCTTCACCTACGTGCAGGCTGCGTATGCCATTTATGCGGTCCCAGCACCTGCTTCCCATGTGCCTCAAAATGCTGAGGCCCCCCCCCAGACCTGCCTGGCAGCAGCACGGGGTTAAAGAGGTGCATTAGCCAGGGCACTTCTGCATGGTTAAAGGTGACCTGCTGGGGAAAGAAAACATGACTTGTGCCCTGTGTGGTTTTTTAGAAAGTATAAAAGAGGGCTGAAATACTTTTCCTCAGTTTGTTCTTAGGGGGAAAGTTCAGATCTGGCACGCTCACTTTTTCCTGAAAGATTTTACAGGTGAGCACAAAACTAATTCTTATCTCTGATCTTGTCACAAACCTAAGCAAACTGTGACAGATAGGAAGTGATTTTTTTTATTCAGACTGTTTTAAATCCTGTGCTTTTCTGCCTGTTTAGTTCAAGTGCCCTTTACTCACGTGGAAGAAGTGTTTGCTTTGTTAGACATTCAATACTGCAAGTATCAGGAAAGTTCCAAATTCATATTGCTAACTTTTATTAATAAATTTATGAACAAAACCAAAGAAAGATTAGCCTGTGCATTTTAATCCTATATAGAGCATATGTCTATTGAGTTCAGTAGACAAATATTTACGTATATAAGCTGCTTTCGTATTTTACATAAAAGAAAGAAACAGAAACTATAAAAACTTGCTGAAGGTAACAGGCTCCTGAAGGTTTTTGTTCAGCTTTTCCTGAAAAACAACAAGGGACAAAATGCTAAAATAGTATGCCCAGGCAACATACATGTCCTTTGGGCGGTAAAGAGGGTCACGCACACAACTGCGTTTCATGCCCATCGCCATCAGCACCTTTGCTGACCTGGTCATGCCTTTCTCCCTTGGCTAGAGACAGCAGAACGTAGCTTAACTGACATATGACCTAAATCAGATTTACAGACAAACCAAATCCTTATTCCCAGGGAATTTATTTCAAGGCTTACATTAAGGCAGCTTGCAACCTAGGCTCAGCAAAGATAATTTTTAAAATCTTCTGATATGTTGCACTTTAAAAGGTTTACCACGTCTACAATGGACTCTGACCCCATTCAGTTCTGCTAGTGAAATGGCAACACCATCGTGTATTTGAGATTTTAATTCATCTCAGTACACCAAAGATATGATACAGCAGAAAATAAAAAAGTGATGAATCACCAGCTGAAGATTTTCAGTGAGAAAATACCTGTAAATTAAGGGCAATATTTTCAGAATGAACAAGGCTTCAGAAGCAGAACAATGCAGAAATCTAAAATAAATGTTATAGCACTCAACTTTAAAGACAGCATTAGCTATTTTGTCTTAGGTAATGGGGAAGAGAAGGTGACAGATTAGAGTTGGGGAGAGGGAAATCATGCAGGCTCTGATTAATCATAACTGTCTACCCACATTTGCCTACACAAGCAGAATTAAAACCATCAAACAAGTTTCAGTGCTAGACCTCAGAGGCTGCGGTGGAAATAATGTGCCCTGACATTTTTAGAGTTAAAGTGATAGGGATGAGAGCAGCATTTTGTCATTAGAAGTCCTATGGTCATTTGCAGAGGATGCCACAGCTCTACTTTGAGAAGAAAGAGTTAAATTACTCAGAGCTATTACATCCTGTCTGCTGCTTGGCGGGACCACATACTGCGACAGCTGCAAGCTTCACATCCTCTACAAACTGACATTTTACACACATCCCGAGTGCATCACACTGTTCAGCTTGTTTTCTCTATTAGCCTTAGCAATTAAAAAGGCAGCACTTTCTCTGCTAAGAGGTGTGCTAACCCCTCTCTTTTGCCTTTATGGTTAAACAGCAGAACTTTACCTTTCCATTTAGAAAGGTTCTCTTTTTATTACTAAGGGCATCGATACATGCTACATGTCTTCCTTTTTAAACAGCTTTCTTTTGTTGTGGCTGGGATTCTTTTGTTTGTTTCTTCTTCTTAATTGGGATACAGCACAATAAATTTACATTCAGTTCACCACATCTGAACAAGTCCATAGCTCATCCAGATAATCAAACCTAATACAAATTTAAAATAAGGATCCATTATACACATGTACGTCATGCTGCCCATCAGGGCTTCTTCCACTGCCTTGGAACAAATGAAAACGACAAATGGAAAAGGTTAATCTAGATCAGAGCTGAACCTATATAAAAAAAATAAGAAAGTCTACATTAATGAGTCATTCCACTGCTCCATAATTATCTCTGTAATAATCATACTTTGAAGTACTCATAACAGAAACATAGCCTTTACTGGCTTTTGGACATCTCCTGTCTCCTTCCCTCTACATACCCCATTTTACAGTCCCTTCCTCTGCATTATTCCATGTTTATGGTAAATAAAGGTGAATTCCGACGGGGTTTGACAGAGAGGCATCTTGGTCTTCTGGGTACGACACTGGGCAAGTGCCTACAGATCCCTCAGCTTCCAGTATTTCTTTCATTCATTTGATGACTTTACCTACCTATGCCTATTATGTCTCAGAAAGCATGAGGCATGAAATACCCATGCAGTTATTTAAATGTCAGGAGAAGAAAACAGAGGTGGTCAGCCACGGTATCTGATCATACCGACAAGCTGTCTATATGCCATCAGTCAGTTTCTGAAATTGCACATACCAAATCTTATGTCTGGAACAAGAGATTCTCCACGTTAGCCCTCACACAGATATGGTGTGCAGCACTCAGCACCTTTTGACACACCAGATGTGTCTCGCAGCATGGAATTGCTGGAATTGAAAGCAAATGATACTCCACTTACCAGGGCTCTGACGCTTCAAGAGAAGATACTCTTCTGCTGTGTCCTAGTGTTTTGGTCACCACTCTGCCATCACAGGATCCCCATTATTAGATGCTGTCCTTGTCATGCAGCTTGAGACAAACTTTCTTGTCTCCACACAGAGCAAACTAAGAGGTACGTAGGCGCCATTATGCATAACTTTGTTGCAATATCCTACTGAGACAGAGAACCTTTCACTGGTTGTCTAAGAGCCAAACTGGTTCAGACCAAGAATCCATTTAACTCAGAAAGCTGTCTCCAACAGGGCTGTAAGTGACAGCTAAGGAAAAGTAGTATGTATCAGGGCAAGCATGTAGGATACCTGCCCCATGTATTTTGAGTACTTCTCAGCACGTCTGGTTTAGTTTATACTGAAAGGAATCCAGTTTGTGCAATATGAGACCATTCTGTGATGTGAGGTGAGGCATATTAAGTGTGGAGGATCAGGGGGTTCACTTCAAAAATGCACTCCTGATCTGAATTAAAATGCTTGTATAAACACAGAGATAGATAAGGTAGAGGAAAAAACAACATCACTTCCACCTGAACTGATCTAAACTTCTTGAACCCACAGCATTCTCCAGAAAGAAGTTCCACAGATTTGCTGCCTGCTGCATAAAGAATTACCTGAATTATCTCCTTTTTGTTTGTTTTGCACCTGGCCCCGCTAGTGCCATTTGACAACCCGTAGTTCTTATATTGGAAGAGATGGCAGTCAATCCCTATGTACATGCCTCCCTTAATTTAGGAGACCTCTACCTATTCCATTCCCTGCAACTCTTCTCTTCTCCAGGCTGAAAGGACACACCATGTAAAGTCTTCCTACACATGGAAGCTGTCTGTATCATTGATCATCCTCACTGCTCTTCTCTGAACATTTATAGTGCTAACATAACCTTCTGAAAGAAGGTGCTGCCAAACCACAGCTTATACAGTAATATGTAGTAGTATATGCTTGCTGTTTCACCCTCTATTCCATTCCTAACAGTTTTTAACATATGGCTAACATTAAAGCTTCTTAACATTTGCCTTCTGGATCAGCACTGACCTAATGCACTCATGGAACCATCTGTCACTATCCCAAAACCTTGCTCCTGAGTGGCAACACCACAATTTGACCCTAAAAATGAACAAGAACTTACAGTCAAGTCTGTAATAACCGGCATAACATTAAGTGTAATATAGGAATTGTTTGTTCAGATGCACATTAGCACAAGAAAAGCTGCCATTAATGCATTACACCGTTCTTCAAGAAGTTTCTAGCCATTATTATATGACCATTTCTTGCTACACTACAAAGTCATCATCTAATAACCAAACTCCTAGTCTCCTGGAACTTTACACATTTAGTCTAGCATCTGTCCCATTCTATCTTAATCCATCCTTTTCGCATGTGTATACCTTGCTTGTCTTTCTTAGGATTTTACACCATTTACAATACATTCCAAGCGAACAGATTAGGCATTGCCTTTATAGATACATAACATCTATTTCTGGCGGACTAGAGTAATCAAATAAAACAAAAAAAACTTCTAAGAGTTATGCAAGGGTATCTTCTTTTCCCCCATGATCTTTTTGCTTCAAGTCACAAAGAATTTTAAGCCCAGCTTTTCAAATACCTATCTGTGGATCAAATTTGCTGTGGAAGATTGGTACTGACTGATCTGAGCTAAGCAGCGTTTCTACTGATTTGAGTGTGCACTCGGATCAGTAAAAAGCCAATCTATGACACACATGGTTTGTTTATAGGGACGCATCCAGAATATACAGTTCTTTCAGCATACAAAGGARGTCAGACAGAAGCAAACGCAGTTACCTCTGCATTCCTACTGCAGCTAAGCCTACCTAAAGGGCCGCCTTCTTTAGAACTGTGATGCTACAGTGACTTGTGTAATCATGTTGCCCTGACAACCAGTGGAGATCCTCTTTACAGCTGATCTAGCAGACATCTGTATTTTTGGGACAGATAGCCCTGAGTTTCATTGCTCACCATCACTCACGTTCCCTACCCCCCCAGTAAAGCACAGAGATTATCAAAATCAAAAGTGCATCGTACAAACCTAGAGCGTGGTTAACTGGTGTTACTGTTACGTTGCATCCCTTTACCTCAGTTGCCCATCTGGTACGGTTGAAGCACAGATCAGTACCTAAGAGTCTGCCTCACAGTTTTGGAGTGTTTTCATCTACAAAAAAAATCAAAGAACAAAAACTGCACACGTACCTTCAGGACAGTCCACTGCTCTACAACAATTGCATCATAGCCCTGCATGGTTTTACTGTCTTCCACAGCAACATCTTCGAAGAGAAATACTCCGTCCATTGTCCCATGTAAAGAATCTGTGAAAACATGGTGTGATCTGTAAGCTTYAGGGAAGATACTCCATGTGTAGTGAGGCACCTGAATTTATTAATAACAATAATAATAACAATCTTTCAAGGATGTTAATAAAAAAGTGCATAGAACTTCCTCTGATAGTCCAGTTCTATTAAATGAATGAGATGAATATCTCTAGCAGTTTTTTTAAGAGCAATCCTATTCTCTAATAGCAAACCTCACTGTCCACTGTTATTCTGGAGTTTGTCCTCAAAAAACGCAGCTCTCCCATTTTGAGCAGGCAAAATTAATTCAGACCTCAGTTCAGCAGTACTGCTCACCTACTTGAAGTTATACACACTTTGGGGGCTAAAGACCATGTATTATGTCAACTTTTCAAGGGCTTTTGAAGGTACACTGATATTAATGACTATACCCATTCATTCGCACAAGTCAGAACCCTACATACGGATCAGCCGTTGCAGTTACAGTGATCTACGTGGACTAAGGATGATCTGGCATATTTGAACGGTGTGAAAGAAAAGATACATTCATAACTATTTAATCAATTTATGAAGGCGTTTTGACCATCTGGTTTAGTGGCTCTCTATTCTCATTTGCATTCCCAGCACGTTCAGCCTTTTTTCAGAGAACACATACTATTAAAGTTACTTGAGCAGCACTTTTTCCTTCAACTTAGCCGTATACTCCATAATCAGCAATCACTCCCATAGGCAAGAATTCAAGTTTTGTCAGCTCCATGACAGAACAGAATCTGAATAACTGAAAAAAACCCCTTACCTTTCTTTGCTAAAATAAGCTAAGTGATGAAGCAATAGAATTTAGAAAAACTGTAAATAAGCAGTACTGTACTCTTTACAGACACAGAAAACTCCTCTCACATTGTCACAAAGCGTGTTTTTCAGCCTTTCTAGTTTAAATTATACATTTACCCTGTATGACTGATTATAAAGACCTTGCTCATCCCCTCCCTAGGTGTTGTATTTTGCATGATGGTTTCTTTACATTTTTAGGAAAACTATGTTCCTTGCACGTTTTTGAAATGCAGCCACACGTGCCAAACTGACAGATTCCTGAACTGATAGGAGAGTCTTCTGATAAGCCTGCTTAGCTGTTTCGTCAGGTCCTCCTGCCTTCCCTGGTGGAAGTTACAAGGTCAAGAAATGTCAGCGGGAAGGCATCGCTGCCTCTGAGGGAAAACACGTATCAAACTCAGAACCAATTTTCACAAAGGAGGCAGTGAAGAGGATTAAGAGGCTTCTTACCTCTTGCAGATCCAGTCTCAGTCAACATCATCTGATGTCATTATATGATCTAAATTCAATGTATTATCTGGAAATAATAACCAGACTCCTACAGTTGGAGGCTTACGTCAACAAACACACTGTAGCAAGACTGTTGCTGCAAGTGTCAAGGATTTGCACACCCTTTTGCTTCTATTTGCACAGTCCACTACTCTCTCTTGCTGCAGTTTCAATCAAGTCATTAAGTTGTAAGCGAGCAGATGCAAATACTTGTATCTAAACTAACACAGAGTATTTTTTTTCAGTTCGGTTGTGAAGGAAAAAAGTTGTAAACCACTTACTAGGGACGCTCCTTGGGATTCTGTTGGGAGATTCAAAGAAGTAGAAAAATACTCTGCCTACTTTCACACTGACTGTCTCCCCAGGCAGGTTTCCTGTAGCTCCATTTAGAATAGAGAGAGATGAAGACTCCTCACCACTACAGCAAACCAGTATTACACATTGCTCCAAGGAGGATGAGCTGGACTAAAAAGCAGTAACTCCTGTCATCTAGATAGATTTCTCATGTGAGTGAGGAGACATTTTTGTTGGGAAATAACAGGCCAGATCATTAAGTAGCTGGGCTACAGGTTAGAAAACATAAGGAGAACAAGCTTGCCACATACAAATGAGTACAAGATTTAATTATCATATTTAATTCAGAAATGGCACTTTGTTAGATCCTACACTTCAAAGCGGGAACCAACTCAACTTCTTTGCAATGTATCACGTTCCAACACCCAAACCCATACCCAAATCTAGTTTAGGATGCATAATGTATAAATAACCCTTTAATTTTCCAAAGCAGGGACGACAGGACAGCACCTAAGGCTGAAAGCAGAAACCCATAGATCCCTACTAGACACAGACACCCAGGTCTTGCTAGGAAGCTTTATGCAGTGCCGGTGCACTGCTCCTGTATTGTGAATTCTCTTAATGAAATTCAGTGTCGCGCTGTTGGCACAACTGCAGCTTAAGCCCGCCCCACGCGTTTGCCAGCTAATTAATAAGCGATCAAAACACAATCAGCATGTGTATGTTTACACTCACTCATAAATCATCCTTTATGTTTCACTCTGCTGCACATTCCACTCGTGCAGTTCACAGCTTCCACATATGTGAACATTATGGCACATATGTAATGTTTTAGAAACTAATAGCTGAGCTCGTGAGACCCTACAGGCAGCAGATAAACTTGACTGAGCTTCCTTGTTGGATGTACAATGATTACTGTTGAATGCTACATCCAGTCAATCCTAAGATCCCTTGATTTTTTGGCCAGGAAAGAAACCTATAGAAAATGAGAAAACTGGAAGGGGAAAAATGATGAGGGAGAGACAGCTGCTGCATACTGGTGTCTGCTCAACAGAGTGATGCTGGTGAAAAACTCTGTAAGAGAAACCAGGCGATGATGCTTATCAAGATTTTCCCCCTTAACCATAACCAAGTCTCCTCTCTACCTGCCATGCCACAACATTTAAACTTTCATACCATGAATGCATGTCTGCCAATTCTCACACCTTGGCCGTACATCTTCCCTTTTACAGGTCATCTACTACTCTTCCAGACAAAAGGGGGAGGTAAAGGAAAGAATAATTGGATCATTAATTCCTTTGCATGTGAAGCATTTGGGATGCTGAGAATAATTGGGGTAAAGGAGAAAGCAGCACAAAGAGAGCTAAACGGGGGCATGTTTTGGAGAAAAGGCACACATAACCCATGCTGTGGTGTCAGGATCAGCAGGAATTTCAGGAAAACTCTTACACCAAGGTGTGGAAGGGCAAGGAGATGGACAGATGCACTGAGTCTACCTGCAATACCTTTATCACACAGATGCTCTAGAGTCTGCAGCAACTCAGTCTACAGTCACATGTTCTAGAGCTGGCCCACTAGGTGAGATTCACATAATCTAACATTTGAATTTTATGATATAAATAAACTCRGTTTACAGCCGAGTTAGTCATCCAAGGCTCTCTTTTCAGGTCCCAGGATAGACCTCTGTGGTACTCCACTTATTACTCCAGGTAAAGAGTGACCTATTAACCACAACCCTCTGAGCCTAGCCACGCAACCAGTTTTTTTACCCGTCTAGTTGTCCTCCCATCTAGGCTGCAGGGTCCTGACTTGCATATAAAAATATTGTGGGAGCCACTGTCAAACCTCCTTGATGAATTCACCCAAAATGACATCTACTGCTTTCYCTTCATGCACAAATCCAGTCATTTTATCACAGAAGACAATCAGTTTCGTCAAGTATGATTTACTCTTGTTAAATCCATGCTGACTGTTCCCAATCACTTTCTTCTTCATGTGTCCAGAAATCTGTTCCAAGAGGACTCACTCAATGATTTACCCAGGAATGAAGTGAGGCTGACCACCCTGTAGGGTCCCTGGGTAATCCTTTTGGCCTTTTTTTAAAGATAGGTGCAACCTTTGCCTTTCTCAAGTGTTGGAAAACTCCCCTGATCTCCATGACCTTTCAAAGATGACTACGAGTGGCCTTGTTACGACATCAGCCAGCTCTCCCAGCACCCTTGGATGCAGACCACTTGGTCTCAGGAACTCAAGCAATCCCAGTCTTGATCTTCATCCACTGCTGCTAGTCTTGCACCACCTTGAACCTTACCACTAAGCTCAGAGGCCTTGAAGACTCTGTCAGTGAAGACTAAGGCAAAGGAGGCACTGAGTATCTCAGTCTTATCTAGGTCTGCTGTCAGTAAGTCACCCACTCCAATCTATCTGATCTCTTTTAGGTATCTGATGTAGGATGAGGGGGATCACAACACAAAACCTACTGACTATATTGGTCTAGGCTTAGATCTCCATTGATTATAACGGCACTTTTGGGTGACAACTCACATGCAGATACCTGCAGGGTCTGCCCTGCCTACGTTTACTCAGCTGAATCTTACTTAACCTATCTAGAAAGATCAGCCATCTAAAGCTTTAGATGGTGAGTTGGTCTTTCCAGTTTCTACTGTTTCTCATGCAAGGTATTTCCTGATTCTGATGCAGTTATATTCTCTTTTGGTAATCGCTTGTTTAACAAGATTTAGCTCCTGGAACTTAGCCTACATTAAAAAGGTCTTTAGTAATTCCAAACGTTAGTTCATTTGCAATAGTGCAGTAAGGAATGCCAATAAAATAAACCATTTTGACTTTGCTGTTTGTGGTATAATTTCCCAATCTTTACTCTTGAACTCACATAACTTCACTCTTTCTTAAAGAAAAGGCTCTGAACATAAAGGTTACAATCACTGTCCTTCCTCTGAAAATGTTCCATTACCACTGCATTTTTTGTTAAGGTATCCTACTGTGCACAAAAAGCTATTTTCACTGAGTTGTATAAATATTTGATGTAGCCTGGTTGATAAAAAACTATTCTGATGTTCTGGCTTCTGATTTACAAGAAGTATATAGGAAAAGATTTCTTACTTTACCATGACAGCTTTTCTAGTGGGCAACAATTTTCCCATGTTGTCTTTGAACTACAAATCCCCCTTATCTAGGAAACTAACCTTTAGGCTGCTGTTGCTCTCAATGAGGAAAACTAGCTATCTATGGCTTTATGTGGCATGTGACCTGAATGTTGGCCTTCGCTTCATATTTATATTCCTCCCTCCTCCTGAATCTTTTCACCTTCAGTACACACAGAAAAAAATAATTCCATATGGATGATAAAAATCCCAGCCACTTCAGGGGATAAGGTGACTATAATTGGCCAAATGCATCACTGGTTCATCTCTGTCAGAAGCAGTGCAAATATAAACAGAGACAATCAATCTGACCCTCTAAAAACCTATTTTCCTCTTCCAAGCAACTGACATTTTGTTTCATTTGCTTTGTCTTTAAGTACTGTCAATGTTTTCTGGTTGGTTGGCTGGCTTTTTCTAAGTTTGAAAGGCAGGAAATTCACAGACAGAATGGTAAAAAAATACAAGAATGCCAGACATTTAAAGATCTGCAGTTCAAAACAACTAAAGATGAGCAGGCTTGTGATTACTCTGTTAAGGCATCAAAATATAACCTTAGCTTTGACTCTTCCTCCCTTCTCACTCTCACCTTCTCACACTGCTGATTGGAGACGTGCTGTTATAGGAAAGAAAGAGACCCCACCTGTTACATCCTTTCCATTTGCAGTGGTATTAATCTGTAGCTTGCTGCTACAGCCTCGACTTCTCACTAGAAGAGGGCAAGGATGAAGCCCTATGATCACTTTAGATCACTAGGCACGATTAGTTTACACCTGGGACTACAGGCAGAATTAGCAACGACATGAGTTGGATGAAAAACACCAGCAAGTTACTGAACTTCAAATTTAAATAACTGTTATTTGTCAACGAAGGAACATTCAAGGACCGAGCAAGCTGCTGTTTCTAACTTACTAGCAAAATCTGAACACATTTAATATATGGTGTAACTCTGTATGGTTTACRTATTGTAATTTGCAATTGTATATATTTCTGTTTATAATTATTGTTATCAGTGAACTTTAAAACTCTTTTAAAGACTCATTATTAAACTGTCAGCAGAAGGAAGAAACAGATTTATGACTACTGACAATCTGCAAATCTTCACTTCATTGGGCATTCCAAGGACAAGGGGGAAAAGAAGAAGAAAATAACCCTGCTTTTAAGTCTAATAAGCAAAATAGTGAATTCGTACCTTAAGTCAAACAGAAAACCAGCCCCCACAACAAAGAAATATGATATAACTAGTTAAGGGAAGTATGCTAACATTACCTTAATTTGGAAGAGGATTAATCAGTGAATAAGGAGACCAGCTATGAAGAGCTGGATAGGCTGCCATAAAACACTAGAAAAAAGTAAGGAGCTGAGAAGCCCTCAGCCCCCTCTCTTTCTTCTCCCCTCCCTCCCCTGGGTTGTTTCATACTGGTTGGCGTATGAGTGAAAAAGCCCCTCCATTTCTCTGCAGCATAGGAAAATTTTAGGATTTAAATCATAAACATTTAATTGCAACTGATAGCAACTTACAGATGTTCTTAGCAAATGTTTTTGTAATAGCATGGGCATGTTCGCGGTATTTTAATGTAGCTGTTCTAATTAATACACTTTTAGAAACCTTAACTCTGAGCTTTTTGACTTCTAAACCTGTTCTTCCTGTAATTGTAAAACGCTAATAAAAATTATTATTAATTGTTCATCTTCAATCTCTAATCTAATTTAATCCTGAATCTCTCCACTTTTATACAGTTCATTGTCCTGTTTTCGTAGAAACTTTACTGTCATCATTCAAGTCTACTTTATCTATGTCCAGCTCTCCTCACGCTGGTATCCAAGTACATGAACYTCCCCCGGGCCTCTGTTATGTAAATGAACTTTAGAAGTTTAAACAACAGAAAAATGCTGGCTTTAAAGCATTTTAGAGTGCACTGATAAGCAGTTTTTATTAAAGAAAACACTAAGCCCGATAGAGGCAAATCAAATTGGCTCTATGAGTTGCAGTTTATACACATAAAGTAAATGATCATTCGTTTTTAAGCAAGTTAACTAGCAATTACAAGGCTTTCCAGGAAGCTGTGTGAAAGCATTCCATCAGCTGAACTTTAGACCTTCCTTTTTTGCTACTTGCTTGCAAAATGAAAAATTAGGATTGTCTGTTAATTTCCCGATTGACTTTTACCAGAACTGATTCATATTACTGTGGTTTATCATGGGTCCTGGAATTCTGACCAGCAGCAAAACGGGAAGAAGATGCTCTGGAACCAGTTGTGCTATAATTTTGAGGCACAAACCCACTAATCTTAGTAGCAGTGCCCAATCTATGAGTTACCACATTCCTTTTGAAGAATGCAAAACAAACCAAAATTAGGTGAAAGATTCAACCATAAGCACTTTAACCATGAAATATACTAGTCACATAATTTGCCAGTAAAATTAATCTGGCTGTAACTTTGACATTTTTACATTCAAGTACTTCCCTTGGTTTGTTCTCATGGTCCCTTGGTTATGCCTCTCAGATCCCTACTATGCACCAAAGTCTTTCTTTGTACAGCGGGCTTGTCTTCAGAGACACCATGGTGGCCACGAGTGTAGCACAGACTGGCCACAGTATTAAGCTGGATTCAGTGCCACATTTTCACAACACGCAAAAATCTGTTTTTTAATCTTCTCTCCTTAAATTAAGACCAATATTTATCCATCACTCATGTGAATACAGTAGCTAGGATGAAATAAACATGGAAGACAATTTTGTAAAACGCTGTGCCATCAAGGTGGAAAGGGTCTCTGCAAAAATTGGGAGTAACTGGCTACACATTGGCCAGATAAAAAATGGGGGGCCCTTACACTGACCTGCAATCAGACCCAGATGCAGCGTGTGGCTGGACAGGTAAGAGAAAAGCCACTCTTCCACTTATGTCATCTGCTTTCAATCTTATTAGTTTAATTCATTTTACTTGGTACTGTTTGTTAACTCTGCGTATTTCTGCAATTATAGGATCATCTCTAGTATGTTTATAAAATACCACACATGATCTGTTTTCCTTATTCAAATGCCAAAATATTTCCTGTGCTTCCATTCCATCTCACTGAAATAGGCTGATGTAAAACAAATCTGCCCCAAGCCTATATTAAAGCACCTCCCAAATGTCTTCTCTTCAAAGATAATGACCTCTCTTAAAGGAGAAAGGAAAATAATCACAGCATAATGCTTTCTGTAATTTCCATACCATTTACCATTCCAAGGCTGATGATGGCGTTTACCAATGAGCCTCCTTTCCTGAAGTGATCTGTCATGTGCTCCAGCCAATTTGCTTCTAAGCTGTTGACAGTCTGCCCATTCCTGGAGATCCTCATAGGGATAGTCACTGTATAATACTGGCTGCATCTTTGTGGGGTTTTTGGCTTGTTGAAGAGAGCGAAGATCTCTGCTTCTACCAAAAAGTAAAAAATGGAGTAATGCAACAACCGTATCATAATATTTCAGCTAAAACAATGTATAACCCACTGTTTGCCCTTGCCTGATAACACAGTGCAACTGCAAAAAATACTTTGGGATGTGATTACCTCCTTAATACATTTCTGCAGTGTCCAGCACAGTAGGGTCCCAAAACCCAGTATGATATTTTGCTTGCTGTTACAATATTTATTACTAATAATGGATTCACTGTTGATAATAAAACATTTAAAGACAGTAATACCTGAGTACTAATGGACGACTCCCCTACTGGAGCTATCAGTGTAAATCAAGATAGGAAAACATGCTCCACAAACTGCTTTAAGTACTGTAGCAGTCACAAAATCACTAAAAATTAAGGCACAGAGTACCTTTATTTTTCTGCTGAATGAACTGTTAAACGAGTCGTGACACTGAAGACAGTTCAAATACGAAATCTTACTGAAAATTTAGGAGGAACTGCATTCTGTAGATCATGGCCATTAAAGTATTAAAGTATTAAATAACTTGGTTTTGATAATACAATGGCATGGAACCAGCAAGTAGTAATCTCATCTAAACAAAATGCAATGAATCATTAATGTAGAGACTATGCTAGATGGTTCGTTGATTTACTCTAGGTCTGAGCCACAGTGAGACATTAACACAATGAAGGAAATGAATTTTGAAAGTGGAATTGTGAAGGGTCCTACAAATGAGARCATTTTCTAGACTCTGCTCCATAGCTCCTCGAGTATATCATAGGAGTGGTTAATGTAGGCTTACCATTACAATAAACACATTGTTGACAGCAAAGATGAGCTTTCACAGCCCTAAAATTGGAAGCAAGTTTAAGTTCAGATACACCTTCCAAATTCTCAGAAAGGTACAACCACCAATAAAATTACCTATAAAAACTTTTTGGACATTATTATTTTACTTATTAATGGACATGGAATTCAATGGTAAAATTTCTATTGACTTCCAAATGTCAAAAATTCTCCCAAAATAAATTAATATAAAAGGTAAAGACATTATATGAAATTCATTCCTGCAATAAGCTCCTCTCATTTCCAAGTTATTATATTCTAATCTCAAGTATTAAAGTAAAGAAAGAGATGTCAAGAGAAATGTTAAGATTGCTCTCTAACAAACATCACTGAGCAAGAAGTAGTGTGTAAACTGAAAAAGATATTAGAAGGGAGATGCTCAGTGACAGGCTGGCAGCACTTGAAGAAGAGAGCAGGAAGCTCACAATATAACCAAWCATGAGAAAGAGACCTAATGATGTCAGACACGAACCACGATTCAAATAGAGTAGAAAGGAATAAATTGTTGACATGAATCCTCTTGCTGTTTAGCACTTGTTTAGAGAGAACAAAATTATGCTAATCCTAACTCAGAAAAGCATACACAGAAAACTTCTATGATCGTTTTGATTCTGACTCCCAAAATAGACTCATGTTGGAAATGGAGATCTTTTTGGTGTATATGAAGACATCATATTAACAATAGCAAATCATGGAACTGGAAAACCATAGGGAGATGATAATTTGGATTTGACACTGGGCTGTTGACAACATGCATTTAAAATGTGTGGGAGTCTTTCAGTGGTTGACTTGGTTTGTCACCATTACTGACGGTAGAGTACACCAGTCCTAACCACTGTTCAAGTCACTGTTGACAACAGTTTTCACCAGCGAGCCTGACTGCTCAAGCATGGACAAAGACACCTTCAGTTTGGTTCTAGGTAACCCAGCTTTTTTTGGACATACCATTGGAATATCTGTGCCTTGTTCACAGGCAAATCATTTTCACCGCTGCTTTGAAGAGCCCTTTAATAAAAGGGAAAGTGAATGAGCACTACAAAACATTCAGGGGGAAAAAAAATCAGCAGCATAAAAATAACACTTGAATAGTATAAAACCTAAAATAAAGAACAAAATTAAGATTCCTCAAATAGTAAGAAATATTACTTTTTTTTTCTGAAATTTTATATAGGGAAGAAGGAGTCCAAGAGTGGTAACTTCCTATGGAATAAGTAAGCTAACTGGAAAAAAAAAAAACCACCTGATGCTTTCTATCTTCATGTTCCCAAGGAAGGATGGAGAACCAGTGCCAAAGACTGAAATACATTTTCCATGGGAGGAAAAGGGAGTGCTGTAATAACAAAAATTCATACAAGAGTAATAAAGAAATTTGTACAGGCAATAGATTTTGGAAAATCCTACTATAGGTGAACTGTCACATAAAACTGCCTTCTCAGACCTTCAGTCTTGGAAAGTATTTGCATAACTCACCAATTAAACTGTATGAGAAATAAAAAAAACCAAAAAGCACTCAGAGAAAGAAAGATAAATAAGGAAACTAAAGGCATTTTTAAAATGAAATCTCTTATCTGGCAAATCAGCAGCTGTAATAAAATCCTGGGGTGTTACAGACAGATAGAAGTTGGGAATATTGGAGGTGATCAGCTTCACATTACGCAGAAATATTAAGAACATGGTTACCTGTAGCAAAAGATTTCCACTGTTCAGTMTGGAAAAGAATAGCATCAAAAAGATGATTAAACTTGCTAGGTGAACTCTCTCAAAGACAGCATATATAAAAAGAGAAAGAACTGGTCTGATTAGACTTGGAGATAACTAATTTAGAACTATAAAACTAAGAGAGGTCTTATAATGTGTAAGATTCTCATGTAAACCAGAACAAATTTTTCAAATAATAGCTATGCCTTGACTAAATCTGGCTGTCCCCTTGTCCAATAAAAATTGAAGAAAGTATGCTGAAAGGTTACCAGAGTGTGGTCCAAATCTGATGGCAAAAAGCTAATTACACCAAAATGCAACGGAAACCAAGACAATAGTCCAAGGAAGGTACAATGCAAAGTCATTCTCAGTCCTACATACAAAATCCCCAAAGGGGTAGGATTGTTTGGCTGAATCTATGTAAGACAAAAAGAATAGGGATAAATTAAAGTCAAAGACAGTACCAGCTGAAAGGAATGTATATGGAATTTCCTTAAGTAGATTTGTAGCTTGTAAGGAAAATAAGCAAAGCAGTAAGAGAAATGAGTATACACACTGTTTTCTAGGACTTAAGCAAATATAGGAAAGAAAAATATTTTGAGGTTTAAACTGGAAATGAGGCAAGAACATTTTTTTCTGATGACTTTTCATTTTCTAAGTTATTCTGGTCTACATCCTATTTTGAACTACAATTCCTGCTACTGAAGTAACCTCTGAGCAACAAACACCTTAAGGAGAGTACTTTGAGACCTCAGCTGAGACTTTAGTTTTTTGATGGCATAAAATGACATTTAAAAGTGGAAAGCACACCTGAGGAGAAATACATCAAAGAAATGAAAGAAAGAAAACTGGTATGCGAAGAATAATCTTACCAAAAAAATGAGAATCAGAAGGCAAATTATTAGAAGCACCATTACCAAGAGGACCTTTATAATGAATTAGCAAACATGAGCCATTAGCAAAAATAACTGCTGCTTTCCAGTGACTACAATTCTGACTGTAGCACTGACCCTAGCCTGACTATAGAATACTAGGAGACTTCACAGTCCAGATCACATATGTTCCTGCTGTTCCTGATGTGGTTTGATTTCAGCTATCTGTTCACCTGCTACAAAGAGGCTAACTGTGATAAGGCTCTGTGACTTATTCCTTCTATTGCTGCAAAACCTTGTCAGGCAGATTAGCAGGGCTTTTCATTCAAATGCACAAAAAGGATACAAAGATCAAGAGCTCTCAGGGTATCGCAACAAATACAAAAATGAACCAATTCAGCTGAACAGAAGACAAAAATAAATCTTCACACACAGGCATACAAACGGGCCATAACAAAGTTGCACCCGCTTATACCATCTCTTCATTTGCCATCTGACTTAGCTCAGTCATTGTGAACTGTGTAACCATGTCGAAATCACGTTAAGTGGCTCATTTGGTGCATCTTTTCTTTGCTATTACAGTGGTAAGGTCCTCCCCACATCCCCACCCCCCAAAGGAGCTGGGAACAACTGCTGAGGCAATTTTAACTTGGCTTTTACATATGAGAGGTCACTACAATACTTACTGCCAGTAAGCGGTTTTAAGCATCGTGCTGGTGTTTCATTCTCCGCAAGTCCATTTGGCTTGTCTGCTGCTTCTCTTACACCTGGGTTTGCATGTTGAAACTGTTCTTCATTTCCCTTTGCAGACTCGAGATTCAGCTCTTCAGTAGCCTGTCCTTCACCTCTCCAGCCTGCCCTGGGTGTGGCACATTGGTCAGCGCTTTCCTCGCTCGGTGCTGGAGTATTGCATCCGTTAATGCCATCTATTTTCTCGCCATCCGGTGAAGCATGATCCTCAGGGTAATTTGAAACATTTTTATTATCTCTTGGTTGCACAGAGTTGTTACTGGCGGGTGTCAGGGAGGTGCTGACAAGACAGTTCTTTTGGGAATGGTACTGAGGTATAATTCCAACAAATTTCAAGCCTTGACTTGCAGCATCTTGAATCTACAAGTCAAAGAAGATTAGATTTTTAACTGTCAAGCTGTCTTAGCAAAATAGAAATACAGAAAATAACACCCTTCAAGGCAGCCAGCATGTCACTTCGCTCCTTTTGTCCACTACCAGAAGAAATTGTCATGTTACATTTACATTAAAAGTTTCATTCTAGAGAAACAGGATGAAAAGTTCCCTAAACCATCTGAAATAATGTGAAAGTGGAGAAAAAAAGAAAAAAAAAAAAAGAGAGAGAGAAAATGCCTACATACTTCTTCACAAGGGATAAAGTATCTGTTTGAAAAGTTTATTTATGCTAAATTACCAGAAGTGGTATTACTCACATAAAGTTTTAGTATCAACCTTATGAAGTCAGGGACTTAATATCACATCTTCTGCTGTATTAGGAGTGTGATTATGACATTTATGCAAGGAAAAGGTTATTAATTCTCTCTGATATATGCACCATTATAACAACAGTTGTTGTTTGTCCTATTTTGGATTGAGACACAAATGGCAAATTTTCACATAATGAGTACTTAAAAGCAAAGCTATTTTAATACATCATTTTTGGGAAGATGCAGAACTCGGAATAGAAAAAGGCATTGTGAGATGAGCTAAGAAGAAGAAAAATGGAAACTAAGAGGCGTTGTTACTATTAATGCTGTACACTTTAGGTAAAGGAGGAAAACGAAGGAATCAAATCACAAAAGATCCTAAGAAAAATGCATTGGGCTAGTAGTAATGACAATTAGATAAAGCTAAAATTAACTAAGGAAGGTTTGAGACAAAGCACAAAGAGAAATCTCTTTTAGGCAGACTCATCACTACAGATGCACCATCCATTCGAGTCACCAGCCTCACACTCCTCAAACCTAGGAGAAGCTGCAGCGAGAGACAGAATTCTGTGAAAACATGAGTGTCTGCTGATTCATTTATCAAAATCACCCACCGAAAAGGAAAGGTTTCCATGTAATGTATACTCTTCATATAATATAAAGTCTAAACACATATAAATATTTCAAAAAGCAATGCCTTGAGAACAGAGAAATAATTTCACTTTCTCTGCGTACCATGTAATTCCAGAGWGTTGAAGTGACTTAATTATTCTCCAAGGCTCCATTTAGTATGAACTTACGTGAAACAGTTCAGGCCTTCTTTTTCAATAGCAAGTAAATAGGAAGAATTTTGTACTTTTTTTTTTTTTTTAACTTTAAGAGGAAGCTCATTTCTGCATCTTACCTACCCAGAAGTTGGTTGTTTTTTTTTTCAATGAATGATCTACTTCCTGGTAACGTGTTACTGTTCTGAACACACAAACCTACAGATGATACCTGATCAACAACAAGAACTTCCTCTTTCAAACCACTATTATATATTTTCCATGTTAAATTAACTCTTGATTTCATGATCACAGGAACTTAAACAGAGCTCTCCAGGAAACAATGCATGGCCTTCACAGGTGTTTAGCCTGGCGAACACGGTTTAAGTGAATGTCAATGATCTATGCATTCATAACATCCTTAATGGCCCTGACTCCCTGTTGTAACTTTACAAATACTTTTTTGTACAGTCAATGACAGTTACAAATTCGGTTCAATTCTTATGACTAATCTACAGATGTATCACCACATGTGTTTAGTAGGTTGCAGGGCCGCTACTTACGGAAATTCAACTAGTATGCAACTGTCAAAGAGTTTGAGGATTGTACATATGTAGTAATTTTATTGGTCCTGGTCAATAAAGACTGCTTGTCAATCTATACCAGACCCTCCCACGTTGTGATTTGGATGAGAACAGCTTTCACAGCTATTGTAGCAATGTTTTACAGTCTTGGCTCACTCAAAAAAAAGGTGTTTGTTCTAAGGAATACCTGATGCTGAGGTTTTTATTCTGAGGCTCTTGTTCTCAGAATGGAAATAGGAGAAACTAAGGACTGAATGACAGTCTAAGCCGTATTAGCCTAATAGTTTTGCAGAAAGATTGGAAAAAGAGACTGTATCTTCAAGGCCCTTTCCCAACAAGTTAATCAGTAGCATACAGAATACAAAATCTTATTTAAACCTATATTTCAAATTTTCCCAATTACATAAGGGAGAACCAAGCATCTAATTATTTTTAATAAAGCCAATTTAGAAGGAAATGTTACATCAACAGTGCAATGTAAGCTGCAGAKCAGCAAAGTGATTTATCAGCAAACGCAAAGTCTTTCCTTCCAACTTTCCACGAAACCATGAAGAGGCTAGCTCTCATCATAAATAAAGTATAAAGCCTGAACATTTTCAAACTACAAACAAAGACAAATTGATTTTTTCAGCATCCTGTTGAGAGCTTAAATAGCACAAAATCTTAGTTGCCTTCACATCCAGAATGAATTATGCCATCCAGTACACATTCACATTTCCTGTTTCCTGTATTTGAAATATTGAATATTTGAATTATAAAAAACAAAACCCCAGACCTAAACAAGTCCAAATCTCAGTACCCAGACAGGTCGTGCCCAGGAGCTACACAGGGCAGAAAGGCTGTTTCTACCAGCCCCCTGTGGTTTTTGGACCCTTTGAGGCATCCTGCGCTGTACACACAGATACGTCTGTTCCAGCCTGTTGGGAAAATACCTTAGTAGATACGGTGTTGGGAATCAGTAAGAGGGCAACACATGGGAGAAAGTAGGGGTAAAGCTGACAGGGTCCCGCAGAACATATTCCAGATCAGATAAATACTACAATTATTTGTCTTTATGAGCCAGTTTACAGTACTAACAAAGAGTACTAACAAAGGCCCTTGTCATACTATGTTGTATGACTAAATGAGAGGAAAAAGCATAAAAAGCAGAACAACTGCATCTCTACCACTTCACTTAACACCTCAGAAAAAAAGCTAGATTAAAAATGCCCTTACATTAGGTGATCCATACTAATTTCAGTTGTTTTACTGACCTTTTTTTGATTTTAAATATGCTACATACTTGCTCTTTACATCTTAAGAAATGTTTCAAAGGGAAATTCCAATAAAATTTAAAGTAAAAAAAAGAAATTCTTTGGTTCTTTCCCCAGATAGGAACAGAAACATTTTTATTGCCTCATAAAGTGCTGTTTGGATGGTATTAACCACAAATACAAGAACAAGTCTCCATCACAAAAGATGTTATTGTTCAACAACAGAAGCAGAACTTAACTCATTTATTTCAATCTGGATAAACCCCCAAGTGGGCACATCCAAATCAGTTTATAACTGGCTTTCAACAAATTGGATTTATGCCAGTTTAAAAATAGAACCTGCTTAAAGAAGGGGTGAAATTTCATGTGTACAGAGGGCTGAGGCAGTTAAACAATTTAATGTCATCCCTATAATTTGCTTGATTAGAAACCTGGCATTTTCCCTGAAGGGAAAAAAATGACAGGTTTAGCCTTTGCTATCTGTGAAATAAATATCAAATCTCCCACTAACTCTAGCAGGAATAGGAACAAGCACTGTGTCCAACCCTGATGTCACTACCTTAACTGAATTTTAGCTGGGGCACTTGTGTTAACGTTTCATAACATTTGTGAAGTGTTATTGTTTATTTCAGAACTGACTGACCACTATTTTTATACTGCATTTGGAAAAAAGGAACCAGCAGCAGCACAAAGCAGCGTCACTAAACATTACGTTGATGTAGCAAATTTATGTCCCACCTTTTTAAATACTTCTGGTTCTCTGAAGGCTCCCTACCTAATTAGAAAATGGCTGACAGTCTAATTTAAAGATCTGTAAAACCACACCTGGCAACAGTACGGCTGAATGATGAAATCCTCTTTTCTGAAAACTTGTTTTTAAACTATACGCCTCACAATCATGAAAGAAGTGCAGAAATTCCAGGCTGAAAGCTCATTTTGAACAGCCACATAAAGGTTTTCTTTTCAAATCTATTTAGAATAAAGACACTTGGCAAGTTCATTGTACAGTCCACATATTGTTCGTGATTCTGCGTTTCTTGTTGCATTATCAGCTCTGTAATAATCTCCTATTCAGAGTGAGCACGATGGTACTACTTATAAATACAGAGGCTCAAGGATATAGATCCCATGCTGAACAGAATCATATACTTTTGTCAGCTTCGGTAATTGCTTACAGGGAGATTCTGTACATTTCTCCCAAGGGATGGCACACAGCAAATCAAACACTTCCCGCAAGCTCAGGATAGTATTCCACCCACATCAATAAACATGGGAAATAATGCACAGCAATTTAACAATGAGGATCTCTCTCTTGGATAAGGATTTTTCAAACAAATGATTTAATATGACAAGTGTTAGGAATTTCTCTTAACTGTTGTATGCCAGGAGTTGGACCAGAGGAAAAGCAGTTTTACTAATGTCATCAGGGTACTCCAGTTCATAGCAGTCCAAAATGATCTCAAGGCTTATACTTCCTGATGATCTGGAAAAAGACACCTTGAAAACTTAAGCATTAGAACTGAACATTTCATTAGTMGGTTTGCTATATGATTCATGATATAACAAGGTACTGAAAGAATGTCATAGCAACCCAGTAAAGGGGACTGCTGCTAATATAAAAACAAACAACAGAAACAATTTACAAAGAGCACACACACAGCAAAATTGCACTTGGAAAAAGGACAACATTCTTTAGAAGCAATGAACTGATTTTCCGATGGTCAGATGCATTTAGTTAGCTCTGCAGTGAACTAAGGGAAAGAGTGCTACTTAGTCCTACTGATGGCCAAACATAYGGCCTTTGAAACAATAGCTGGTTAATTTTGCTCAGAGCTATCTATTTAAACCAAGCGTAAACTGTCCTAGCCAATAAAAGAAATGCTTGTCTGTCTCTCTATTTGGTTGTTGTTTTTAAAAGAACAGTGTTAGAGGCGTTAGATCTCATAATGTGGACCAGAAACAAGATCACTGTATTTTTCTACCTTCTTTTTAGGATTCAAGCAAATCTTCTTTGACAATAAACATAGCACCAGGGATCTTCATGCAAAGAACATGATCTTGTGGTTTGAGGAGAACGCTATGTACTGCATGCCAGGAGCTGGAACTGGAAAAGGATGTTCAAGACTACAGTCTTCCAACTATGTCCTCCTTCACTAATATTTAGTAGTACATGTTTCATCACAAATACTGCACATGCCCCTTCTACTTTGTTCATTTCTGAAAACAGGTGTTTAAAATTAAGACAGGCTTTTAGTTTGCCTCTGATATTTTCTGTAGGTCTCACATGCTCCTTCCTGAGAAGACAGCAACAGTCATCAAGAGTTTACTGCTTATTTTAAAACCAACTAAGCTTAGCTAATGTTTTGAAGGAGGGGTTTAGTTCTTTCTAAACGACTCAAAACTTTTGCGACTTTGGTATTTTTGCATCTCTAATACTATGTTACAACAAAAGATAATTCTACTAATCAAACACCAAAGCAGCAATTGCTAATCATTTCTCTGTCCTGCTACTCGAGACTCTGTTTCACTACTCGCAGATTTCCAAACCACGCAACCTTTCTGACTAGGATGCTCTGTCATTTAAGTCTGTACTTCCCATGCATTTTTAACCTGGAAAAGTTTACACTCACCAATTCTGAAGTTGACATACATAGGTCATGTTCACATAAATATAAGTAAATATAAATGTAGCTTTTAGAAAGTCAAATCCCAGTCGCATTCAGGCTTTCAAATTACCAAGTATTTTCACTGTCAATTACATCAAAATAAGCCATCAGAGATAAAACACTGGAGGGATGCCTTGAAAAATGTTACCATAATCCCAAACCACAGAGTCATCCTTTAAGCAGTGTTGTTGACAGTTCCAATGAAAACCTTGACCAGAATTTTACCATTTGGGAACTTTACGTAAGACTCTTAAAATGAAGTTGACAGATCCAAGAAAAGATAATAGAGTCCAAAACCAAACCCAAAAGCTAAAAACTAATCAGTTTCTTGAAGAAACAGATGCATGCTGCCTTTCCATTTTTGCAGTACACAGCCCATTCAACAGAACCATTGACTTGACACTTTAAGCTCGCTTTGCATTTGTGGTAGAGTATAACAAGGCACTGAACAGGGAAAAGAAAGCAGGCTTTGCAGTTTTACAACGTACTCATTGATACTAGCCTCTGCAAAAGGGAACTGAAAGCTACAAACAACAGGGAGAAATGTAGTGAAGCAAGTAGCTACTGCAACTTACTGCTATGCTGAATAAAACAGAAGATAGGCTCTTAAGACAGTGCTGCCAAGAGATATTAAGTTACAGTAAGCTATATGTCTCCTGCTACTGGAGCCAAGGCAAGGATGACAGTAACAACTTAAAATTCCTCTTCAGCTTGCGTTAGCTGTACATTCATTCCTGAGAGCAATATAACCATACTAAACATGTACTGCAGTGTGGTGCAAGTACACTTGCTCCTTTCAGTATATATTACTAGATGACAGCTCTTGAAACCACACTGTCTCATCCCCTGTGGTCTTGGGTGCCATGATTCTTCTCAAATTATTATCTTATTTTAGCACCTGTTCCTTCACAGAGCTGGCAAAGGGAGAACATTGTCGGACACAGGCTACAAAGGTTCAGTGACTGCAGTACCTACCCAAAAGCCAGGTAACATACCTGTGTCCCCCCATCCTTCCCCTAAACTCTGAAAATAAATCCTGAATTTATGCCCACCATTTAAGATTTATTCCCTAAAAACTGTTTAGGCCTGGGATAAACTGCTATGGAGCAGCCAGCTATGATCACTCAACCCAAATGCTTGATATACACTGTCAGAAAAAAAGCCTGTAGAAACTCTGTCCCAAGTGCTTGCTCTAGAGAACAGGCATTTTCAAAATGCAGACCCTGTCTTGTGCATGAATCTTTTGAGAGAAACTCCTGCACTAATGGGTGAACATAAGCAAGGGGTAAATAAAGATTTATAGAGATGGATGGTTGAGTGTTGTATCTACAACCATTTTAGCTGGATGAACACAATTCAGTGTTGTTTGTAGAACATGAGAAAACAGTCACTTATTTGTGATCAGCTAGCACTGATGTGATTCAAAACTGGGACATTGATTTAGCCCGTCTCTGTCCTAAGCAACGAAAACAAAAAACCAAAAGGTTCAGGACATCAGGAATATTTTAAAAGTTAAGAATTCAGTCTCAAACTTACAGACTTTACATTTAATTTGCATGGGACACATTTTTTTTATCTTTATATAAACCAAAGAGTGTTTCTTTAAAATCACATTGTTTCATCAAGCCATCTGTTACTTGTAGCCAAAATTACAATTTGAACAATTTGCCCACATTTTATTTTAGCACAGTATAAAATATTATATTTATTGTTGTCGAAAAAAAAGTTGTTTTTCCCACCAGACAGAAGTGCAATCATTAAAAACACCAACTACATACTTTATAACATCTATTTTTATCTTGGTCAAGAGGATGACTCTGAAAGCTGCTGGGGGCAAAGGATTATAAAAGCACAACCAAGCTCTTGGGAGAGTCCTGAAAATAGTTTCGCAATGTTCATGGAAGATATATATCAACACCACTCTTACAGGGCTTAGTCAAAAGAACACAAGTTGAAAGAAGCTTAACCAGGAACAGATGTTTCCCTTCACACCAGACTGTTTAAAATACAGTATATGCTATTTTTTACCATCTCTTGTTATATATACACTTACAAAATGTTAACAAAATGCACTTTAATAAATATTATCACAGCAGATCACAAAGAGCTGAACCATTGATGTTGAGTTTCAACTTCTGCTTCATGACCATATCTACTTCTAAGATCCAAATACTTAAAATAGGGGGCTCTGTTTGCACTGAAAACATGCAGAAAACAAAGCAGTCGGCTAAGTGCTCAGCAATGGTTTTCATTACAATGTGCTAAAGAAATAAATGTTGTATTGTTCTTTTGCAAATACCCTGGAGAGTGAAGGTTTTGGGGTGGGATTTTTTGGGTTTGTTTTAAGGATGGAAATGATTTTAGAAGAGATTGAGATCACATCTAGATAAGTAATCCTAGGTAATAAACAGTACTCTAGAGGGGTAGAGTACTGTTTCTAGCCAGAGAAGTAAACTTGAACTGCTTATTCATTTGAAGAACGATCCTCTGAGCAATATTAAACACTCAATTTTTCCCCTCTTCTGTCTTTTACTGCCACCTGCTCTGACTCTACACCCTGCAGGAAAATTCTGAACAGGCCAGCTAAAACATACCTAAAGTAAAGAATAACGCTTAGGATTACAATAACCATCTAAGAAACCCTGGCACCAATGGAGCAATCAGAGACTTCACAGAAGACATCCTTGTAAGACTGCAGGAACAGAGTCAAGAAATCCACCAACAGTCTAGTGCTCTTCGTAATACATAAGCTGCATCTCTTTGCTCCTTCTAAAAAAGAAATCTCAATGCAAAGATTAAGAGATGAAGAATAAGAACTGACAAACAGAAAGAGACAAGAATGTGAGAAATACTGGAACAGCTATATAAAAACCAGTATTTTTCTTAGCAATTACAAATAAAAGTAAAAAAAAATTATGACATTAGTAATTTTCACATTCTTTTTTTCTAGGAAATTGCAGACTTTTGCCTTCTCATTTGCTTGCCATACTCTTACAAACACAAATAATTAGATATATATAAAAAGTACGTATTATTATGGACAAATTTGTCCTATGACACATTTCTCATCTTCCACATCTTCTTGCTGTTTCATAGTTAGATGCTGAAGAGTTTTAAAACTCAGAAGTTGAGAGTTCAAAATCATTTAATATCGCTTTTACACACTATATGGATATGTGAAGTCCCTTGTTTTGATCATAGAAGACAAATGCTCATTCTGATGTGAGTAAATATGTAGGAAATAAGTGAAGAGCCAAATCTGGGCTGAATCACTCCCTTGACTGAGAACATCTATGGAAAAGATTTAAAAAGCCCTTGAGAATTCATATAGGTATTCAGGTTTTATTTTATAGGAGAGACAGAAGTCCTCCTAAATACTCCAACCCTGCTTCTACCTAGCAACTTAAAAGAGGCTGGAGAATTAACCTGTCTTTTAACAGCAATACTAATACAAGAATTCTTCACCAATTAGAGCCATAACACAGATGTCTCTCCAGAAAACGATGGACATGAACTAAGACAGCAGTTATCTTGATAACACCAAAACAGCTACAGATGAACAGAGGGAAAAAACAAGACAGCAGGAAAAGAAGTATCTTAGTACGTTTGATAAAAACATCGATATAGAGAAACATGCAGTGAGACTGACCTGTGGTTGTTTGGGGTGTGTGGCAGTTCCTTACCCAACCACTCAGCCAGTCTCCTGCCTGCTGCTCCCTCCAAAGGAGCGAGGGCAGATAACAGGCAGGAGGATCGAACCCTTCTGAGAAATGTCTCACCTTTCAGGAGTACAGCGAGTAAGTTCAACTACAGTTTAAACTTGTTGGTAGTAATGTGTATTAATTTCCAGTGCATAAGCTAACACTTGAAACATACTAATTCCGTAAAACTGGCAAGAGGGCTCAAATACGGTAGATCTTTCCAGCAATGTAGGATATGAGTTCTTCATGTAAGTGTTAGTAGTGAATGGCCCTTCTTTCAAAATAGTCCAATTCCCTACACAACTTGCCTTTGTACCAGGGAGAACTGGTGGCCACTGTTTCAGATGCCAACTCTAGAACAAGTACATGGGTGGCAGCGTCCTTGCAATGTGTTTTGTCGGCATATTCCTCCCTGGGGTCCCACTTGCTTAAGTCTGAGAGGTACCATCACTTCCTTTACCCAGCAATGCTGTTGCTAGAAAATAATTGTCAACAAACTTACAGGCAAAGTCACTACATCTGCACGAGTCAAGATTATTTCTAGGGTACTTTGAACTATAGAAGTTCTTCAGAGGACCACTTAAGGGAGAGGCACGTTACTGGCAGGTTTTGAGCTAGTGCTGGTGATGGCATTTGTATGCTCACTGAAGTTCACCAAGACTATGAACAGAGGGAACAGCAATGAGCAGATTTGACACTGTCTCATACAGCAGATTTTGTTGCAAAATAAGCATTACATAGGTGTTTCAACATGGCAGTCGTGTTCCAAGCTGAACTGGTCCACTTCTGAAAACGCAAAATCAATTATTCATCTGTATGGCCTTAGGTTTGTTGGAAGAAATTAGCCTCACTTCTGAGTCAAGTAAGGACAGACCAGCAGGGAGAGGTCCTTGTCTAGTAAAAAACACAAAAGGAAGATGCCTGCATTTGGATTTCAGTTAAGCTGCGGCATTTTTAAACCACACTTTTCTGTGCTTATCATACTTCCCTAGGGAAGAATAATGAGTCCACAGGAACAAGAAATATGAACTCTGCAATGGGGTCAAACTGAAAAAAAGTTAACATACAAGAATTTCCTTCTGACAAAGCATTATTAAGCAGGCAACCAAGGATACAAAGATGTACTTCCTAAATTTTAAAAAGTCAGAACTGGGAAGAAATAGTACAGAAACTACCCTCCGTTTCCTAACCTTTCACCAGCACCGCAAAGATGTGAACACAGGAGTAAAACCTTCTGCCTGTTACAGTTCTTCTAGAGCATGTAACTCAGATTGATGTGAAAAACAAAGGTCATGAGAAACATATCTGGCATTTATATATGACTACATATCCAAAATAACTCGTTTCTTGGGATGTCAGCCTCGCTTCTCCTCCCTTACTTGTCTCAGCAGATTCAGGAGAACACTCTCAGATGAAAAAAATGATAACAGGATACACAGAAATAAAGAGCAACTAAGGAACTAATTAAAGGCTATCCTATTTTACATGAGACACAAGTCAAAGTATTACAAAATATGGTATCTTAGAAGTAACATCTCTGACTTGCAACAACTTCAGAATGATCTGAGCCACAATGATCAGAAGTTCAGAAGTTAGCTTTGCTCATTAAAAAGCAGATGAGCAAATCTTTAATCTCTGTTTTGCCTGAGAGCTAAACACAGGAGTGCTAATACCAATACAGCAGTAAAGTACATACACAACAGTTAAGTTACTTCCTTCATTGCCCAGGAATTACATGACAAAGACACCATGGGACTGTTTGAGCTCTTAGGACATGCTGAGCTGCACTAGATCCACATCGATACGAAAGAACAAACAGAACGTGGTGATGTCAACATGACTTTAAGGTACAGGAAGAGTGTATCCCATGCAACATTATGTCCCCAATACTTAACTATCTCCCGTCTTCCGTGGCTCTTACCGTGGTTGGAAACCACAGTGTTGGCAAAAATACACAGAAGAGAGTAGAGAATTGCAACAGAGTCCCAAAGCGCAGAAGGATCTCAGCAACAGAACACAGGTTTGACGAGAAAGTCGTCTTTGGTGTTTCTTAAATGTTTTATAGTCAACACTGTATCGAGGCACTTTGTTTCAGTGAGCGAGAAGCATTCTCCAGGTGAAATAACTTCCTTGCTTCTACTTCATTATTCTTAAACATTTATATGGAGTTACAGAAGAAAAAAGATATTACCTATGCTGTATGCCATTGCAAAATTGTTGTGTTTGCCAGGAGCAAGCAGTTAATATTCAATACGACATACATAATCAATGCAACAAAAAGTCAACTGAGAAAAGAAGTTATTAAAATTGCATCCTTGTTCAAACTCCATGTAAACAATACTTGCTCAGCAGTGCATAATAAAATTAATAAAATCAATTTTCTCAGGGTAGAGGAATTTTTTCTACTAAATTCACAGTTGGAGAAAATTTTGACTTGTTTTGAAAATATGGCTACTCTATTTGGTGTCTTTTTTTTTAAATATAGTAATTTGTAATGCAGTAAGAAGGTAAACCTGTGCTAAAAGCCTCTGTTATGAAAAGCTCTGTGATCAAGGATTTGCCTATTCAATTACAACACTCTATTAACTTCAATTGTATTCCACAGTTTGAGAACTATAGGGTTGCTCTTTTTTGAAAGCAAGCAATTGCCCTCTCTAACAGCTTTTTGTTACTACTTTCTTTGAAGAATGTCCTTTATTTTTCACTTATTTTGTCTGTAAACATCTGTTTTATATGCCCTTAAAAGCAGTGGACATTTTTGTTGCTCAGAAGAATTAGTTAATATGACAATTAATTCCTACTCCTAAGTAAGTCCTGTTTCCTGAGTTAGATTTACATAAAAGTGTTGAGACTTTCATAATGTGTTTAATCAGATATAGACAGTGACACAGCACACACTTGACAGCAACAGCTTCAAAGAACTTCAAATTCCTCTACATCAAATAACATCTGAGGATGAGCGACATACTCAGCCTACACAGAAACAGTAAATATACATTTTAGCTATTAAAATTTAAATTATTGTATTTCAAAAAGGCATCTTCATAGCCCCATAATCAAATGGCTTCTACCAACAGAAACATTTCCATGTCTAGAAAAACATTCTAAAGAGTCTCAGAATTGGATATTTATGGAAATAAGATGACTCCTGGATTGTCATTTTGTTTTCATGTTAGCCATACTCTTTCTGAAGTTACWAATGCAAAGAAATTTTCTGTTGCAATGATGTAAAATTTCGCTACCAGCTGTGACAGATAAGCCGATATTTCTACTCTGACTGAAAGAACTGAAGAACAAAATCAAACATGTTGAAACTGATACACAAGAACTACACCAGTTTTGCCTAAGTGTGAATATATTGAAAAAATCCAAGATAGCATCAGAATAGAAGTACAGTAACACAATAAACCCTGAAACAAAATTTGGACTCAATCTTCTGATTATTAGTAAGTGTTCAGAAAACTTCACTTTGTTCTGATACCAAAATCTATATATCTTTAAGTATGATGACAATGATCAGATAATCATAGCTGCATTGTTTTTAATGCAATTTTTACAATTCATAGTAAAAAGGAAAGATCGAACATGAGTGCAGTCTGTCAAGCCGAAYCCCTATTAAGCTCATACAGCCTGTGCTGAAATTTGTTCTACAAAATTTTATTAAGTATTATCACTGCAAGGTGGATTAAAGCTAGGGGAGTATGCCTACTCACACTGTTCTTACACCATGTAGCTAAGTAAATATAGTATTTAATGCTAGTTCTTATAACATGCAATAGGACACAACAGATGCTGCACAATTTGAAACACGCACAATGAATCTGTCTTCACTAAAATGGACATAACCTGCTAATTTCCAGTCTGGCAGAATATTACAGCATCAAAAATAATTTTAAAAAGAAGGCAACAAATAAAGAATTGCAGGATTCTTTTCAAATTCTCCAGTATATATAAAGTTTATTGAAAGCAACACTATTCTGGATGAGAAAGGGATTTAGGTTACCAGTACCATCTCTAACTGCTAACATCATGTGATACTGAAACAAAAAGTAGATTAATCTGGGGGATTCTGGAAGTTAATAGGCCTTTTAGCTACAGTACTATCCAACAGGATATTTTGACAATAAAATGGAAATTATATATATTGTTTTGACTTAACATGTTTACACCATTATAGGACTGTCTTCTACATTGGTAACTTAGTTGATATCATCTGTGAGAGGTGACCCTCCTGTGATACTACAAATCATTTTCTCATAATAATATGATCAAACTTGTTTCTCTCCGTAAGTATAATTTCCCTTCAGATACTTAAAATTACAAAACACCAAATTCTAGTGCAGTGTTTCAACTGCAAAAGATGTACACATATTCCTATTGTCAGACTGATAAAACTAGAAGCAGTAATTATAGTGGAAATAAAAGCATACTGTGTTTTGGTTTTGCCTTATTTTTTTTTTTACTCACTTTCTTAATAAAATCGGGTATCTCCTTTTTGTCTGAAAGTTGGTTTAAAGAGGAGCAGCACTCTACCTCCAAGATATATCCTTCACTATGGACATCACCTTTTGGAGACCTAAAGAGACAGACAGAAAAAAAGAATCAGTTTCTGTTCTTAACACTGGATACCCAGACATCCCCTTTATAAATATTTCCCATGGAAAGCTAACCTTCAGACAAACCTTCGGTTCCAGCACATTCACTCCATTGAGCTCAACACAGTTCTGACAAGCGGCAGCTACAGCATCTCACCTACTGGCTAGGGAAGGAAATCACACCAATGACTGCGGATGGTGGAATGCTTCAGGGACTTCCAAATTTCTTTAACTGTCCAAGAAACACTTTGTCAGCCTGGCATCTATGGCCAATGCCAAGGAGATGCACAGGTGATGTAACTCAGAATATGCAGAAAGCAGATTTCAACGCAATGGGCTGACAGATGCTCTGGGCCCCACAGGGCAGCCTGATGTAGGGTGTGTTTCACGGACAGTAATTAAAYGAATCCCTTCTCTTATCTACCACCATTCTAAGTCAACATTTAAAAATCTGGGGCTAATCAAAGTAGTCTATCTTCCAGTCCTACCTTACCCTTTGCTGTTGAGACATGTAAAGCTATGTGTGAAATCCCTTCTCTTTCAGAAGACACTAACTCCTAAAATAATTCAAAGCGTATGGCATCTGCCATATACATTGCTGAGTGCTGTGGAAACATCAATATCAGTCAAAATATGCCAAGGGAAAGTTTGGAAGTTATCCTGAATGATCTTGAGAAGCAGTCCATAGGTGTGCACTGCAAAGCAGTGCTACTGAAGGCAGTCTTCATCTCCTCTGGACTCACATGAAAGGAAACTGATACGCCTGATCAATAGAGGAAATCTAGAGAATCATTTGTTTTATCAGTTCTTTAGGAGAACACATGGAGGAACGTAAAAAAATAAAAGCTAGCCTGTAATTGTTGGGATTAGTAACAAAGTAGTTATCTTAACATCCCATATGGAGAATCAAAAGACCTAGTTTGAAGTAAAGAACTAGCCCTGGCCAGCAGTTGCTTGATGCTCTGGGTACCTACAGGACAGGAAGAAAGGTGCAGAAGTTTGAACTGGGAGTGCTGAGGAAGCAGCGAAACAACAAAACAAGAGCTTTGCAGGCTTGCCATGCTTGCAAAAGCAAGTCTGTGTAAAAGCCCTGTTCCGGGGACTGAGATTGTGTGACACGTAAAACACGCTTCAGCTACAGATGGTCCCAGGGGCTTTCCCGAGATGCTAACAGTTACTCGGAGCCATGAGATGCGTAGGCTGCTGACGGCAAACTGGCAGCATGTTTCCTAGGCAATACTGCAGAAATTTTATGAGGCATCACATGACGTTGTATTTTGTACTTGATCCTCCCACTTTCACACAGGTTGTACTTTCACTTCATTTCTCTTATCTCACTTATACATGGGACAGGCAGTACCAGAGTATGGTTTGGGAACACTGAAGCCCTTTCTCTACTTGTTTTTCCCCTCCTTTCTAGGTTCTTCTCATAACTTGTGGTCCCATTCTGTTCTTCACTCTGGACAAAAATTTTAACATAACATTGGTGTCCATGGAAACTCTCCAAACATCTTTATAGGATTTACAGAAATTATAGTTGGGGGACTAGAAGTGTCCCACCACTACTCCTCTGTAACAGGTGTACAGAAATTAATTTAAGCAGCAAAGAACAACTTTGTCGAGGGGAAAAAAAAAATCATTTTGTGAGGGATAACACATGAACTGCAGACACCCATTTTTGCTCTTCTAGATAAATTCCTAGATAAGATAATCTATCCTGTGCAGATTTTCTGCCACAGATGAACTCAATGAATTCAAGAACATAAAAGTAAACTTAAGAAAGTCTCCCTGCTAGAGTACATACTGTTATACCTACATTTTTTCTAAAAATCTGAATATGACTAACGGGAAATGTAGCCCTGATGTTATCTAGCCATGTCCCAGAGAGAAATAAGTATGAGGCTAGGGCTCTCTAACGCTCTAGCAATCAATAAACCATCAAAACTGCCACTTGATACTGCAATGCTTAGTCCATATAACATCAAACAGAGCAAGCACAATTCTCCATTACTTCAGTTGTGGTATAATAACAAACCAGAAGTGGGTTAGTAGGAACGGGCAGCAAGGAACCAAGCCCTTTTTAGACAACCAATCCCATTTTTTGGGGGACACCACCAAGCCTCTACAAATGTGAAGTCCAACCACTTCCCTTGTCAGGGCAACCCACCACATTCACCACAGCTCCCTTCCAGCCTGGCTGAGGAAGCCATACTCCCCGCCTCGCAACTTTGAAATAATACAGCTTAAATTCAAAGTTAAGATACCAAATCCCAAAAATGAAGTATTTGCCACACTATCCATGCTTATTTACATGCAGACAACACAAAGCTGAGTGGTACCGCTGAAACGCCTGAGGGACAGGATGCCATCCAGAGGGACCTGGACAAGCTCGAGAAGTGGGCCTGTGTGAACCTCATGAAGTTCAAGGCAAAGTGCAGGGTCCTGCACCTGGGTTAGGGCAACCCCTGGTATCGATACAGGCTGGGGGATGAAGGGATTGAGACCAGCCCTGCCGAGAAGGACTTGGGGGTACTGGCAGATGAAAAGCTGAACACGAGCTGGCAATATGCGCTCACAGCCCAGAAGGCCAACCGTATCCTGGGCTGCCTCAAAAGAAGCGTGGCCAGCAGGTCGAGGGAGGTGATTCTGTGCTGCTCTGGTGAGACCCCACTTGCAGTACTGTGTCCAGCTCTGGAGTAGTACAGGAAAGACATGGACCTGTTGGAGCGGGTCCAGAGGAGGGCCACAAAAATGATCAGAGGGATGGAACACCTCTCCTATGAAGAAAGGCTGAGAGAGTTGGGGTTGTTCAGCCTGGAGAAGAGAAGGCTCTGGGAAGACCTCATTGCGGCCTTTCAGTACTTAAAGGGGGCTTACAAGAAAGATGGGGACAAAATTTTTAGCAGGGCCTGTTGCGACATGACAAGGGGTAGTGGTTTTAAACTAAAAGAGAGTAGATTCAGAATAGATATACGGAAGAAATTTTTTACAACGAGGGTGGTGAAACACTGGAACAGGTTGCCCAGAGAGGTGGTAGATGCCCCATCCCTGGAAACATTCAAGGTCAGGCTGGACGGGGCTCTGAGCAACCTGATCTAGTTGAAGATGTCCCTGCCTACAGCAGGGGGGTTAGGCTAGATGACCTTTAAAGGTCCCTTGCAATCTAAACTATTCTATGATTTAACACGAGGCCCAGGAACAGGGAAAAATGGGACAAACGCAGAGGCACAATCCTTCCTGTGCCCACTCTTTCACCGAAGCCTGTTCTTCACATAGTGTTCAGGTCTCCACGTGAACCGTGGCACTGCTGTAATGACTTGCTGTGACAAACATAAAACCTTGCTAGCTCCAAAAGAATGAGAAACACTGCATTTTCATGTTTAAACACACTGGCTATCTGTAAAAACAAACTCTTTTCAACCTATATTGGTGAGGTTTATACACAGGTATGAGGAAAAGGGAAGTTCACCCTTGAACCACTCTCTCCCAATTTCTCTCCTCCCCCTCAACAGCTCCCTGGAGTCTGATTTTGTGCAGTTTTTGGAGGACCTACTTCCAACTTCTTTGAAAGGAGTACGAGTTATCTGAGATACAGATCATATCCATAAAAATATAGTGGTTCTTACTGCAGCTGCTTAAAATGACCTGTTTATTTTTCCTCCTTTAACAAGCACTTACTTTGAAATACACTTGCTGCTTGTAAATATTTAAGCAAACGGGAGATAGTGAATTCTTCCTCTGAGTCTCACAGCTACCTCTGCACTAGGGCTCGTGAAAGAAATTGCATCAAATACCACTGCACTCTGTTAGGAACATTATTTTACAGAACACACATAACAGATCCTACTAAAGGCCATAAAATCTTTAGTTAAAATCTTCCAACAGAAGTACTCTATATTACCAAAAAGTATTTTTCCATGCTTTCAAGTAAAATATGTCCATGTATGTTAAAGGCAAGTCTGTGTCTATACTGGTAGTTTTCACCTTTTTAGGAAACATTTAAGAGCCTATTATTCTGTCAAAAACAAACAAACAAAACAAAAGCCATAGCTTTTCACATGAAAATAATAAATAAGTGTAGATTTCACAGACCACAAAAATAATTTCCTGAGCAAATTCAGGTGGGCAAGAAATTATTTGCAGCCTCTGTACAATAAACAATGTATTTCATAAATGAATCATGAAGTATTTCATAAATATCATAAAAGTCTCTGATTAAACTCTATGAATATTATTACTATAGCCATAGAGAAGTAGCTAAATATAGGTACAGGTAAATCCTATACTGAACAGAAATTAATCTATTTTTTGTTTTATTCATTTAATGGGACTACCTTTAGGACCACTGTCATTAGAGACTATGAATTAGGACCCCCAAAATATGCACATTCATCAAGGTCACAGAAGTCAGAGGAAAAGTCAAAAGCAGAGCTCAGATCTCCTGACTTCAGTCTTGTCCCTGCAGTTGCACTCTCCTGTTCTCTTCTGAAGGACTGATGTCAATCATTCGAGAAATAACCCAATAATCCATACTCTGGAGTCTCTTATCAGGTTTATAGCACAGGGAATTACTGGGAATCCAATGTATAAAATATTTTAAAATTAAAGCAATGGTTTTATGTAAAGTTAATTTCCACTTTCCCATCATAAGCTGTTCCTCAAGAAAGCGGAAGAGAAATGCTTCTGGATGTACAGTCAGCAATTTCTTTCTTTTCTCTTCCTCCTCCTAGGTTGGAAAACTGAATCTTCCTCCCTTCATTGCCTGCAAACATTCAAGGTTTTTTTATTACCTTTGTTCCTCCAATAAAAAATCCCTGGGTTAATTAAAAAAGGCCCAGCCCTGAAAGAAGCACACCTGGATACAGTAAGGCTGTATTGGAAGCTAAGATGAACACCAGAGAAGCTGGTATACCCTGACTCATTACAACGCCCTGTACTCACTACAACGAATTTTGTGATAGCTGAGAGGGAACAGAAGGGACAGTGCGAACAACGCCATGGCTTTGCCTGCAGTGGGGAAGGACAGTCTCCTGCCCACCACCCCAGGAGAGGACAACCACAGGTTAATTGTGGAGACTGACAGAAAATTTCACTGTATCTTATACACCCTGGGCTTTCATTTGTCTTTCTTCCTTTGCTATATATCTCATTGTTTGTTTATCTTTATTGATTTTCCCAAAGAAGGATTTTTCTGTCACTGTAGGTACCCTCAGTGACCATCATGGACAACCTTAACAGGGGGTGGCAAAGAGCTGAGAGGGAATTTCAGTCTACCTGGCGCTGTGCAGAGGGACAGCGTTTGCAGGCCCGTCCATGCTGGGGGTAGAGAGTACCCTCAAGTGTTACTGATACGTAAAAGGCTGAGGACCACAGACTCAAAGAGAGTGGCATCTTGAATCCTAAATAGGACCTCTAGTGCCACTAAAGAAGAAGAAAATATATAGAATAAATAAGATTTTCACTTATAATTGGAAGTTCATTGGCCAAATATATTTTACGATGGTTGTTTCAGTAGGCTGTCATTTCCTGTACAGCTGTTTGCAGTTAAGCACCATTTCATGGTAGATAAACCGTTACCAGCTGTAGAGTACCAGTAACTTACACAGTAACTATTAAAGCTGACAACTCGGTGTCTGTTACAAACTGGATTTCCAACCCTTTTCAGATACAAGAAGCAAATGAGGGAGCCAACATTTGGTCCTAATCTTCCTGAAGTTCTCCATGCCCATGACTTTGGAAAGCCAAAATCACACTTGTAAGCTATGCAGACGCTCTAAAATGACTATTTGATTAAGATGATGCTAGGAATATAAGTGCGGTTTTGAGATTTTCCACTACATAGGAATAGCTCTACAGTTCAAAATATAACTGTACATTTATAACAAACTGATCTACATTACAAAAAAAATAAAACCACATCAAGGTGATTAACATGAGCAGTTGCTATCTGTATAATTCCAGGTTAAAAATCTAGCAAAACTAGAGTATCTGAAAACTAAGAAGGCAGCAATTAAAACCCCATAGGTTTTATGATGCCCACCCAACAAACACACCATTTTTTATAAAAATAAAAACAGGTATATTGTATCATAACAACCTCGACTCTAACCCATGCCAAACTGTTTTAACTATTAGCTAAACATTTTCTTTACTAGGAATTTTCTTACATAGGAAACCTTATCACTGGAATACGTATTATTTGTCAGTAAAATTTATAAACTTTTTTTAATGACAGCATATAGAGTTTCTTGAGAAAAGTTCAGGCATGTATGGATACATAGGCATCTTTAATGTGCAGTGTTTATAATTCTGAGAATACAGATGAAAGAACAGTTATTTTGGGTCAATGTTAAAAGTTGTTGTGAGGAAATATGTACGTCTTTGAACTTGAAACAAATAACAAGCTTTAAAACCTCAAGCTATTGTCCCTTGAGCTAAAGGAAGATATCTGTTGACTCTTGGGTATGGAATAAATATTATTTTTTCAGCAAGCTGAAATCAGCCTGCTGAGAGCAACAACACACACACTGCATTTGCACACAAAACGTGTTTGATCCTAATGCTCATGAAGGCAAGGTCAGACATTTGCCATCTTCAAGCCTAAATCCCACATGAAATCCAAACAGATACACATAAACACACACACACACACACACACTACATTTAAATTGAAAATATATTGTACCAATGCAAAGTATCTACTTTCAAGAACTCAAGCAAGCACAGAAGCACTGGAGGAGATCACTGATATTTTTTGTCAGACTCTATCATTGTGAAACACCTTCAACTGGAGTTCCTATATTTCTGCAGAGATCTTTTGTAGCACATTTCAGGGCCCATGAAGGAGAAGACGGCTGGGAACAGTCAGCATAGATGTAGCAAGGGTAAATCATACTTCACCAACCTGACTGTCTCTGATGTTAAAATGATTTGTGGACGAGTGGAGGAAGGGCAGTGGCTGTCATTGATGGCAATTTTAGCAAGAGGTTTGGCACTGGCTCCCACGCTATTCTTGTATGCAAGTTAGGGTACTACAGTCTGGAAAACCAGTGAGTAAAAACCAGTTCCATGGCTAACGGTGATGCCCTGTCTAGAGGCCAGTGACAAGTGAAGTCCCCACCCGGGGTGGGGGGCGGACCTAGAACCTGTCATGTTTAACATCTTCATCGATGACATGGAGRAGGGGACAAGGTGTGCTCTTGTCAAGTTTGCAAAAGACATCGGAGCAGGGGATGCAGCTGATGTGGCAGAGTGCAGGCTCCAAGAAAGCTCGAGACCACTGTGCATGTTTTATACACTGACGTGCCACTAAAGGTCAAATGTGGAATGAAAAATTTTCACATGGAAAATGAAGAAATATCCACAGAAACTCAAAGACAGGCTTGCCAGGCAGAGGCACTAGTCATGGCTCAAGGCTCTCTCCACTGAATTCTACACAAAGTCAGAGCAAGAACTGTTTCAAATGCCTATCAAAAAAGCTTGAAGAAAAGAAAAGCTTTTTGGGGCTAGAAGGTGTCTCAAACATCTAAGAATCAGAAATTTGATGAATTGTCTGTATGTTTTAGAAACATTTTGCTCTGCCTTCAGAAGGCAAATGTGCAAATCCAAATGCCAGAGAACCAAACTAAGACTTCACAAAGCATAACGCTTCCAGGGGCTGCTGCTTCTTCCCAACATAATTATGTCTTTTCATACTTCATCAGTTCCCTGGTATAATACAGTCTTCCCTTCTTTCATGGGAAGGGCTGTTCACTACTATTAAAAGGGGAGTTTAGTATGACTAGGAAAAGAGTGAAAGAGTTGGTCTTTCAGGTGTGAAAAATCAGGATTTCCTCTTCAGTCAACATAATTAAGCAAATATCAGGTGGACACTGACAACTGGAAATGCAAACATAGCATCAAAGAAACAACACAATGACTACTGTCTTGTTTAAGTCATTTMACGTTGCATGTTTAAGCCATTTCAATCTTTTGCATTTACATCATGCTACTTTACATTTTCTATAAATCCATTTTCTACATTTTCTGTAAATCCAGACTTTAAATGACACAGAGGAAACAAAAATCTAGCTATGTCTCAGAAGATGACATTAATTGAAATCACTTGGAATTAATGTTGCATACCAGCAAAAAAAAGAAACTGTAAGAATCCTGTTTTACTATTAAACTTTTGAACTCAGTCTGTCAAATTCCTTTGCAGATAAATAGAATTATTTTTGGCCAAGTGATGAAAGTTTGCATTTCATCAGGACTAATGGATATAGGGAAATTATAGAAATAGAATCAGAATCATCTCATCAAGTGAATCACTGGAACACCTGACACCTTTCTACAGAAAGGGAAAACAGCTGCAGAGTTGTTTGAGGTAAACATAGAAGTCTACTCTAAAAAAATTATTCTTAAATTATACTACTTAGTCTACTTCTGCATAGCAATGTTTCCCTGCTGATTGCTCTATTGACTGGAGGCCAAACCTGTAGAAGGGTATGTCCTAAGAGATAGAYGGAACAACAAAGAGAAAGACCTCTCTGGAATTCAACTTATATCTCCTGCTTCACTATACTGTGGTGAAATAGAGCGTCTGCAAACATGTCAAAACCACTGTAAGCAGACAATTCATGAGCCTGGACCATGTATCTTTCCTAGTGACAGAGAATGGAGCTTGCTTTCTGGTGCACAGTATTTAGAAAGGGAATTTAAAACATTTTAATTTACATTGAATTTTGAAACTTGGAAGATATCAGACAGAGGTGTCGCACTACAGGGAGCTGGGAATAAATTAAAACAGCTTTGTGCTATAGTTTTGTTACAATTTTGTTCAGGGGCTCATTTTGTGATTTCTTTGCAAGGAACAGGTTATCTGCAACAGCCACAAGCTGTCCTAAATAGTAGTGCACAAGGCACCTAAACAGAGGTTGTTAAATTAAAAACTAGTGAGTATGGAAATAAAAGAGCAAAGAGAGAAAGGTTATTACACACACGAAGAACTAACGATCTCTGTTCCTCGGGGGAACGTAAGTGACATACGTGTTACTCTCCTTATCTTGGTTAGCCAGAACCTCCCAAA
Organism: Oceanodroma leucorhoa; assembly: GCA_030449065.1. Taxonomy (NCBI): domain Eukaryota; kingdom Metazoa; phylum Chordata; class Aves; order Procellariiformes; genus Oceanodroma; species Oceanodroma leucorhoa. The sequence goes on from JASVER010000033.1 coordinate 7,447,142, forward strand.
TGCACGGACCTTTCCCTGTCCCTTCCGCCAGGAGAGATATGCTGTCACACGTTCACACTTTTCCAGGGTACCACCATATATCCCTTTTCCCGAGATTCTTGTCTTCAAGTGTAAATCAGTGTGAATCAACTTTTCTCAAGCGTGAATCAACGCGAACCAGCAGGCCAGGGCCTTCACTTCACACCTGGAGCCTTCCCTACATTCAGAAAAAAAACCTGTAAAAACCTGRGCTTGAAGATTTTTCTTTACATATTTTTTTACAAGTTGCCTTCTCTGAGAAACCCAAGTATCTCAGAACTCAGCCCAGACAGTAAAACAGTCAATTGCTTTTTAATGAAGAAGTCCACTGAAATTTAGAGAGAAAGAGAGAAAGTATTCACAAGAGCATTAAAGTTATTCCTTTACCTGACTCTATTCTATTCGACTTCCAAACCACTTTCAGTCAACTGGTTAGTGTGCACAGTGCAATTAGGTGCTACAGAAATATTTAAATTTATTATATTAGATTTAATGAGAGCAATGGCAGAGTCCTTCAGCTACTTGGTAGACTACCTTCATGCCCAGTGCCTCTAAAGATTTAAACACTCCTATATTTACCTCATTTTCTTTAACTGAACATGACACTTTTTGCAGTGTAAACAATTGTATTGTTAATTAAAAAAAAATAAATCTGTCCTTTACTTTCATATTATCCCTAACATTTCCAAGGGACAAATCTTGCTTTTCAACATTTACAGCTTCCATGTATGTTAGGAATGTGTTCCCTCAAATGTGCTAGAGCAGAAATGACTCCTACTTCCCCATTTACCAGAAATGATTAGATAGCTAAGATAATGAAGCCACAGATATACCAATACAGATTAAACACAAAACTATCGTAGTGACTTTAAAAGTCACCTTAAATGTACAATGACATTGCAAATTCACACTGAGTATTTTAAAACTCCAGGACAATGGCAAAATACGAGGAATAACACTAATAGGTACTTTTTCCATGAGTTCTAAGGCATAACATGTCTAAGCACTACCTTTTCCATTTTATTCTTGAATAAATTAAGGCACTGCAGGTCCCAGTGACAGCAGCAGCATATAGTTCCAGCTAGTATAGCCTCTTCCTACCTTTGGAAAGGCAGTGCTATAAAACTAAGTCCTCAAAATGTGAGTCAACAGTATTCATTTTAAAACATAAAACTGACATATAAAGGTGCAACACTGATTGAAGACTAATTCAAGTGTTCAGTTCTGTCTCTGTATACACAGAATTGACATTACTGTACCAAAAAGCCACTAATACAACAGTTTCATTCTGTTCCACTCAGGCAACAAAAATAGCAAGGCGAAAAAACGCACCTGGTATCTGCCAGACAACTGACAGATGAAGCGTATAGTGTTGGAGCCATCCGTGGTGAAACACCTGCAGTAAAAAAGGAGCTACAGCCTCAGGTGTTTTGCAGAAAGTGCCCAGGAAGCCCAAGGGTGGGCCCCACACCAAGGCACAGAGCTTTTTATGACTCCTTTGCTCCCCATGAATGCCTGGCACCACCAGTTACAGAAAACAGCAGGGGACCACTTTGTACTTCAGAGCGTAAATGATGTTACTAGTGATCCTACAACTGTAGCTGGACTACTTATACTCCTAAAATCTTACAACAGAAATAAACACTTATCTGATCAACAAATATCCTAAGCAGACCTTAACTTCTGCCCAGGAGTTCAACTCTTTTATACAGAGACAGACTACACATGCCAGAGACCTGACAGTCCTCAGTGAAAAACGTATCATTTATTCTTTATCAGCAGTGTAATGAGAAAGGTTAGCTAAAAAAATTAACAGCATGTCTTTTTTTTCCTACTGTCGCATATTTTTTCTTCCCAGCTGTTAGTGGAATGGGATACACTCACGGTTCAAATACAGCTGGTCTCTATGCAGGCCATGGTCATCTGAAATCTGTGCAACACCCATCCCTCTTCACTGCGCTTGGCAATGCAAACATTCATTGCACCCACACGCTATGGAAGCAGCTTCCCCCATACTCTCAGCCAAACTTGGGAACATTTAAACTACGTGAAACACCAAACTGATGTCATTTCCCTTTCTGGTACTTGTCTGTTTTTTCCCGCTGCACCAAGTCTCTTCCTCTTCCCTAGGCAGTCAGAAATGACAGATAAGGAAATGCAAAGAAATGGAGTGTGAATGTAAAAGGAAATATAATTGGTTCAAGACTTTCTACTGTCTTCAATTTTGTATAGTCATTTACAGCTGTCTAAAGTGTGTGAAACACTGGCACCCCAAGTGAGTGAGTAGGYAATTAAGATTTTGTACTCTTTCACAATCATTCTGCACAGATGTAARCTACTGGATACAGTACGAGACAGTAGTGACACACTGAGCGCTCTGGCTTGAAGACCATGTCGCTCTGCCAAGAAGGATGCCGCTTTTCCCTGACGTGTCTTCACAGCTCAGTCCTGGAAGATGCTGAACCCTTGGTCCCCAGTCCAGCAGCAGTGCTTAAATGTTTACTTAACATTGCATACTCATGCATGTAAATACTTTCACTATTTGGGTATTTTGTAGGCAGGGAAAGCAAGGCCCCAAAACCAAGCAAGCTCAGCCCAATCTTACTCAAGAAGTCCACTGTTCAACCAAACATTTCATGTTTTGACCATAAAACTGGAAACCCTTTAAACAATAATATCAGGCAAGCCAGCATGAAGTTCTGTATTAATAAAACTAAAAGCGAGTCAAGGTAAATTGAGAGTTATTTTAGAAGTTAAAATTGCCTGCGACACCTAATGCCTACATATATTTGGTAATGAAACGCAAAACTTTTTCCTTAGGTCACAGACTGAAGTTCAACCCTGTCTGTAATTGCCACCAATTGATTACCAGGCTGTAGCAAACTGAATGGTGGTTTTACTTTAGTTTTAAAGAGGTGTCTAAATCAGTTACATCCTCTCCCTCAAGCATCAGCACAAAGAGAGGGACTAGGATTGGCAAATGAGGTTTAATTATCCCCCAGCTTTCAGCACAGGTCACTGTAAAAAGGGGCAGACTGGGGAATGCAATTAATATAAGAAAACTGCACAGAATGGCTGCAACAACACAGGTTGCTGCAGAATGGTGGGTGATTAGATAATGTTAAATTATGTTTTAAACATCATTATCATTAAAATCACTAAAAATCATAAATATATGTTTTAAGTATTCAGATTTTAATTTCCTTCTGGACTACTTAACAGCACATTCTATTGATTTTTTTAAAAATCAGATTAAAACATAAAAGAACAATATTCCTGTTTATTCTTCTTCAGACTTCGATTATAATATTCTTAAATATTATAAATTTTCTTAATATTTTTTAAGAGACTGAACAAAGCAGAAGAGTCATCTTTTTATGTAAAAAGTTTGCACTGATTGAAAAATTACAAGAACTTGTATTGTTTAGAGGAATGAAGGGCCTCAGGTCTACAGATAAATTTAAGAGGTATGCATTAGTACTACAGTTCTCAAATTAATTGCATTAACTGTAACCATCTAAACACAAAATACGCCTTTTCTAAGCAAACATTTCTTCTGTCTTAATTTAATCTAATAAATTCTTAAAGGGTACCAATGGGATCATCCTCACAAATTGTCAGGCATAGGGCTTGTTTGTTTGCCTCTCATGACAACACATCCCAAATACAGAGCATATTTCAACTTGTTATTCTCCGAATCGTCTGCCAAACTGCAGATGAATTGTAAACATGAAGAACATGTTAAGCCTACTCAAGCCCAAAAAAAAAAAAAAAAAAAAAAAGAGTCTTGCACAGTAAACTCCGCTATAATTTCCTGACGTAGGTCAAAACACAGCAGGAAATCACATTGTCTATTTTTATCCCAGTTCACTGGAAGTGCTTTACCTTTCTGTTTTCTTGATAAGCACAGCCCTGAAGATTTGTTCCTGGGGAGTTTTCTCTTTCTCATCAGTTGGTTGCACAAACGGGTGGACAGCAGCCAAGACGAAGCCCTGCTGGTACAATTCTTGCAGCTGAGCTGGAAGATCACGCAAGGAGGAGAGCTTGATTGCAGATGATCCTGGCAGCTCAGCTGGAAACAAAAAGAAATTGGTCAATAATCCTACACCAGACTATTATGTTTTTTAAAATCCAGGCTCTTCAGAGTCAAGCAAGCTTCACACTGATCTACAATATTAACACAAAAATTGACCTTTCCGGAGGCCCATTTTGTATTTCAGATTTTAAGCAGGCTGTCTTGGCGAAGGACTTTTATCACACAAGAGACTGGTGCAATTAAACAAGAAGTCAGATACATTAAAAGGCCAAATTCACTACATAGTCTGGCAGAGATGAAGTGGAGGATTTAATAAAAACAAGGCAGTCAGTCAAAAGATATTCGAAGTTTTAGTAGTCATCATAGTAATGCCAGTTGAGGACAGCGAGCCATGAGTCAAAAATACAAAGCAAGAGAAAGGGGATAGACAATTAAGGTAGAGCATCTCAAAATCAAAAGCAATAAACAGAAGTATCCATGTACACAGAAGTTGTATTATCAGACTAAGACTGATGCAAAATGCTGTTGAGGCCAAATATCTACCAATATGTCTAAAGAGTACTTTGTAGGTACATTAGTAACAAGAACGCTAAGAGCAATGCCTACTTGTAGTGATAAGAAACCTTTTAGAATAGACACTAAACCTTATACCTCAGGCTTTAAGCAAACCTAATACATATTAGAGATGAGGATGAGACCTAGTGCATGAAAATAATCCTTCCCCAATCTGCTTACTGTGGGGTTTTATGCCTTCTTGTGAAGCATTTGATGCTGACTCCTGTCAGACACTCAACATGCACACAGATACTGCAGTCAGTACAGCAATTGCCCTTATTTCCTTGGAGTCTTGTGGGCTTCAAAAGAAAATCCCATAAATCACCTAAAACAACCTTCTCCTCTCTTTCTCTCTACATCAGTAATTCTTCATGTGTTTTTCGTATCTTATGTGAAAAGACATCTTTCTTTCCTGACCTTTGCCTCTTCATTTTCATCTCTCTTGGGGGATATTTATTATTTCATCCCTAACCCTGCTAGAGCATACAGGGTGGTGAGGTGCTGGATGGTTTCCCCTCCCACTGAAACCAATAGAAAGGGGATGTTGCAAGAAACACAATGGAGGTTCCCAGCACGTTGCAGGCCTCCATTAAAAAAAAGCACTGGAGAATAGTTTGTACGAAGGACGCCAGCTATGCAAAATAAGGTTTCATTGTACTGCTTTTTTCGTCAAACTGTGTGGCTACCCTTGATGAATAATGAAAGGTTATAAAAAAACTAATAAATATTCAAAACCAATAATATAGAGGAATAATTTAAATAATAATAGAATAGCTGTGCTTGGTATGCTTTTTCTTCATATAAGACCATGTGCCAGAAGAGGACAATGGAACTTTTTGACCAAGAACTATAAGATGCAGAACTTTTATTATTATTGCAAATAAAATGAGAAATMCAAGCAACGTGTACATTGACAGACAATAGGGCTCTACCTTCTACAACAGCATACAAATCACTTCGAAGTCATAAAAAGAGATGCCCCAATGAATAATGCATAATAAATAACAAAACCGACTGTTACTTACTGGACCCTACTGGGGATCAAAATGGGGAAAGAAACCCAGATGTTAGAACTGCTTCTTCCCCTCTTGTGGCTCAGAGACTCCAAAAATTTTAGACTACACAGCAAATAGTTTAATTAATTAAAAGAATAGGGAAGCGAGAATACCTTTCTACATGAGGGTTTTACTTGTATATGATGGAATGACTAAATGCTATTCAGTAATGTTAATTCTGGTAATGGTGGTCCAATTTTTAACAATCATCTATGAAAACTGATGCTTGTCTTGCATATGAACCTAGCATCTGGATTCTTCTGAGGTAAAACTAGTAGAAAGCCTAGTCATTATCATGGGAGAGTGACTGCTTCCTCCTAAAAGCTAAACACGAGGGGAAAGTGTGAAAATGCATGTAATTGGAACCTTGGGATGTACACTTGATGATTAAAAAGGAAAAATAATGAAAAATAGAGCTGGGAGGGATCATCCAGCTAGTCCATCCTATTACGTAGAGGCAGGATCAGTTTTAGTTTAGCTATTTCTCACAGTTTTTCTCATCTATTTTTAAAAACCTTTAGTAATGGAGATTCCACAAGCCCCGTAAGTCATGTTTCAGTACTTCTCTATTCTTACTATTCAGAACCTTCTCCTAGCATCTGGCCTAAATTTCCTTCTCTGAAATTCAAGATTGCTACTTCCTTAACTAGAATATTTCTTTTCTGCATCAGCATTTTACCATTCCTAATACCCATCATGCCTTAACATTACCTTCTTTAGACTGTATAAACTCAGTCCTTTCAATGTTTCCTGTTCCCTTGTGTTTTCTAGATTTCTAAATAATTTTTGATGGTTCTCTCCCGATTCTCTTCAATTGGTCCACATCTTTCTTCAAGTATAGTACCTAAGCCTCACCACTGCTTTGTAGAATGGAAAAGCTCCTTCATGCTTATTATACATCCTATGTCAGTTTACAACATYTGGGGGAAAAAAAAGGATATTCTTTTAGCAGAAGCCAAATGTCCCTGCCTCTAGTGAATTTTAGGGGTTTTTTTTCTTTCAGTTTTCAAGGGCCATTCTGGATTCTGACCTCCACAGTGCAAAGAGCACTTCTCACATTGGCAAACCTCAATAAACATACTCAGCAGTCTATTGCTGGAATAGTTAATGAAAACGGTGAATGTTAACAGACTCTGGACAGAACCATTTTAAGCCTTACAGTCAATACATCTTTTTGGTTTGATGCTGCACTACTGCTAAATTCTCCTTGGACTAGAGATCCTTCAAAAAGAAAAGACAGTTCCTGTTACACAACTGATGCCCACAAGGTCTACATGAGTTTCCTGGGTCTACAGACCTGTGCTGTGCATTCTTGTTACTCTCCCACAGGCAGACTGGTTCGTGTGATGCAAACTCCTCCCCAGAAATCCCTGCTTTATCATCCTCTGGATATTTTAGAAGTTATTTGTTCCAGTACCTTTGTGGGCATTAAGTTAGGCTAACAATCATACAATTTTCTTTAAAAGTAGATTGAAAAAGGACATCACACTTTCCTGGAGAGTCGCATTAATCATTCAACAGTCTTCAAACTTAAATGTAAGATTTCAATTATTTCTTCAGCTAATTCCTCTAAGGTGCATACCTATAGGTTCAACCTACTTGAAAATGCCTAATTTATGAAGCCAGTTGTTGATCTAGTCTTTCCTTACTTTACCTTAGAAAAATGCTAACATTTGCAGAAAACCTTACACAACTTCCCATAAAATCCATTAAAACTTTTGTTTTAGTTGTTAAAGACAATTCTAATCATGCCATTTTCAAAAGAAAAAGGAAAATCAAAATTGTGTACAAGAGACTTGTATAAGATAAAAGAGCAAATGAAAAACCAAATAAAATCTTGTGTAACTCCAGTGCTTATTATAAGCCTCTATTTCGCCACAAGATAAAGCTGAATTCTTTTAGCAGCCTCCATGTTGCTCTTGAAATGCAGTTAGCTCGAAGTTTTATATTCTGCTCCATGTTTCCTTATTTATTGTTGCACTTCACGACCTGACCTCAAAAGATTCCTTTGTTTATTCTGTATACATCTAGATGAGTGTGTAAGAAACTTGTAAATGACACATGCTGTGTTTTTCAATTTTGCTAAGGCTGGAAGTGGAAATAGAAGTACTGGCTGCTTTTGGAACTGATTACCAGGCAAATTAGTTTGTTGCCTGACTGATAATTGAAGATGAAAACACTTCCAGCAATGCCTGGATACATACAGAAAACTACAGCTTAGAGATCCTTCAAAAAGAAAAGAAAGTTTGTGTTACACAACTGATACCTCTAAGGTGACTTTCCTGGGTCTAGGGACTTGTGCATTCTTTGCTGCTAATGGAAAAAACCTGACAAAACACTCACACTGTCTCCATCTTGCCACAGAAAAATCAGTAAAAGGATTGAGTTGACATAAAAATCTACAGATTGAGTCATGTATGTTTGAAAGGAGTCATCTCTGCAGCTCCAAAAAGCAATTTATGGGAAACAGAGGAAGGTGGTGCAGTCTGCCACAGGGATCCTGAGGGACTGAGAGCAGGCTGAGAAATATGGCTGGGGAGACAGGTATTGAGGAGAACTGGTTCCTCCTGTATTAAGGAGCTCCGCTTTCCCTCCCAATGGATCATCCAGGGCTGCTACCACAGAGATCAAACAGCCACCGACCAGCTTCAAACTGAAGCATCTCATATGACCTCTGACAATTGCGCTATGGTCCATGCTAAAGAGGTAGACGTATCCCCATCAAATATTAAGAGAAAAGACAGTTACAGCAACTCTCTACAAAAAGTAGACTAATTTTTCTATATTGAAACAATAGATCGGGGTACCTTTGAGATGCTATAACCCAACACTTTTAAATAAGAAAGGTATATGACGCTTTATAAAATAAAATATGGATTCATCGATTAGCCCATGCTTAATAAAGACAAGCATCAGCTACAGCACATCTTTATAGAATATATATACTCAAGAGAATCAGATGCTTTTAACTCTATTCTATTTGATAAACAGCAATTTTCCCTTCTGTTACGTTTACGACAAAGCTAAAACAAACTTTATTGTTTTTTAATTTCTTTCTACTTGAATGATAGCTAGCTCCAAGAAAAATAAAATCTTAAATGACAAAATGGTATTTATTTAATTTCTCTTTACTGAAATGGTCAAATTCAGGGTCAAATTTAGGTCAGTTTCTCAGTGCTTATCCTTAATATTTTATTTAAAAGGACAAGCATGCAGTTCTACTCTAAATTTCTGTTATCCTGTGTTAGGTGTTTACTTAGTTTGCTTACTCCAACAAAACAAATTAAATGTCGGGATTTTTTGGTCTTCATTTTTTAACATGTTTTCCCGATTAAGCTTTTATGCTCTTATTCCAGTCACAGCTGTTAAAGACTGTTGGAACCCTTAATGACAGTTCACATTACACATGAAAAAGTTCCACAAAAATATTGGACTTCTTTTAACTAGTTTCCGTTTCCTTTAAGTTTTCACGTTCATCTGCATTTTCAAAGTAATGTTCCTCAATCTATTATGAAACATTAAGCAAGCCTTTTTCCTTTGCATTAAAACAACCAAAAATCAAATTGGTGTGTACATAGATTGTATGCACTCTCTGTCTATACTGGGTACTGAAGAAAGCACCTTCCACCAATACATGCCCAAAATGTGGTGTATAATGGGGTCTGAAACAAAAAAAGGAAGACCAGCAAACTCACTGGACCCAGACTATTAAGTGAAGTGATGCAGCAACTCAGTTCCCTGGTAGCCGCATACTGGTAGCAAAATAATCCTATTTGATCAGGCCTAACACACATCACCAGGCTCAGACCTTTCAAGAAATACAGTCGTAACTGTTTTCTTTTTCGAAGCACAGGATGAGGCCGTTCCCAAGCCTGTGGTCGTTCCTGTGAGCCGTTCCCGTTCCAGGCACCCAGAGCCAGCGAGCTACGGAGTCACTCGTGCTCCTCCTTGTACCTCCTCCTTCCAGCACCGCAAACCTTGCAGGTCCTTCTGGAAAGCCATGCTTTCAGCTCCTCCAGGTGACTCACAGGAAGAACGATGCCCTCATGTCTCCTCCCCAGGAGAGCTCAGGGCTTACGGAGCCCTCAGAAGAGAGAGGCAGCCGACAGAAGGGCCACGAGGGCAACTGGGGCACCGCTCTCCCTCTCCCAACCGCGGGCTCAAAGGCAGGTAGCTGCCCCTGAGCAGGGTTGTGCCTGTGAGCTAGAAAGGAGCAAACATTCAGGCACACTACATGCTCAGTCACTCCTACTCGCTACTTCCATGCAGCTCCCTACCCAGCATGAATTTTCTGCTGCTGTCCTTCTAAAGCGCCCCAATCTCCCTCCTGCACTCTGCAGAGCATGTAGGAGACCACCTGAAAGAATCTGGATAGTGGCCAGGCGTTAGCATCTACGCTCCTTAACGGATCTAGCAACGAGCACGTAAGATGAAAACAAGGTACAAGCAAAATTATGGTCATATGGTAATACAGCCATCCACTGACATCCTGCAGGGCTTAATAATAGATCTGGCTATTTACCTCCTGCCTTTTGTGACCGTCTCATGGAAAATGGCATTAGCTCGCTCTGTTGTGCCTCATGCATCCCACCAAGGTGGTCGTAATTGCATGTCTGCTGGCAGGAAACTAAATAGCAACAACGAATGGAGACAATAATGTGGGAAGAGAGTATATCACCAAGCACGTGTGTGAGCAAATGCATAAATCTGGCCCAAGTCCACAAAATTTCCCATGCTTTCACACAGGGCACTTCCCAAGCATGTTTATGATTGTTTATAACAGCCCTGATCATTTTGTAGAATTCCAAAGCAAGCATGCTTCCTCTATTTAGTATGAGGATTGCCATTTCTTAATTTAATATTAATTCCTTTCCAGCAACTTTAATTTAATTTAAAGAAATCAAATCTACAGCAGACTAAGTTCTAGTAGAGCAAAACATTGTCTTTGCATTAGGGACAGTCAAAAAAATTTAACTGGAAAGTTTACTGTCAAAAGATGCAGTTTCAACTATATTAAAACATTTCATAGGAACATGTCAAATGCAGCAAAGTGTTTCATTTGGATAACGTTCAGAAGTTTAAATAAAAGTAATGCATTAATGTTTTACATGATCAAAGAACAAGCAGCATTTTTTCAGTGGTTCTGCGAATTTTCACTCCGCTTGACATTTTGGAATTACCTGTATCACTGGAACTGTGATTTCTTGTTGGAAGGTACAATCGCAGTGACAGAAGGCTCACAATCACAACAATTAGGATACACAAACCAGTGCAGCTCCGAGCAGCTGGTTTCTGCAAGCTGAACACTGACTGCTAAATGAAGGACCAACCTGTCAGGTCTCTTTTTGGTTTGCCAAAGTCCTCGGGTTTATCTGTGCAGGCCCTGAGGGCTGAATGGTACTGCAACTCCTTGCAGAGAGGCAGGTGAACATCATAATTCACCCAGAGGAAGGTGCAGGGTAAAAATCTATTGGGAAGTGTTGCCTTTGTCTAATGATGCAGCACAAACTGGAAAAGATCCCCTCTCTGTACTATAAATAAGAAAGCTTTTAAGGCTCTTTTTTCACTGACTTATTTAGCAGTCGGTTTGGAACAGCTGAAGGAATCCAGATCATCATCCTTTCCAACTATTAAGGCTTGCTAAGGCCAATTTGTTACTTTGGAGAGCAGAAAGCAAACTGTTACTTGAATATTATCAAAAGACTTACTGACTGATCCTGGGAGAACATGGTTATTTCCAATCAGTGTCAATCTCAAACAAAAAAGTATTAAGGCATCTATTGCAAATTTTCATTCTTTGTTACAAACGCTAAGGAACTCTCTTCTACACAGCACAAACTGTTTGCATGGCTAAACAATGGAGTCATGTTACTCTCACTTAACTGTAACTATTCTTTCCTCATGCAATCCACAAATAGTTCCTTGCCAACGACAAAACCAAAAACCTATCAGAGAATCAGAGTACTTCCAATGAAAATAAAAGCAAACCCACTAATAATGTAACTTAAAGAACACAAAGCAGTAAACAGATTTCTGGTGAGTTTTGTGAATTCCAAATAATTGTTTCTGAACTAACACCTAACCAAACAAATGCTAAAGCAGTACGACTAACCTAGCAGAAAATATATGATGCTTCTGGTACTATTGCACAGCTTTCATTACCTGAAACACATTAATGCTAGAATTTAATGAGTTAAAAGCTCAAGCTTTTGGAATAACAACTATACAAGCTGTACTATAGTCTCTTCTCCTTTCTAATAGAGCTTGAGCTTCCATGAGGTGTATATGGAGGTTCCTTAATTTTGAAGACAAGACAATCTGGGTACATTACTGTTCAGGCCGTCAGCAGAGGCAAGACACTGGATGTTAAGATGTCGTGTTGCTTTTTTGGTTATGCAATATGACATTCTCAGTGGTTTGTCTTTCAATATTCAAGGCAAATACAGTAAGTGTCCCCATCAAAGAAAGAAAGAAAGAATACAGAAGAGAAATCAGGACTTTAAATGAAGGATGACTGTTCAATATGCTCTTAGTGTTTACTTTTAATGAAAATGTAATAATGGAACTTAAAAATATTCAAAAGCAAAGCACTATCTTAAGAAGGTAGAGAGGGGAAAAAACACAGAAAGACTGCGAAACTACAATATATACCCTTTGAAAGTATATATATGTGTATATAAAATATGTATACATATATGTATGCATACATATATTTGTGCATATATGTATATCTACACACACACAGACATACACAAACATTCTTTACTTTCCTTTAGGAAACAGCAGATATGTGCATTAGTCAAATCGAGAAAGTACTAAGATAACTCACAGATGCAATGAGATTAGACAACTTCGTCTAATCAATTCTGTTGTCTGATCTCATTGTGTCTTTGAGTTGTCTTGTTTGTTTCAGTCGAAGTTTCATTTCTGTATCTTGCAAGCATAAGACAAATATCTTAAGAACAGGGTACGTTTGCCACAAACACAATGTGATTATCTATGGGACGGTTTCATTTTTGGTGTTTCAGAAAAAAGGAAATACCCAGGCTACCACCTCCACTAAGTGGAAAAACAACCACTAAATGGAAGTGTAGTTACCTAAATCAATCAACAAGCACTTATACAATGACTCACAGCCTACATATATTAGCTTGTGGGCAGAATTAGCAAAACAGGCAAAATTAAGACCACCTTCTAGACACAAGAAGGGTTAATGACTGTGCAAAAAGCAAAATGAAAGAAGATGAAAAAGGGGAGGGATTTCTCACTTAAACTGTGCACAGAAAAAAGAATCAAATCCTATCCCTTCTGTACCTGAGCAGCTCTTTGAAATGGTATTTTTTTTATTTGCCACTCCCTCCTGCTTGGTTCTACTTCCTAAATTGATGCAGACCAAACACAGAGACAACAAAGACAGATAATTTACATTTCACAATTCCAAGAAAACTCAACTTATGTCTAACCAAAAGGAGAAAGTGTTCAAAGTTGCAATGTTTTATTCATACAGACTTGTTATCTCCAAAGCTCCAAAAGCCAAGTATTACATTGAATTACAGAAGAGAGAAGGGGTTAATTCTGAACTACAGGAAGGGCCAGCATGTTAATTCACATCTATTTCCAACTCCTCAAAAAGTACTGATTCCCTGCCCTAAAGCCTTTAAACACCAAGTTAATCTCCTGAAGGCAATACCTTAGCTGCCAAAGTCAAACACCGAATGCATCATTTTAACAACTTAAGAAGTAGTGAGATAGGACTTCCCACCACTTCCACCAGTGGTGCAGCAAGTTATGTCCTCTCACAGCAAGTAGCCAGTAATCAAATACTTTAGAAGGGAGGGAAGGAGGAGCTACCCAAGGAGAAAAGGAAGTAAAACTTACTGAAGAGATTTTCTGATATCTTAGAAGTTGGTGGCATCATAAAATTTGGAAGGCTGATGCATCTTTCTGCTTTGACTCTTCTCTAGCTAACGTGCTCACCATTTTTCTTAGCAGCAACACTAATGAACACTAGCGAGTTTCACAGCTAACCCTGCAGCCTACAGAATCTTCTCATTCTCTCCTTCTCATACTTTTTAATACATATATATCTCTTCTTCCTGGCATAACMCCCTCCTTTTCCCCTTTCCTCTGCTCCTCTCTGTTTTATGCTTCACCTTGATGTTCTTTCCATATTTCTGGCAAATTTTCATTTCAGATTTTAGAACTGCAGAATATAACAAAGAAGTAACACTGGGTTCTTTGCAAATTTTACAATAAGCAAACTTGGACCACAGTAGAAGAACTGTAAAAAGCACAGATAATATCCTCAGAAAAGTACGAAAAATTGCCTACTTTAATAAGTTCCAAATTATGCAGAATTTATTCATTTTATGGTATACTTTTCTAGATGAGAAAAATCTCCTCTGAAAAGGAATCTGTAGCATTTCTAAGCTTTCCAAATCACTATATCCTATTGTCAATAAAATGCTGCATGTGCTGACTTTTCAAGGAGTTAAAAAGCAGAAAGATTCGTGTATCAATCTACATATTTCCATCCAAACCAACTGAGAACAACCTTGAGATTACTGTTTTATTCTTAATCAAGCACAGATGAACAAAGTAGGTTGCATGCATTATATTAGGAATTTTTTTCCATACTCACTAGACAGTTAATAAGTATAGATCTGATTGAAGCCTAGTTTCCAAACTGAAGAATGTCAAGAGGATTTTAAAACATTTAAGGAAAAGGGAGGAGAAAGAAATCAACAGTAGTAACTGTGGCTGAATACATGCACTATGATCTCACATACGTTCTCCATGATACACTGAAAATTGTGATTAAAATCAAAGACTTGGCGCAACTCAGACAAACAAGAAGATAAAACTGCCATCAAAGTATTACAATAAAGTTCCCCCCTCCCCCCCCCAATTCACAAGATAATTGCTGCATTTCGTAAGTACATGCCAGGAGAAATAACTGGAAATTAGAGAGAACATTTAAAAGTTTGCATTTTATAAATTCAGCCTTCAACACAAAGATCTAAATTCACTGACATATCCAATAACCTCAGGAAGAAAGGTTTGGATTTATCAAGATAGCTCTTATTCCCCAAGCCAACCTGTGCAACAGAGAACTGATAGTCTCCAGGGAAACCAAAATCCTCTTGGCAGGTCATGCCTGTATGTATTTTATACATAGCACTTTGCAGTATATATACAGAAAAGGACAGATAAATTTATAAATGCTTGAAGGCTTTATTCAAATGTTACCTGCTGGTTTCTGTTTCTTTTCACTTTAAATCTCCGGTGTTTCACATGCATTTTCCCCTTTTGTTGTAATAGGTGTTTTCAGCCTTTCTCGTAAAATCTCATTTAGGTTGCTACTGTGTCCCAAGTTTGTTTGATTTTTTTAAAAGCCTTCACTAAAATCTATATATTACCATATTTCAGATGTTCTCATTTCTTGACTGCATCAATCAATAACATTCCTTTTCTTCAAAAGGCAGAGGTACATACTAAACACTTAATATTTTAAATCTGAATAAGTAAAGTATCATAGTGACTTTCATCTTTTTATCTTTTTCCTGGCTTGAAATACTTTATTTTTCAGATAAAGAGAAGACATTTCCAAATTATACGTGTTTTTCATTTGGAAGATAACATGAAGTGTAACTTTGCAGTGTTCTTTTGGTGCTCCTTTAAATCAAATTCTCCTATTTGGGAAACCTTGTAATTTTTCATAAATGTCTGTTAAATTGTTTTCAGCTTTACTGGCAAAACTAAATAAATGTTAAAGCAGCCAAAAATGTAACATGCATTGTATAACTAAACAAGCAGTGTTACTTGAAGGTATATTCTCAATTAGATTATGGCCCCAGGTTTGGTTATGTTTGAAAAAGAAAGTTGGGTAAGAGAATGCTACATGATGAAATTCGATATAAACAGGAGATAGAATCATAGAATCATTAAGGTTGGAAAAGACCTCTAAGATCATCGAGTCCAACCATCAACCCAGTACCCATGCCCACTAAACCATGTCCCGAAGCACCACATCCACACATTTTTTGAACACCTCCAGGGATGGTGACTCCACCACTTCCCTGGGCAGCCTGTTCCAATGCCTGACTACCCTTTCAGTGAAGAAATTTTTCCTAATATCCAATCTAAACCTCCCCTGGCGCAACTTGAGGCCATTTCCTCTMGTCCTAAATATTCAGGGGCAGGTAAATTAAATTCAGAGGAAAGGGAAATACAATGCGTTTGGACTTTTTTTTAAACATATTACCCTGTAGCGATCCTAAGACAAACACTTCCATGGGCACCTATACAAGACCCAGAATACACAACAGCTGTTAGATTATAAACAGAAACAAAACTGATCCATCTAACTCCATCAGACTTTCCAGGAAAACTCCAAATTTTAAAAAGGAATAAAAAGTAAATTAGATCTGTCCTCATTTCCAATCGTTAGGCCTGCTGTGGGAACTGCAATGAAAAACCAAATGCAAAACATTCTCCAGAAAGTATTTACCATTCCTCTCAGCTCTCCTGCCCCACACTTCTTTTTGTTCAGCTGTATTGATAACAGGAATATATTCCCAACATTGCAAATTGTAAGAATACTCTGTTAGGGTATGTGAATTTCATGTGAAGAGTCTCTGTCTGTACACAAGCAGGATTTAAATTTTACTGTCACAGCAGACCTCGTACCACCCTCACAAGACTCACTCTCAGCTCACCGTTGAGCTGTACTTGGAGATCTCAGCTACCCCATAGCATCGAAAGGAGCAATCCAATTGGAACTAAAGCTTTTCTGATATTTGCAGCAAAACAGGCCTGAAGAGGAAGATCTTGTGATCCAAATCCTCACTGTTTAAAATTGTCACAGGAAACCCCCTCTCCGATGACATACTTAACATGCGAAGATTTGCATGGGAACGTATGAAAATACACGGTGGCAGTAATCCCTATCAAACAATTTCCCCAATGGTTCCTGATTAATTTGGCATGTGGAAGAGCCATGCATTACCCCATCTACGATTTTTAGAATGACCACATAAACTAAAACTAGTTCCGAAACATACAAAGCTAGAGCCACCATATGGATCAGTTACTTGGCAACGAATTAGGCAATTTCGTCCTTTATAAATGAGGTAAGGGAGAGTTACAGCTATACCAAAGAGGACCGACTTTACAGTCAATATGTTATTGGATTTGCCAACTCTATTGGTACACAAAGGTGGTTAAAGATCTGATTAAAATCAGTACCAGATAAAAAACTTTAGCTGACTTTTTGCTACCTGTATCACTACATATAGTGCTATTATATAAATTCCTACTCAAGTTTTTTTTTCCATTAGCATAGCTAATGAAGAGTGATTCCCACCGATGAGGCTTTTGTTCTCCAAACTCACTGCTGCCACAGCCTCAAATTTCCCTTCTYCTCTTTTCTTCCCACCCCTTGGATTCTTCAAACTGATGAGAAACAGAGATTCTGTGGCTATGTTGGAGCAATGCACTGGCTCGCTGTCCAGCGAGCTGTCACCAAGGAGAGTGTGTGTGGCTGAGTTCTCTTCACCTTTCCCTGATCAACACAGGTCTCTGAATTCTACCCAACTGCCTGCTTTCACAAAATTAGGAGCAGACTAATTGTCTTTAAAAATTTCTAGCAAATCGGTTTGAAATTGTCCGGTTATAATTATTTGGAGGAATGAGACAGACAGACGGTGAGCCTTTTTTAACTCTCGTTTCCCTAGGAAACCAATTCACAAACAAAAAAACCCATCACACTACCACCTCCAGACCCTCTGAAAAGAAAATCCTTCAAAAATAAGGACCTGAAAAGAAAATCCTGCAAAAGGTACTAAGGGATATTGCCTGCTGTACACCTCTAACGGTGTATTTAACAGCGATAAGGCTTTCACAGAATATTGAAAATTACTAGCAAGCAACAGTTCACCACTGGCACCTAAAAGAAGTATGTCACTGCCAAACACACCACATCACTTCAACTTGGCAAGAACGCTTGATAGAAAGCCAAAGAGTAGTGGAAAAGGCTGTTAAAAGTTAACAAAGCACTTCCCAAAAGTACTGTTTTGTTTTTTTAAGCAAGTCTGCTAGAGCATGGGTGATGGATTTACTAAAGAAAAAAGTTTTTCTTGGCAAAAAAAAACCTGCTTTTTTTGCTTAGAGCAAATTTTCCTGTCACTCTCCAGAATTTAAACTCCTACTCCCTCGTTTCAGAAAAATGTGGCCAGTTTCTGTTTTCAAGTGAAGAATTCCCACACAGWAATACTGATAGCATGCAAATCTATTGTTTAATATGGGTCATGGGAAAATGACCACAAATTCAAGCATTATTAGAATGGAACAACCAAAGTCAAATTATAATTTATTTTTTCTTTTGCAATAAAATGGTTGTTGTTGCAATTTTGTTTGCAAAGAGTAGCAGAGTATTTCTCCAAATGTTTATGAGAAGGCATCATTTTACCTTTATTTCTCAGTGTAGTTCTGTCAGTGCAGTTCTGTCAGTGTAGTTCTGCTGCATCTAAAACATTTATTGGAAATAAAAAGGCAAGAAGCAGAGATAACTTACCTTCAAAGCTGCCAAAGAATGAGTTAATGAACTTATTATCATCTAATCCCGAAGTAGTAAGTATATGCAATAAAGATGTAACAGATGTCCTGTCCAACAGGGACGGAATTCTTTCATGGTATGAAGGTGGTAATTAAAAAGCATTATGCAGACAATCTTAAGATCTAAGCCTTTCCTTACCCCCTGGATAGGATCCCTTTCGGGTTAGTGACATCAAAAAATTAGTTTCATAAATGCACACTCTTACTGATTAAATAATAAAATACAGAAGCAAATAAACAGGTCAATTTCTTAGTTCCCTTTACAAGAAATATAAAATGAACTTTATAGGTGGCACAGTGGTGTATGATGATGCATATTCACAGCCAGCATACAACAACAGAACTGTTCACTATTATTCTTGTCAGCCACTGCTAGCACAGGCATTACCTCAGGAGCAAACCCATGAAAGCGTGCAAAGCACAGTGCCTCTATGCCTTGGCTAATACTGTTTTCTCGCTGTTCCTAACAATGCAACCCAAAGAGAGGTCACAAGCAGCCTCACGTGGCTCTAACTTATAATCATATGAGCGCCCATGTTCAAGACACTTTCACCTCTCTCCATTCCCAAGCGTATTCTGCAATACAGAGAATCATTTCTAAGCCCTTTTAGGTCAAGAAAGGCCAGACCTGCTACTGACTAATAATGAAGTATCACTGATAAAATAGTCTGAGTTTCCACCAATGGTTCTGGAAGGGTTCCCTGGAAGTATCTGTTGATGAGCTGACCAATTTTTCCCCAAAATTTACTATAATAAAAAAACTAAACAAACAACAAAGCCAACAAGTAGCACAAGAGTGCAGCTTGACAACAAAGTCTTACCATTATAAAGTATTTTATTCAGTGAACATGTGGTGAAGAACAATGAAAATAATCCCACAGAATACGTACAATTTTATCTATTTGATCATTTGAAAGGCTTCATCAAGGCATTCAACCCAGCTGGAAAAATCGGGTAGAAGAAGGACTGCAGAGATAGACAGATGCTGCATCTGAGCTGAGCATTCCTTAGTAAATAAACAACAAAACCAAAACAAAACAAAAAAGCGATTCTGACACAGTTCCAAACTTTATGAGACAATAACTTAACAAAAGACCATTTATTCTGTCACTCTCTTCTCGTTCTTTTGTTTTGTGATTTGAGATAAAAGTAGATGCTAATTTTTTTTGCTTACTAATAATCTGTACAATAATTACTAGTGAATTAACCCATGCAATTTAGCACTATTTGTCAATTCTTGTATCAGTTGTTATTAAGAAATTCAGGAAACAATTGTTCAAATAAAAGAACACCAATAGAGGTCTTAGCAACCGAGGAACTACAGCAGTAGACTGCTGTTTATTTATATTTCACCAGTAACCATGTCTTGGCTTATCTCTAACTTTCTCAAAATTCCATCTATTTATTTGTAAACCTCATACCTCATTCTCTTTCAGATTTAAGGCCTTTTATCAATTCATTTAGAAACATGGCATCCTTAGGACTTCTGACATCCTTGAGGTCTTTAATTTTTTATGTGCCACATAGCATGCGAAAGCCTCGGTACTCTCAGACTGAGATGAACTCTTTCAACTGATGTCTGTTGAACAGAGACAGGTAATATTTTTGCAGTTCTTAACTCACCTGATGACTGTCAAGCTTGTCTTTCCTGTGTTGATCAAGAGCTGCAGCTCACAGCAAAGGCTTAATGAGACTCCCTTCCCCTTGAAAGGACTGTTTCTTTCAAGAAGAATCTGTAGCTAATCAGTGCAAGTCTCAAGTTGAGAGGATGATTATGTGGGGGGAGAAGGAAAGGAAGGAAGCTGAGAGTTCTTTACAATTTCAACTAAACAGAGCTCCATTTATATGAAATAAGCAGGGTTTGGAAAACCCAATTGGTTGAAAATCCTTAAGCTTGCAATTCCTGTACAAGACCTTATCACAATGCATAAGTTACCATTTACCAGTAAGAGCCATACCAGTTAGCTACAGCAGCTGAGTAAGCATTGGACTCAGCTGTAATTTCTCATAGGTCACCTCATATCTGGGAAACCCCCTCGCACTGCTGCTGATCCTAAGTTTATCATATAGCACAGTGTGTCACAAGTATCAAATCATTTGCAAAAGCATGACTGCACACAAACCAAGAGTTTGCTGGGTGTGCAAGTTATATCACAGAAAGCAAATTGCAATTTCATGCAGTAATTATGTCACCTGGACTTCTCTTAAGTCCAGGATATCACATATTTGTATGACTGCAGTGAGATGAAACCAGGTCACTGAGACTTGTGTTTAGTGCTTAAGATAACAGGGCAAAAATACACAGCACATGCCAGGGTTTTGCCAAGATACTTGAACGAGTGCCGAAGGAGCTAGCTTAAGAACTGGAAGCAAGACTAACACAGTGCTCAGCAGATGCTAGTAACTTCCTGTCCTCCACATCAGCCATGAACATTTTTTCAGACTGCCTCATCACTTAAAGAGAAGGCCACATCTGGAGGCCTGGATCAAACGTTATCAGTTTTGTAATATGTTATGGCTGTAAGACAGTAATGTCCAAACAGTATTTCACCAAGAAATTACATTGAAGAATTCTGAACTTGCTGCAGACTGGCCATGAATCAGCAAACTGGTGTCAGAAGCACCCAGAATGCAGCATTAAACTGAGACCTAATGCAAAAAGGCACAATATACCAGGCCCAATTTGAGGTTTTGCTTGGCAATACATTTACATCTTCTACGGACAGAACACTTATTAGGCTACCTATCACTTGTGCACATACATACAGGCACTGAAAAACAAAACAGAAACAAAGGTCTCATGTAGATAATGCACTATCACATACACAGGATCAATGCCTGCCTCTATATGAAGTAAAGGTAAAGAAAATGCAGGTCAGGCATTCACACACAAAACCCATGCAAATGCCATAAGAAGACTAACCTGAAGAACAGTTAGCACTTGAGACATAATCATTAAGATTTGCAAACAACATTATTTTGCTGAGTACAATATTCATAACCTTAATTTAAATTGCAGTCACAATTATGCTTGTTGCTAAAGCAACAATTCTACCTATTTACGGAACTGGGCAAAGAAAATGAGAAATCCTGCAGTTTCCATGCACAATAGACACGATAGATTTAAACTACCTAAATATTCTCCAGTTATTCTTCAGACAAAATTTAAATCAAATGTTGATCTTTCCTAGGAATGATAGCATTTTAAGGTTTAAAGTGACCTTTCCCTGTTCAGCAATGAAATAAGTCTAACATACTCAGGGGAAGTTTTTCATGTTACTTTCAGATTCAAAAAACAAAACAAGTTGTCATGAAAGACCCAAAAGGGATCTGAACTCAGAAATGGAAGTTGTCTTCTTCAATACAAGACCATGTGCCTGCCCGTGCACGATACCATGGGTTTTATTCAGGCAGAACTCGATAGCAAATCTTGTCAGAATGACAGCCGCAGTCCCTGCTAGGCTTCATTGGTATGAACACAACAAAAAGGCACACCTGCGGCAATGGAAGGCTCCCAAAACACTTAAAACTCATGCAATGCCATGTCTCCTCTTCCTATTTAACAAGTCAAATGACATCTGTCCCTCCATTTTTACTGTCATCCGTCACCCTCAAGGTTTTTCAGTTTGTGTTCAGCTCCTCCTGTCCCTTGATATTCTTTCCCTATTTTATCTGTTCTACTTTCTCTTGATGCCCCCTCCTTTCTGAAGACCTTGTCTCCTCTTCCCACCGTGCATGAGTACTCACATGTAACCTGGCAACAAAGTGAGCAGAGCATATGAAGTGTCACACTAACACAGCCCTCTTAGGCTTCCAGACACAGAGAGATGCTGCTGTGAAGCCCCCTCCCTGTCCAAACACAGGGGAACACGGTGGCCGACATCACAACAATGGCACTACGTACAATGTTTGGGTCTCCATGCATTGTGCATGGGTTCAGGCCAGGATGGTTCTACCTCTCTGGAATAGAGAGGTAGCAATAGGTGGCAAAGGCTGTCAGGGCAGTGCCCTGCCTTTCCACACTCATGAAAAGTCACCTGGTCACATATCCCTGCAGGGGAGCAGCAGCAGCAACATGGTCCTGCTCCTGGAACTCCTCTCAGCTGTGTGTGATCCTCTGCAGAGAGCCCACAGCATGGATGAGTCACACTGTGTGGGGCCGGGGGGTTGTTCACTGGGTGTTGGATACAGATGTGCTTTTTCTCCCCATTTCAGCATGCAGCCTGCAGACAGGGTGCATACGTCTCATGTTCTCCCCATGACTGTAGGTGCAGCGCCAGATGCCCAAGCTGGGCTCTGGGCTTTTGCTCCAGTTAATCCTCTGGACATGCCGGTCCACTGGGGAATGTTTCTTGTGTAGGCCATATCAGCATCCCATCACCCTTTTTCCCCTATCTTCATCCCTGCCCCAGAAGTTCCAGATGCCACTTTCCCTCCTTTGCTTTTCACTTCCTTAGAACTTTTGGGCCATGTTGGTCTTCTCTGAGAATAAAGCTGGCAAAGGTGTTTTGAACTCTTTTGCTGATCTACTGCTGTTCAGCTGCAGCTGTGCCTTCCACTCTGCATTTTCAGCGGAGAAGCCTAAAGTGCCTGCGTTTTCTGGGGTGCAGCAGCAGGAAAGCTATGGCAGGGAGCCTGGGCTAGCGATGTTATAGCTCATCACAAGGCTGACAGACATCTTGATTGCTGCATTTTTTGTGGGAAAGAGTGTGGAAGCAGTTTCTAGGATCGAAGGATTCTGGCTATGAAGACCCTTTGGAGCTTCACATAAGCTGACATGTCAGCTGAGTGTTGACAGCCTATCAAGCAGCTGACAGGGCACGGTCCTGCTCTGAATGGGGTGCTTCAGCCAAAAGCCTAGGAACAGGACTGGCAGGCCATTCCTTCTGCAAGCTAAAATGAAAGCAGGGAAGGGACAGATGCTTCCCAGGGAGAGATGCATGTTTCCTTGTTGAGAGTAGGGGAAAGCTGATCATACTGCAGGACTTAATCAGCCTGTACTACACCCCTTCCTCRTCCTTAAAAGTCCCTCCTCTGCAAGCCGGGGGAGCAGGACAGACTTTGTCACTCTTCCCTTTGTCAGTTCTCCCTCCTTTGTCACTTCTCAGAAGAGCAGGGCACAAGATTCATCCTCAACCCCCCCCTTTTCCTGCATGGTGTGCTGCTGCTACTTTTCAGCTATGCTTTTCCTTAGCGAACAACTCAGTCTTAAGTCTGTTAGGTTTCCTGAGGGCCACTAAGCAGCCAAAGGCATCTGCCAACAGGAAGAAAAAGTCAAAACGGGCATTGAGAGTCAGGGAAGAGACAAAGTAACTATGTCCACCTAAAAGGGATAAATAGTCAAATGCCACCAGGAGAAGAGTGAATCTCCTCACTTCTAGACAGCCAGCTCTGCTGTGCCTCTCTGCAAGGGCAATGTTTGGAACAGCGTTTGGAGGATAGCATTGCAGACCTTGATCATGACTTTGCTCACTGCAAATTTTGCCCTCCCTCCCCAAACTGGTTAGCCACTGACCAATAGGTACTGCAATCATGGGACTCCATAGGGTGACAGCAGGTTTGGACTCCCAAAATTTCATCCAGTGATGGCAAAGTCATGGCAGTAGCTTCTAAAACAGCAAGTTCCAACCCACCACACTATCCTCAGTGCAGAGAGGCAACCACTAACCCTACCAGTCCAACCTTGTATCCCACACCCATAGTACCCTCCAGTGATCTAGGGCACAGCACACAGAAGAGTGAAAACTCAAGAAAGTAAAGCACAGTCCATGTCTTCCTCCTCAGACAAAAGCAGGGTGGAAGTAGGTGGGAGTCAGCTCACCTGGGGTGTGCTCACACAATAGCTGCCACAGCTAGAGGAGGATGCTCATCATTCCATCCTCAACTCCACCTTTGTTTGGCCAGTAGCAAAAAAGTCAAGAGAAGTCATCAGGCAGTAAGTGCAATGGTAGCACGTATGAAAAAACAGGAACAGAAAACAAAGCAGGAACAGAAGTAGGAACAGAAATTAGACTTGCTTCTGCATGTGAAATCTCTTTACAAGCATCACTGGCAGAGGCAATGACAAGCTATGGTCATTTGCGTGAGACAGACATTGGGACAAAATGGCACCTCCTAAGGTGGCTCCTAGAAGGGCTGGCAAGCCAGAAAGCAAACATTTGTCAGATACCTTTCCTTCAGGTTGCTTTGAGCTACATGTAGTGGGATGTTCAGTGTACAGAAGGACACTGACTCTTGTCCAAAGTAAAACCCTCAAAATGCATTTAATGCAGTGTAAACTCCCCAGATACAACTGCTCCAACTGGGCTGTCTACTCCTCTTGCACCACACTACAGGCTTAAGATACGCACAGCTCAATACCAGCCAGCACTGAGCTATGTGGACCCTTGGATCTGACCCACCAAGCCACTGTTATAGGTTATGTGAAATAGCTGAATGTCCACACTGTTTCCATCACAATAGAGACTCTTTATTTTTCATATAGGAAGATGAGAAAAATAAATGCAAACAGAAAAATCCCACACAATCAAGGTACATCTACCTAGCATTTTCTTTTCAGTATGAGTAAGAAAAGTGACTTCTCACAGTCAAGAGCAGCTGACACCAACAATTCCTGCTTTCTTTCAACGGGGACATCCTCCACTCAGGATTAACCAATTCTAAACCTTTCATTTGCATGAGATTTTAGCCAAACAACAACACTTATTTACAAAGTAAATGATCAAGAGCTCCACTAAAATATTGCATAGATTTTGTATATCATCTTTTATCTGGCTGATGTCAAGGAATTTGTAGTAACAAGTCATAAAAAGACTAAGCAGATTACTACAGAGATGACCCCTAATCACTTCTCTCCCATAATAAAACCATGAGGCATTTATTATTATTCAAAGTTACAAGCCACTGCCTGATCTCCTGTTCCAGTTAAACACAGGGAAAGTTTTGTTTCTGAGAAAACAGGATTGGGCCTCTGTGGCTTGAAGAATTTCACCATTCCATCAGAAATGCCTGTCTACCAGCCTTGCAGACTGCCAAGTCCGGCTCCTTGGCTCCTGAACAGCATCAGGAGGATGAAAACCACATGAAGATTGGAAAAATGTGCAAAGCCAGAGGCAAAAGAAAAGACAGGGCCACTCAGAAAGATCATGTGCAATTCCTGAGTTGTTGATAGAAAGAAAAAGTTTCCTGAAGTTCCGAGCTCTTTTTAGACAGATCTGTAACTATTTTTCCACGATGTGAGTGAATTACAACATTCATGTATATGTGATGTATGGTATGCATCTCTTGTAAGAATTCAGTAACTACATTAAGAAGAAGCTTCAGCTAACACCGTAGATACAATCAACAACGGCATGGTAAGAATGGAGTATTTTAGCTACCCATTCTTCAGTCTAAGAATGGGTACAGACTAGGAAAGTTAGCACAAACATGACTATTGCAGCACCCATATTTTTTCACAATGTGGAACACACATAAATATAAAACATCCTGCAGATGTTCCTTCCCTCCCTAGTCCATTTTTCATTTGCACACACCCATTGCCCAACTACATATGCAGAATCCATGTAGAAAAAGGGGCTATTACATTGCTACATGGATTTGGGATGAGATTCCATAAAAGCATCTAAAAGAAAACTATGTTTCCAATCACAAGTTGAAAATACAGTTCCAAAACACATCAGACGTGTGCTCTTTAACATATTTGAGACTTCTAATACACATACCATATTGTATCTAAGCTTCCATCTAGCCTATAATCTATTATTCTAACACAAAATAGCAGTGCCATAGTTCAGTTGGATCTTGAGGAGGCTGGCAATAGTAGCATTTTTTTTTTCCATTTGAAAGTATGTGAAAGGTACCGCTTTTTTGCGGGTATATAACTGTTAAGATATGGGCTAGGAAATTTAATTCATAATATTGACCAGCTTCTTGCTTTAGATTCAGTGAGAAGGGTGTTTTGAAGGCCATGATCTAGCTGCTACAGCACTGGATTTCCCAGGACCTATTCCCAGTTCTGTCACAGTCATGATACAACTTTAGATAAAGCTCTTTATACTTTCTGTTTTACAGTGCACCCATAAAACAAAATGTGAAAGATTGAATGTTCACATCCTCATGAATTACCCCTCTCAATAATATAAATGCATATACAATACATACATGTGCATATGTATTACACACATATTATTGATGTACAGATATGCTTATATAAATAGAAGAGAGAATGTGTGCATACAGTCTACCATAATAAGGATCTATATACAATAATTACGGAAAGCAAAGCTTGTATTTAGAAACTAGAACATGTTTAACAGATTTTACTCGAGTTACGCATCTTTATTAAAAAGCCAACCATGGTAAAGAAGTTCAAATTATTCCTAACAATTCTTTAAAGCAATTACATTTATGATGTAATTTATTGCATGTATTAAACTACTAACATATGGAATGCTCCTTTTATGTCAAATTGCAAATTCCCCAAGACACACAAATAAGTTATAAACTGCTATAACATGAACATTTCATTTTGCTGTGACTTACAGTGGCAAGTCCTGAAGGGTTACGTATCACTACAGACTGTAATTCACTTTAAAGAAAATACCAAGAGAAGCCAAAAAATTTCATGTCTTCATGTCTGCATTAATGGAGAGGACTGAAGCCCAGATCCAGCAAATCCCTTATGCTGATTCTTTTTATCATGTGCATATTTTCAAGTGCATATAATCAAACTAAGTTGAATAGGGCAAAGCTTAAATGAAGGGGAACCATTAGCAGAATCTGGGCTATGCAGAAGTAACCCATTGGCCTCTTCTGCTCATCATCCTAGTGCTGTGAACCTGTTACATATTAATCTCCTCTGAAGCAATGTTTTAGTCTGTTGCACACAATCTATAGGCTGCATGGTTCAAGCTATCACATCACATTAATAACCTAACAACATTTTGCCTTGCTAATTTTATTTCATCACTCCTGAGGACAAATGGTGGTAACAGACCTGGTCAACTGGAAATACAAAACTCGAATGCTAATTTAATTTATGTTCTTTTGCTTACATAAATGAAAACAGGAAATTAAGTAACTTCACCAATGGGGAAACAATTGCTTTCACTAGTCTTAAATCAAATAATACACCTGCAAATGCAGGGTTGCAAGGTTTGTTCTTTTTTCAGACATACAGCCACTTGCTTGGAGAACTGGGGTTTTTTTCTTTGGTTTTGATTTGATTTTATTTTATTTTTAGTGAAGGGTGAAGAGAAACAGAAAGCAAAAGCCAGCACAAATAACTGCCTAATGTAATATAAAAATTATCTATAGGAAGAGACGGTAAGCACTGAAGTTAAAAACAAATATTACGTTCTGTAGCAAACAGTTTCCTGATAAAAATAGCATACATATTCTATAGGAAAAATGCCTTCTCTATCCTCTACTCACACACTCTCCAGTGCATGACACTTCTAAGTTCCAATTAGACGACTTCTTTCCCCGCTCTGAGGGGAAAACTGAGGGGTTTTTATTAATTTAAGCCTACACACAACTGACATTTAATCCCAAATTAAGAATATGTCCATACTGAAATGTTTCTTTAACTACTGATTGTAATATAATAATTATGTCTTTTATAAAGGTTCATTAACACATTATTTGTGTCTTTATTAGGAAAAAAGGCAATAAAAATCAATCAAAAGCCCAGCCACAGCAGCTGTAATAAGACTGTAACAAATGTCTTTTGAGCCATATAACTGGTTTCAAAACATTATTGTATAGTATCCAGAAGCTTGTCAGAACTTGATAGATACATTTTCAAATTTTACATATATATGCATACATATAAATATATATACACATACATATAAAAAATGCCTCAAATCAGAAGGTTTTATGTGTGTAGTAAATTTGTTACACTAGGAGTATTGTCCTGGTAAAATACATGTCCTTAGACAACAACACTTACAACACTTAAGCAAAAAAGTAGTGGAAATGTTGAAATGTAACTAATAACCTTACTTTTTAAATAATTTTCTTCATTTTGATTTTTTTTTTTTTTTTTTTTTTTAACAAGAGAGACAAATTCTTGACAAGAAGGATAAAAACCATACGTCCTTGTATTCACATTATAACTTAGAACTTCTTTGGGACATGTGAAGTATTGCTATTTTTCATTCCGTCAGTCAAAACATCTGGATTTTAGTGGTTTTATAGCACAAACGGCTTGTTCATAGTATAGCCTTTCCCCATTTAAAAAAATTTATACCCCCATTTCAGTCTCATCACATGGCTGGCATATGTTTCATGCCAACTTTATTCAAGTCCAAAACTTGTCCTAACTAATCAGGCCAATGAATTACTATAGGAATGTAAAACAAAAAAAAGAAAAAAAAGCCAATCAAGTCAGGGGGAAAAAAAAAAAMCAAAACCCAAAATACCAAAAAACTCTACACTATTCTGAGGGGAAGGGAAGAGATAAACAACTATCAGATTCCCAG
Source organism: Oceanodroma leucorhoa (assembly GCA_030449065.1). Lineage (NCBI taxonomy): Eukaryota > Metazoa > Chordata > Aves > Procellariiformes > Oceanodroma > Oceanodroma leucorhoa. The sequence goes on from JASVER010000033.1 coordinate 7,475,908, forward strand.
TTACTCTCAGAAGGTCATCATAGCTGAAAAGAGGTAGAAGAAAGGAAATAAAGGATGAAGAAGGAGAGCGCAGTTTCTGTATGACCTGTCACCACAAGTGAAGTTTTCCAAAATAAGTAGATCAGGTAAGAGCAGGAAAGGAATGCAGATTATTGAAATATTTCTCTTTCAAATGAAACACCAAAACAAACCAGCTTGCCCCATGGAGTCAATGTTGAAAACATGGTTGCTTTAAATTAAGGCTATTCCATTTGTCAGTACATGTCCTCCTCAGGTTTGCTCACCATTTACCTCTTACTTCCAATAAAACCCGGAAATAAGAGAGGTAGAGGAGTACCATTATTCAGCTCCTTTTATTTATACAGAGARGGATGCAAAAAAACCCCAATTTTTTACTTTCGGGTGTGGGTGGATGTGTGATATAATCTTTTTGTGGGTTTTTTCCAACAAAGGCCTGAAGTATATATACACATAGACCCTAATTTGTCTCTTCTGGCTTTGTAGCAAAAGATTTGCTGCAACATTAACCTAATGCTACCATCTTTTAATGTCCTTAAATTTTTTATTGTTATAAAGTTCAATTACTGCCACTTAGCATTAGTATTGTCTCAAAGTCAGTGAGAAGGCAGCCAGTTGAGCAACTCTGAAGCAAGGATTAGCCAGCAGAGAGCTAGAAGAACATTCAAACTGCACATACAGCTACAGAGAGGAAGGTGTTAAAAAAGTGTGCACCCTCTCCGAGACGTTACCTGCACCCGTTGCATGCCACCAGTAGGAGTGTCAGAACTCTGAGACAGAATGACTAGAGGGAGCAGCAGAAGAAATGACTGAGGGTAGAAACCTGTCAGAAGAAACTGGCTGAAGATGGACATGACACAGGACTGGACCGTACAAGTGACAAGTGAGACTGACTCAGTGAAGGAATGAGCTGACAGCAAGGCGGGTAGAGTTCAGGAGCTGGATGAGCACATCAGGAATGAAGCTGCATGTTGCAGTCGGGGCAACCTAACAGCTCACTGCTGCCAACAGGGGAAAGATCCTGCTTTTCCTCTGCACCTCCTCTGGCATTTTGCTGACCCAGCAATGACCCATCCAATTTACAAACCTATTAATGTCTTCTTGACAAGTAAAAATACATGATGATTTTATCTATTTAATTCAGGAGAAATCTGGTGTGATTTCACCTGAGGGAGAGCAGCAGCCCACAAGCTTTGGACAGTACAGATGGCTAAAGAACAGAGCACAGGATGACATTGTCAAGGGACAAGACTGAAGACAGACTGTGATTTCTTGGAAGAGGCCACCTTAGCAGAACCAAGAAAGGTAAGGCTCATAAGCAGACATTATAAAGCTAACAACTCGATATGACCATACCCACCTCAAGGTTCTGAAATGCCTTAGCAAAGTGCTCCTTATTCCTCAAGTGCCCGTCTACACTAGATGATAACCCTTTGCTACTACCAATTATCACACTCGCTCAAGAAGTAAAGGACAGTGGAAAATCTAACCATTTTAATTCTGAAGAACCATGCAGATCATCAGTGTTGTGGCACACGATGGAAACTGATGGGTTTTTCATAGCCTGCTTTCACTGAAAGCTTGGGAAATCTTTCTCTAGACACTTTACTTCCCAGTACGTCAATTCTGTAACATTGGGAAACGTCAGAATGAAGGCTACACTTACAACCTTAATTCTGTCTTTTGCATCTATGCATTATTTATACAGTACTTAAATAAATGATCAAACACTATTTTCCATTGGACATCTGCATCAGTGCAGAGCAAGGTTCAAGTTCGGAAATGCATAAAAATGTATAACACAGGAGCATATTTCCTTACATTCCTTCAGCTATATATGCCAGAAGGTAAACAGCAACCAAAGAGAGCAAGCAAGAAAAGTTATGTTTCTGGCTAACATAGCAGAGAAATGATCAGCAGGACAGTATTTTATCCGTTTTCAACAGAGTGATGCTAAGGGAATGAGTTCATAACAGTGTGAGCTGATTTAAAGAAGGTCCGTTTTCTTTTCCTGACTGCATACTCCCACCACTTCTACCAGCTCCAGCATTCTTCAGACCCTTCCACAAGACACTGATCTGGCAGAGAATAACCAAACAAAAAGACTGCATAGCCTTCTGCCAGACCCAGGAGTTAAATCAATTCACAGAGCTGACAGGAGGCGAGAGAGGGAAGCAGTATCTCCCCACAGATAGCTGCAGAAAACTTAAGTCCACCTAGCTGCCTGTGAAACTGCAGTTAAAACATACACCACATTCTGGAAGTGATCTCTGATTATCTGGGTATTAGATTTGAGAACACGTCCAGTTCCTAACTGCAAATGTGACCAGCATCCACATTTATGTTTGATGTCAACAAGAGCTGCTTTTGGAACACGTGAAGAAACGCTAAGGACTTGGAAAACTTCCGCTAGTAATCTGTGTATTACCTCCCACTTGCAACATGGAGATAATCGCATCCTTCTCACCGTTAAGATTAAACGCTTGTGAGAGATACAGTTATCAGAGCAGTAAACGTTATAGGAAAGCCCCAGAGAAAAATGAGTACCTGCCTTTAGAGCCAGGCTCACTAGTGTTGTAAGTAAGGCCTAGAATAAGGATACAATAAAATACTCTGCAGCCACTCATAATTTATCATGGCTTGTTCTAAAAACCTAATGAAGCAGAAAACCTGTGGAAAAAATGATGTCAGGATACATATACACACTGAAAGGGCTAAAGTAGATTCACAGAAGACAGACTTCACAATCCAAATGTTCTTTTTACACAGCTGTGAGCATTTTGTTTTTAGAAGCCTCCGAATCCACACAGGCATAGGTGAAACACTCATCATTAACTCTGGTTATCTGCAGAGGTTATTTCTGAGCAAAAATATAAATGAACCAGTGATGCTGTCACCATTGAGAAAAACCTGGAACGTCATAACACTACGTAGTGGGACATGAGCCTTCATACAGCCAATGACATGAATAGGGAGGGAGCTGCATAACCACAAGCTGCTGCCCTGCCAATTCTGAGAGCACATAGTCATGGGTGATACTAAGGAAAAAGAGCAGGAGCAACAGCTCCATCCCCTCCTCATCTGCCTATCCACTGGCACCTTCAGAGACTGGAGTGACGGGGATACAACATGCGAAAGCAGAACTCAATGGGAGCTGGATASCTTACACTCTTTGGCAAGCCAAAGAATTTGATAAAAGTACTCCTACTCACAGTCTCTTTAAAACCACGCCTCCTAAAATCATAACAAAACAATCTATGATGATTAAGAAAAGCATACAAGTATGCTTTACAACRAACCTATCCATTTAATCAGACTTGGAAAGCCTGGGTTTGATTTTTTGCTCTGTGCCTGAGGCAAGTCACATTGCCATCGCATGTACTGATTCTTCCTCCATACAGTGACAAAGATGAGACCTTACGAGATATCAGGAGAACGCACGCACTAAAGCTTCTGAGGCAATCAGACAGAACAGTGATGAGCATCCCAGAAAATCCCATAGAAGTGTGTCCTCAATATTAATTCATTTTCGCTAATGACACAATGTGCAGTACATGTCAGTAAAAGTTGTCAAACTATCAAAGGACATAAACAGTTCACTTTGAAGTAAAAATACATAAACGTAGAAACACCTGCAATACATAAACATGAAAAAAATTCCTCTCCCATTTGTTTGGTGCTTTCATTGGGTGCAGTGCATCCCAATTAGTGTAACAAAAACGTAAGAATCCATGAGTACGGGAGGTAAGCACCAAGAAAAGTCTGCCAAGACAAAACTTCTCAGCTCCCACACTGCCTACAAAAGCGCACTCCTGTCCAACCACCTATTCCAAACCTCCACCTTTTTCCAAGTGMGAGTTCACTTGCAGCAAGTTTTAAAAAACACCAAATTCACATTACTCTGGGCTGAACATACTGAACTGCACTAGAGGTGTCACATCAAGCGACGTACCAGCCGCTCTTTGTCTCACACAGTGAGAGACATACTGCTTTGGCTTTTCCTTTGACCTGACTTGCAAAACAAGAGAAGTAGCAGCACACTGCAGGGCAAAAGCACAGAGGCTCTACCTGGCATCCTGCCAGATAGCTATAACAGATTTTGGTACTGTGTTGTTTTATATATAGCAAGAAGCAGGTCCCAGCCTTCTGCTCAAGCTTCAGATTTCCAAATGGTGTGAGGAGTAATTGCTTGTAGAACAGGCTAATTTTGAAGTGAAAGAGGGCACAGGCGATGGTGGGAGCAATACTGGCAGAGATGCTCGATGTCAATCAGGAAGGAAAGAAATGGAATATCTGTGGATTGTCATGTGAATTAAAGCAAGACTATTTCAGATAGAGAAAAAAAAAAGGTAAAAATTACATGAGACTGGACCTTCACCCCTTTGACGTTCTAGATCTTCAGTGTCTCCCACTATCCTGTTTCCACCCACATGGGTGCACCTGTAAGTATTTGTAGCCACATAAGAATTATTTAAGGTAAGTTAGCAAAACTGAAAACACTAACTTTAACCTCTCAAAATACTCCTGAGGGAGCACAGGGAGCGGAAGGGGAGGAAGAAAAAAARCAGTAAAGTATATAACCTGGCAGACCTGAATTGCTTTACCATATGAAACCTGGATAAAATGCAAATTAAGGAAACAAAAACCCATATTAGAGTAAGCCAAAAAAAAAGGGGGTAGGGCAGTAAAAGAACCAAAAATCTGAGAACCTACAAGTAGCTCTAAGGTTAAAAATTTACAGAAAATTCTCAATAAAATCTCTGCATGTCAGCATTATGACTGAAGAGAAGGCACTTACTTAAAGAAACTAAAAACATTTTAAAAACTTAACTATTACACACACTATTCAAAAACCATTATGGAGCAATTAACATGTAACTTGAATAGAAAAAAAAATCTAAAGAAAAATATTGTGTACTTACTGTCATTTAGTGTTGTGAAGTCCAGGAATCGATATTCATAGCAAACATCTATCTTGGTTTCTACCTGAGGCCTCTTCAAAGTTGAATAGATATTACCAGGTCGTTTTTCATCATGCTTCTCTAGTTTGTTCAATCCGCAACCCATTTCAGCAGCTCCTGATACAAAAAGGCAGGGAAAGGAAAAAGGGAAAATGCATAAACACCATTCATTTTGTTGTTGTTTTTTTTTTTTTTCTTTCTGGTTTCATGCAACACAATAGTACATTGCGGTGATTTTTAGTTCTTAAATACAAGCTACCCACAAACTATATGAAATTGTATAATTAAATAAATGCTGAGATAGTAATTGAAGTATATACCACTCATATCAACCCTCAGGCATGCTATTATTTTATTGGAAAATTGACAGTTTAATGCATGTATTTTGCATCTTTCACATGTATTCAGTAGTATACTCTGGAAGACACATATTCCGTTGCAAAAAGTGGCTGAAAATGCAAAATAACTTGCTAATTTARGGGTTGTCAACTTAATAACAATTTCTGCATATGCAGTCACTATGAGAGCAGATAGTATTATCTTTTACACAGATCTTTGTAACATTCAAATTAATATCTAGACTTGTCATTCAATGGAAAAAGCAGGTTTGCTGAGAAGTACCAGCATTTAGAAAACTACCTCATTTCCTTTCACCTCATTTTTTCAGGTAAGCCGCAAGAAATAATGGCACTTTGTAGAAGCCATCTGCAAACCAGAAGAGGCACATGACCACAGAACTGGACTAGATAAATTTAGTTCTCTTTAATAAGCTGCCAGTCCACAACATTTTAAAGGATTACCCCTGATAACCATTTCTGCTACACATTAAATGTTTCTCAATATCCTGCACATTGTGGCTCATCTGAGTGTGAAAGAATGGAAGAATTGCTTGGTGAAAATACTCAGATGATCCAAATCCTCTCATTCCTCTTCAACGATGCTGGTCAGACTGAGGAAAATTACTTCAACCAGCAATGAGTATAAAGAGACACACCAGGTAGGCACCTGAGCTTTTTCATTACAACACACCCAACATCCTGCCTCTGCCTACATGGAGAAACTCATGTTTTGGGGACGGGGAGAGAAATGCAGAATAAACACCCAGTGACGAAGAGGGTTTCCCGCAGGCCACCCTGGACACTTCAAGGCATGGGATCCATTCAGTGTAAATGTGCTGCATGAAGCATCACAACAATGGGTGTTTCAGCCTCCCTGCAATCTCCGACGGATAGCAACGAGCACCTGAAAAACTTCAGCCACAGACTAGGGCTGCCTTTACCTTGGCAATTAATAAACCTAAAGCGGAGAATGAAAAACTAGTTCAGGTTCCGTCTCCAAAGATGTGCTTGTAAGCTTATGCCACAGCTCCATCCCCCAAATGGTTAGAAAGCCAGGCAAATTTCCAGCCCCAATGTATTTGGAATCTACTTGTAGAAATTCATTTATACTTATTTTGTGCTTTAACTTTTATAATTTTTGTCCCTCCCTCATATTTCCTTGTGTGTATTCTTATGAATATTTACCAAATCCCTTTCTGTATTTTGGTAGGATAAATGTACTCAAGTCCTCTCCTGCCACTTACAAGTCAGGATCTCGGCCCTATCACCCCACTCACTCTTATTTGCATCACTCCTGTTTTCACTTCTCTACATGAACACAGGTGACCATATGCTCAAAATGAGATCTTAACAAGGCCTATTAAAATAACATTGATGCTTCCCTGTCTCTACTGCAAATAACATGCTTACTGCACCTAAAATCATCAGTCACAGCTGAATCGCATTCACAGTTTACCATCAGCTTCCCAGTAGCCAAAGAACCCATTTCTGTTTATTTTTATCCAACACAGCTAATTGAGGAGTTTCCAACTCATCCCCCATAACTTTGGTCTATTCCTTTGCATTTCTACTACTCAGTAATAATCTCATCCCATTCTCCCGCACCCCTGGAAGAGGTTTTTCCAGGCTCAGCAATGCCACCCACCTTCACATCATCTGCAGAGTCTGTAAGTGCACACCTACATCTTATTGCAAAGTCACTAATAAATATGTCAAAATAGGGCTGACCAACACATCAAACCTTAAAAAAATACCATAGTAAATATGTGATCACACAGAAACTGGAAGCAGAAAAAACATTTGCTAGAAAGACCTGCAGCATCGAGAAAAATGGATGATGTGCCACATATGTTCCTGAACTTTAAATAGTTGGGGGATTCATCCAACAGAAAACAACCYTCCTGGCTTATTTTGACAGAAAAGTAAAAACTACTTTATTTTAACAATTTCTATAAACAAAAGCCAGGGTTTGAGATATATTTTTTTAGTTTTGGCATTTAAGGTTAAAAATCCTCAGGATCTTTTTCTGGTCCCAAAATTATACTTTCTACTTTTTTTTTTTTTTTTGCAATGACAACTACTACCAATAAGTGAAGAAAAAAGGATTATTCTTTCGTATATACAGCAATATGATTAGCTTAAGTCTAAAATGTTCTTTATTTTAATATATAAATGTATATCATATATTAATRTGCCTAACAAGATACTATGAGTATTTCCACGGACTGTAATGGAACACATCTAGCAGTATACTTGTGCTTTAATAAATTGTAGAATGAGGAACTAAGATAGCAATAAGTGTTAGCAAGTGTATCAAATTTCTTGTTTCAGCGATGGCCCAGTAATTCTTACATATCATAAGTATACAGTACGACATTTTGTAAGGAAAAAAATYCCATTTCAGAGGTCATTAAGCAGCAGTGCCTGCAACCCTTAGTTATGCAAAGAGTCTGAAATCCACAGGACTCTTCAGACAGTGATGGCTGCAGAAGGAGGCCTTGGGGACTCAGTATTTCACATCACGGAGAGTTTTGCATTCTTTCCTAAATTGGGGTGAAAGTGCTAGAAAATACAAGCCTGCTCTTCCAGTGGCAGCCACAGACACTCTCCTGTGCTTTTCTAGCAAACATTTCCTCAGCCCTTTTGAGAAAACCCATCCACCCTCATTGCCCATGCGAGTAGYGATCTCTGCAAACAGTGCCAACCCACAATTCATTCAGCATGGAGATGCCTGCCCACTTGGGACTGGATTGAAAACATACATTTTTTTGTATTAATTCACTGAGTGACTGCTTACCAATCAGAAGACTGATTTTCACCTTCCTGCTGCTTGGCTAAAACTTCAATTAGTATCCTTGAGGATAAATACTTCCCCACATTTCATTAAGTATAGATAATTATATTTATGCTACTAAAGCAYACATACAGAAAAGGATGTTTTCACTTGAACAAAAATGAGGTATCAATAGAAAAAATAAGTTTCACAACATCACAATCTTTTGCACAGTAATTAGGATGCAAGTGCTGCAGCAGTAGAAAATAAATCTTAGGAAATAATACAGGAGTTTAAGTATTAAAAAAATTCCAGAGATGTATGCATACTTAAAGTTTTCTCAAAGATACTGATGATGTGTGTATGACAAGTAACCACTGAATCACTAAATTCTGCTCAATGTTATCTCACAAACTTGCTACTGGGACAGCTTGCTTTATAACCTTCCAAAGACCTTTAACATTAGTTATTACCCTCTTCCTTCCTTCCCTTTGCAGCAAAGTTTGTGCTGCTCAGAGTCTTTCCACCCTCGTCTGAAAACATCCTTGCTTTTCAGTTACAAATCTAGTTGTCAACAGGACATTATTCACCTTCTTAATTTTCTACATTGAAGTTACTGAAGAGTGCTGTAAGAAATGTTCATCATTGATGCATTCAAAGTAATCTAAACCCACTTCAATTCCTTTTTTCAGGAGGTATATTGTTTTGCTATAAGGGATGCTTAAGGTTACTGTACTACAKATGTTTATCCTGGCTTTCTATACCCGCATGTGAATTCTACTTTTTTTATTCAGCATTAAAACAAAATATTATCACTAATACTCACTTTTTAGTAAGGTAGATTAAAAAACAATTCTTCAAAAACACTGCAAAATTTTCAACTATTTTTTGCTCTGCAGCAGGTTCGAAGACAAGCTTTTCATTTTACATTAATGTAAAAACTAATTATCAACTCACTACTTCCATACTTACAAGAAATACCTTGAGTGAGAGAAAAATTAACATCTAATGAAGAACTAAACTTAAGATTTAGCTATGGACTCTTACAGATACATATGCTGGGAAAAACTAATTCTGTCCACAAACTCAATTAGATTGCAAATTAATCTTATGCATGCTCTATCATCTTGATAATTTCTAAAATTGTTCTTGTGTTCAGCCAYGTGATGATAAAACTAGAACTGAAACCCAGATCTAACAATAGGTTGGGTTTTTTTTAGTCTATATCTCATTTTAATTTTGTGAAACATCAAAAATGGAAGCTATGATGAGCTGCAGAACAACAGCAAAGCCTACAGTCAATGAATTCTTAAGTTTGTCTTGTAAACGACAGCAAAGGCCCCCACTGGTTAGGAAACGAGCAGTTAGCTTCTGCAAACTCAGTTCAAAATTTAACCCAGGTTTTGTACATCCCAAGGAAACGCCCAACTTGCAAGCCACAGAATAAGCCTCTTGCAGCCACCTCCTCCTCCCCGTTACTGTCCTTTGTCGTGTATTTAAGAGTAGAGGAGCTCTGGGGAGCATCTGGAGGAACAGGAGAGAAACCCACCCCAGCATGGCAAATGACCTGCCCCTGAACGCTCCTTCCTGACGCAAGTTTTACTGAAACTGATACCATCCTTTGCCATGAAAAACAAAAAATCACAACAAATTGTACTCAGAAAGAGAAAAAAAMCAGCAGTTCCATTTTTAAGTACCTCCATGATCCATGCAAATGAGTGTATCTTGAATAAAATATAGGAATTTTTATAACTCTTCTAGAGATCTGCCAAGTTTTCAAATCATCATCTCTGAACCTAAGCTTTGTTAAAATACTCTCTGCAGCCTGGGTTTGCTTTCTCACTTTACTAGCTTGTGTTCAAACTAGATGAAATACAACAAGTTCAGAATTAGCAAAGAACCATCACAAGCATAAAAGGATATCATGTAGCTAACAACTTATTTTCTTGATCATAGTGGCTCAGGTCCCAGGATTACTTTTCAGCAAGAAAAGGGCACAAAGAGAAGAAAGAACCTGCCTTCTACCTGATTTTTTGTTTGGGGCTTTTTTGGGAACAAACAGAGCTAATTTTCTGACGTATCGCCCCCTCCTTTTCTGGAACTCCGTAACAATTTATTTCCAAGGACTAATAATGAAAATTACACTGAAACGTAACAGAAGCACATGGCTAATGGAAGCTTGAATAGACTACCAGAGTAAGTAATTTAAGGGATGTTTATCAACTAAGTACATATTGGCTAAACAGTTTATTTCAACTATATCAATATTAMGGAAAGCATTGTGTCAATGACCACTTACAGGGATGATTTGAAAAGACTTCCTAAACAATTCTTTTAAATACATACAGTATTGGGGTCAACTGCTAAGCATATAGCATTAGACTGAATATTCAAGTATCTTCCAATACACACGTAGGTTCAGTACACTACCACCTGAAATTGAAACAAGGTAATCTTAATATTTATAATGGCATCCAAAGAAAACATGCTGTACAGAGAGATTATGCTACTGTCAGCTTATTTTGAAGTACAATTAGTAAGAACAACCTTGCTTGCATTAACACATTTAAAATGTTTATTGTCGAGAACTAGTGACCTCATTTTGTAAGCTTCATCGTGAATTAATTTATTTTTTAAAACACATATCATAAGTTACTGTTAAAGTTCCTTTTACAAAATTATGTATTCTTACTAGTGAGTGAAGCAGCAAAACAAGATAACTGCAATGTATTAATAGGYTCTCTCTCCTGATTTTGGGTAAGTCTGTTCATGCTGGTTCTTTCCTCCATGGGTAATACTTAGCTACCCCACAGGGATGCTAGACAGGACTTCACATTTGTTGTGCAGTAATGAGACTCACTTATTTTCTTAAACCCTCACTCCTGCAATCCTGACCTTTCCATTTTCAAAATAATAAGCACTTCATGCTCAGCTCAGTTCACTTGCTGGCATGTGGTCACTTAATTCTTGCATCCTTCCCAGTCTACAAAACACCAGTGTTTAGTCCCCCATTCTGCTCTAAACAAACCCTGAGAGAGCTTGCAAATTATGGCCGAGTCCCTTGCCTAGCATAGTTAAAGCAATGAAGCAGAAGAGGAATAACAAGGCAAAAAAACATCAAGCAGAGAGGCATAACCGAAGATGAGGATTAAAAATACCAGACCTGACAAACTGGGTGTACAGGTAAGCAAAGAAAGGAGAACAGTATGCTAGGATGATCCTTTATAGGTTCCCAGAATAGAGCCATGCTCCTGACGTATCCCCATTTTTCCCACTCTGGCTTACCACTGCATAGGCTTTTTGTGAGATTACACCATTAAGAGGGAAATTACTTACCAAGAGATACCTACTTGGTCTTTTTTCAAGAGTATTACCATACAGGTAGCTGTGTAAGCATATATTCAATAAATACCGCAATAATTTTTATTTGTGGGGAGGGATCAGTTGTTTAAGCAACTAATGTTTACCAAGTACTTTGAAAGATTCTGAAAGACTTAATTTGAAAATACAAAGAACAATTACCATAAATCAGTCCTATCTATTGCTGGATGTCACAACGGACCAATTTTTTCACCGTATACTTACCAATTTGACTAGCACTATCAGCATTTTAGACTTGCAGCTGATAACTAAATCTCTGCTTATAGAAGGGTTGGTGAAAGAATAATCCCAGATTTATTCTTTATGATTGATTTTATTTAAATTAAACGGTAGAGCAACCCAAGTAAATCTGCAGTTAGGGTTTTCAATTTCAAAAAGTAAATCTCAAAAACTAAGGGAACTCATTAGTGAGATGAACAGGAATGAAAAGTTGGAGGACGTGAGCACAGGGGAGGTCTGGAACATGTTTAAACTACAATATGAATATCTGCAGAATTTGTAACTCAAGGAAGTGACAAGAGAATTCATAAGAAGGTTTCCAGACCCAGCGAGATGAATTACCTAATAAAGAAGGAAAGGTAGAATAAGCAGAGAGCTTTCAAGGGACAGGAAAAAAAGCTCAGCAGAGGAAACTACAGTCTCGGATCAAGAAACACCAGCATAAAATTAAATGTGCCAGAAGTCAAGCCCAGTTAGAGAGGCCAAAGATACCACAACTAAACGGAAGCAGAACACAAATCAGGAGGACTAATTTGGACTCATACCAAGAACTCTGGAAGACCTGTCATGATGAACTGCAGATCCAACTGCTAGAATGAAAAAACAAACTATTGCACCAGGTTTGGTACCATCTCCCTGGGAGACAAGAAAATGTACTGCCTACACAAAAAAAGGAGGAAAATATAATTTGGTCAATTAAGATAATTGCTAGTCTAGCCTCAAGAGTTTGCTAAGCTTTAGGAAGAAAACAAAATAATACATGGATAAATATTATATGGATTCAATAAATTTAGAACAGACTACCCTGATGGGTCTTACTCACAAGTCACAAAGAAAGCACAGCCCTACCATGCAGCACATAAAATAATACGCCACAGTGATAACGCGATTTCAACAAAATATGATTAGGTGCTATTGTTTTTATTATGGTGTTCACAACACTAGTCTCGGGCTTAACTCTGCTGCCCTGCATAACACACACTTACTTTCCTCTGCCCCATCCCTGAGCCTGCAGGTTGGCGGGCTACCTCTGCAGGCCCACCGCCCAAAACCAGGGGCTGCCACCAGCTGCGCTTAACCCTCTCTAGGGAAACAAAGCTGGTTTGCGTGTGTGTGCACGTGGGCGAGAGTGTGGGAGGAAGAAAAGCAAACAGGATCAGAGAGAACTGGTGGAGGAATAAGGCAAGCGCTGTGCTGCTATTGGGGAGCAATCTGAGGAACAGTAGGTTGGTGAGAGACCCTTGCTCCTTACCCCACACACATCACCCTACAAAGCTCATCCAAAAGATTTAACACTTAGTAATACCATAATGCTGTATTTCAGTACAGCAAAAGATTCAGATGGTACCACACATTTCTACAAAATACTCTTAGGCAGGGTATTTCTGGTCAAGATAAGAAGTGTTAATATCACTGGACAAAGTACCAGTAAAATTTCTTCTGAAATACCAAATGTTCAAGCAAGATGCCTCCACGTGAAGACAGGAGACTACTGAGGTGCTAAGAAGGACTAGAGAACTACTCTCAAGAACTTAATGGGAAACTATAGGAGCTAACATTTACTGTGTAGCAAATTAAAGACTGAATRGACCTGACAGAAGCATACATAGGAACATTAGACAGGAATCCAATTTTCCTTTAAAGTTAATCCCACACCACTCTGAACCACAGAAAACAGACATGAAAAACAGATGCATATTGTAATGTATGCCCAGTAGCTTCAAGGACAGTGAGTAAAACCATGGCAAAACACAAAGCTAGACAGACCTGACAGTCCTATGCTTGCTAATTTGCCATGGAGTAAAAACCTGGCCAACCAATTTGGGGTAAAATGTAAAGTGGACCATTGGAGCCAGGTGTGAAGCTGTGGGATCTCACATGAAGTCAGAGGATGGAATAATGGYAATGTGATTTTTTTTAAATTATTTTTAAAAAAATAAAATACAGATTTCATTTCTTTTGATTTTTCTTTTTCGAAAGGCTGTGGCTTCAGCTTTTCAACCACAGATTCTAAGGCCACTTCATTGTACCCAATATGGTATCTGCGTTTCCCAGTACCACAGCTCAGAACTCCCCTAGGTATTTAATCACARCTGTATATACTCATTTCATGCTACATTCTCACCCTCAGACTAGGGGAATGCCAGCATTCAAGCGGTGGAAAGCCCCTTGTCTAATGTAACTTAACTTGAGGTTAAGTTAGATTCCTGAAATAACCCTTCATTCTGAGACTATTTTTTTTCTTAGAAAAAACAGAAATTAAATACACAATGTGACCGCTAGGTATTGTGAAAAAGAGGGTTATTGCCAGTAACTTGTTATTCAATACCAGAAGCTGAAATGGATTGGATTCATTACAAATAAAACCTAAAAGCAGATGTACAAAAGGTTTCCCCTTGTAAACGGAGATCAGCTATGTCTTGACAATGTTAGTTATCCTCCTATTTATTTTACAGAAATAGAAGCGATACACARTCATAACGTAGCTTCCAACCTTTGGCTGAAAAAGTTAAAGAATGTTTTGTCAGGTATAGTTAAATTTTTATTATTTTACACCCAACAACCACTTTAGCACAACAGCCACCCCTACCAAGGCCACAAGAGGACTCCAGCACTGCTGCCTGTCCTGCCACACAGCAGCCCCTGGCTCAGCTTGTTCCCCTGGTCGGAGCTGGCAGCACCCTGGCGCGAAGCACACTCAGATAATGGAGAACAAATGCCTCCCATTAATTATTTTACCAAGTTGGAAGAGAAGAGCTCTAAAAGTCCATCCAACTAAACTCCCCTTTTCCAGAAATACACAGGCTGTGAGAAGTAGTTGCTCTGACAAGAATTTAGATAAACAAGAGAGGAGAGAGGTGTATTTCATACTCAGATACACAACTGCTGACCCACAGTCGCGCTACCTCTCCTTATTTTGTATTAAAAGTGTGCTGAAACACTACAGTGTTGCGGACTTAAAAAGGCAATATCCAGCCCAGCCTTTGAAAGTAACTGTAAAATCGCAAACGCCGGCCAGCCACACGATGGCACGTCGCGGTACCGCCGCTTCCAGGTGCCCGGCATGTGACAGCGGTGGCGGGCTGGGCGCGCAGGCAGGCGGGCACCCGCCCCGGCTCCCCTCAGAGCTCGGCTCCTCTCCCGGCTCTGCCACACCGCAGCATTGGCTGGACGCGAACAACCGCGCTGCCTGGAAGCGATTTTCAGCAATGCCACCACCTCCGCTCCCCGCAAGCGCCCCGGCGGAGCCCGGGGGTCTCCTCACCGCCTGACAGGACGGCGCCGCCCGCCGGGCCCGCAGCCTTCCCGGGCCTAACGGCCAGCGCGGGCGAGCGCGGCCAGCTCCGCACCCGCCCCTCAGCAAACAGCAGTACCGAAGCGGGCGGGCCCGCCGCCCCCTTCGGAGCCGCGGTTTATCAGCGCCGCACAAACCGAAATCCGCTTGGGGAGAGGGCGGGAGGGAGTGCCTCCCCCCCGCACCCGTGAAAGCCTCGAGCAGCCCCTCTAAAGCCGGGCACGCCGGCCAGCCCCGGCCCCGCTCCGAACTTCAGGAGCCAGAGGATCAAGACGAGTCAGAGCCCCGGAGCCGCTTTCCCCGCTCTGCCGCCTCGACCCTCCCCCAGCAGCGACCCCAGACTGGCCCCGGACCCCCCCTCCCACCTCCTCGCCAAGTTCGCCCGCTGGGCCGGGCGGGTGTGCGGCGATACCTGGGACAGGCGGCGGGCGAAGCACAAGCCGGCGGAGCCGAAGGATGCCCGGCGGGCGGAGACGGCCGGTCCCACTGACAGTGCTGCTTCTTCCTCCTCCTCCTCCTCCGGCTACCGCCCGCCCGCCGCGCTCCGGGGCCGCTCCCCCCTCGGCTCCGCGACAGGGAGGTGCCGGGGCAGCGCCGCGCCGCCACACGGCCCCGCTGCCCGGCAGAAAGTTTGTGCCGCGCAGCCCGGGGACGGCAGCACGGCGCGGGGAGGCGCCTCGGCAGGGCCGTGCCGGGCAGCTCCGCTCCGCGCCGAGCCCGGCTGGCCGGGGGCCGCGGCCACTTCCTCTTCCTCCGASCTGCGGGGCCGAGCCCCGCGCCCACCGAGAGCCGCGGCGAGGCAGGGACAGGGGCAGCGGCGCTTCCCGCCTACGCTACYGGCACGGCCCGAAGGGGGATTGCTCCGCCCGCCGGCCAGGGCTGGAAGTCCCTCACGCACCACCCGCCTCAGCCCCCACCCCGCCCCGCGCACACCCCGGCCCCGCCGCGCCCCCGTGCTGCAGCCTTGCGCCCTTCCCCTCCGCCCCAGGCCGGGGAGGACTCTGCCTCGGTGCCAGACCTGGGCTCACCGCAGTAGAACCGTGGGGATGGTGGTAGGCAGCAAGCTGACCGTGGCCAACAAAGATAACAGTAGCTTGGAAAAAGCAATTATCCTCTTCATTTAGCACTCATTAGGGCTCTTCTAGACCCAGAGCCTGAGCCTCTCCTTTCAATGTGCCTGTTCTCTCATCCTCCCTTAGATGTGGCAAGCCCACCCTTCCCCAGGTCGAACAAGTTCAGCTGCCTCAGCCTCTCCTTGGAGGACACGTGCTCCAGCCCTGGCCTTAGTGGCCCTCCACCAAGCTTGTTCCAGCTTGTCAACAACTTTCTTGTCACAGGATGGGGGGGATGACACACCTGGACAGAGTATGTGGTCTAGAGGAGTCCYAATGAGTGCTAAATAGAAGGGGATAATCACTTTTTCCAAGCTACTGGCATGCTGTTATCTTTGTTGGCTATGGTCAGCTTACTGCCTACCAACATCCCCACAGCCTTTGCAACAGAGCTACTATCCAGACAGACAACCACCAATCTGTATCTGTGCAAGGCACCCTCCTTTCCCAGAGGCAGGATGTTTGTCCTTGTTAAATTTCAAAAAGTTCATGCTGGCCTGTTCCTTGAGCCTGCCCAGGTCCTTCTGGGCAGCAGCCCAGCCCTGAAGCTTGTCAACTGCACCCCCAGCATGGGGTCATGTGCAAACATGGCAACAGTGGGTTCTGTCATCTCCTCCAGGTCCTTGAAAAAGATGTTAAATACAATAGGCCTCCACTTGCTACTGCCCTCCAGGCAACACACGACCTATTAAACTACAACTGAGCCCAACCACACAATGAGCTTTTTTACCCATCCAGCTGTCCACCCATCCAGGCTACAGAATCCTAAGCACATACAAAAATAACACAGGAGCCAGTGCCAAGCACCTTGCTAAAGTTGCCATGGCATCCACTACCATCCCCATGCCTACAAATCCAGCCATTTTATCATAGAAGGCAAAACAGTTGGTGAGGCATGATGGCACCCTTTCTAGACACATGAAATATAGAAAAGCAAGTCTGTTCCGAGGGGACGCAATGATTTTCCCAGGGACCAATTTCCTCACGGCTCCCCAGATTGTCTTTCTGGCCTCTTCTGAAAATGGGTGCAACATTTGCCTTGCTTTAGTTGTTGTGGACCCTCCTTGCCCCACTCTAAAAAGTACAGAGAGCAGCTGCTCTCAGGGCATCAGCCATCTCTTCCCTGCACCCCCAGACACAGTCCAGCTGGTCTCAGATTTGTAGAGATCAAGTTCTCAGAAGGAATCCCTGTCTGGTAGTTCTTCGCTTGCTTGAAACCTTGCCTCTAAGCGYACGGGTCAGGAAGACTGAGGCAAAGGCAGCTCTGAGTACATCAGCCTTACCTGTGCTCGCATGCAACAACAGGCCTACATGTTCCTTGTTCAGCCTCTGTTAACATAGCTTTTGAGAGCAACATGAGATTCCACAAGCCCTTGTATGCATCAACACCATCCCTACATGCCTTGGCAACATATTCTAATAACTCCTTCACCATAACCTGTTCTTGCTTCCACCATGATAGTTTTGCAAGGAAGTTCAGTCAGCTGTTCCCCATTTAACCTAGCTGGTGTCCCAATTCATCAACTTGTTTTCCTATTTGGATGTGCCACTCTTGCATAGGGAAAAGGTTCCCCTTAAAGACCTGCCAGCTTTCCTATGCTCCCTTCACCTTTCAGAGCTGCCTCCCATGGCATCCCATTTACCAGTTCCCCAACTAAGCCAAAGTTTGCTCTCTGATGTCCAAGGACTTTCATTCCTCGCTCCCTTCAAGATCTTGAGCTCCATTGTATGATCATGACTACAGCCAAAGTTGCTATTATCACATTCCTAAACAATTCTTCCTTGTCAGTGGACATCCATTTGTGCAACACCCATGGTTGGCCCATTCAGTATCTGTACCAACAAAGCTTCCTGAAATCTGCTGGACTGCTTGCATCCCACCATGTTACCCTTCCAGCTCTCAGGGAGATTAAATCCTCTCCAAGAATCAGGATCTGTGACCCATAGATGTTGTTGAGTTGCTAATTTAATCAACCTTGATCATGAGTAGCTGGTCTATAATCCACCAACACATCACCCTCAGTAGCCTCTTCTTTGATCCTTACCATTCTCAACCAGCCTGTCATCCATGCAAGAGCTCCATACATTCCAGCTGCTCTTTTTACAGAGGGAGCAACCCTCCACCCTCATCTTCCCTGTCTCTCCAGAAAAACATGCATCTATCCCAAATGTCATGCTTGTGGACCAAGTCTTGAACTTTGCTTGCCATCCTCATTGTACTTCCCCCTATTAGGCCAGAAACGTGTTCAGCAACTCCTAAAACACCCTTGATTAATACTGAAACTGCTTGAAGCCCTTGTGCCCAGCAGACACAACTACATTTGCTACACTGTGTCCACTTAAGAATTTCTCCCTACTGTGTAGGTACATAAACCAAATTAAATTATGTAAAAATATATAAGCAAACACTAGATTAGCACCTCAACGCCTTCCTAACTGCAGAATATTTCTGATTTTGAGGGACGAAATATATTTGAAAGTACTCCCTCCACTTTTCCCTCAAGTGCCATCAGGGAACATGAAAATTTCCCCAGAGTGGCCTCTGTCYACATCCAAGCCCTCTTAAAGCACAACTGTCAGCATTAGCTAGTAGTCAGTAGTCAAAAGCATAACATCAAAACACTGGAAGTGGGGAAATGAAGTTACTTCTTTATCAGTGCTGAAATATGAAGCAACACCAGCAGTGCATTTTGTGTGGTGACTTTACCCATCTCCTTTTTCTATTTCCTTTTGTGTGTTTTGTTTTTTTCCTCTCCATTTATTTTAATTATTTACAGAGTTTTTCCTCTTTCCTTGTCCTTCATCATTTTTCCTCCACTCATTAGTTTCTCTGGCTTTCCGACTGTGTGAGAAAGCAGCATGCAGTCACATCAGGGTGCCATGTAATTGAGCTGTTTTTCTAATACTACTGCTAAAGCATATGGGGAAGGATTGCTAAGTGTGTAGGGAAGAAGTGAGAGTGCAGCCTTCCCTGTATTACAAACACATGAGGTCATAGATGGCTCCCAAAGGAGCATCCTGGGCACCAGACCTTGCCGACACCACAGGATTTGCAGATCTACACCTCARGGGTCGAACTGAAAGGATGTTTGACAACATTAAAGACTTTTGCTAGTGCAAAGTCTTCTTGGATACAGAAAGGGACATCAACACTAAGAAAACAACATTCCTGGTGACTGTAGATTGCTATGAAGTAACAGTCCTGTACAGATGAAAAGTGCTTCAAATTAATGTTTACAGTGGGTCACATAGCACAGACCCAGGTGCTACAAACCATCTTTCCACTACCCACTTCACAGTCAGTAACTATCAGACATGTCTGCAAACTTAGCGCTATCAGATACAAGGTGGTCTGATGCATCAATTTCAACCCCGAATTCCTCTACCCCAGTGTTAAATATACAACCCATTAAGACATTTCTGTTCTTTTTAATAGAGACAATTTTGAATTAAAATTTTGTTCCATAGGATTTTTGACATGAAGGTGTTTTTCTCTGGCTACAAAAGTATATTACAGAAGCAGCAGTTTAATTACCAGGATAAGATACCTCTACTATCACCTGTTTAGGTGTKTCTACATTGAGATGGTTAAGTGTCTAGTATCAAGGCATGCAAGCTAAAGTACAGCATACAATCTAAACTGATGCGGTACATCTGAACTATTGTTTCTAGACTACCACTGTGAGAAGTTCCAGCATTCCACACTGGCTCGTTGGTGTTCATTCTTTAAAAAAAATACACACTGTTCCCATATTTTGAGATTATTTGCCTCTTTCAGAACCATTTTGGTACAGATTTGATTTGATAACATCTAGAACTTAGTCTGACTGTAACACCTATTTCATGTGGTACTCTAAGAAGCAACAACATCCTTCCCAAGAGAAATCTGAACAACTTGAAAAAAACAAGCATCCTAGACACTTGACAGTTTTATATATATATATATATATATATATAAATGCATGTGTATATACACACACCCTGCCTCAGAACAATAAACTACTGCAAAACACAAGTGACTTAGTAATTAAATAGTAAAATACTGCTCTAACAACCATTTAACTATGAACAACTGAAGGACCCTATTGCTTTAATCAACAGTAAGATGTTGCCCCTAGACACTCCATTAAGCAGTATTAGCTTACCTTAGGAGTTAAAAAGTGCTTTGATATATTTTATTTCTGTTTCTAGCCAGTGTAATCTCTCTTGTAAATCCACACATTTAGCAGTGCAGAGCTCTACAACATCCTCTATCACAAGCAGGAGTGATCATGTTTTCCATTTGCACTTTGTAGTGCTGGGTGCAGGTGGGTAAGGCAAGCTCAAAGTAGGTGTAAATTGCTACTGGTAGGGCACTGAAGAATTCTGCTTTGCCAAGTATCTGTACTTATTTTGGCATAAGCAGAGAAGATGACACATTGTGGAAAGCAGCAACAAATCATATGCACAGCACTTCTCTCCCATGCAAGGTGTTTCTAGCAATGCCACTAGACAACCCCTTGCTTGGTTATTCCAAGCCTTATTTGAACAACTAATTGGAAAGATCCACGTAAGCCAGTTATTTTTTGTATGAAACTCTGTATAATGCCAGTTACCATTATTTTCACTATAAAGTTATGACTTCAGCATTCAAGTTAACAACGCCCCACTTTCCTAGTTTTCATAGTAGTATGAAAAATATTTAAAGCTAATTTAGAACAAAATTTGTTTCCTTTTTGTCAAAAAGCATCGCACACCTGCAACATCACATTGAACAGGACTCAGCGAAAGTTTAATTAGAAGTAACAAGTTAATCAGAAATAGATACAAAAATATCAGTAAAGAAAATTAGTTTTGTTATGTACCTGCCATGCACAAAAACATGTTTAGTACCTACTGAGATTTTTAGTAACAAGACAAAATACGAAAGAAAAACCAAAATGAAAAAAACTTGACTCCAGTTGAGATAGACAAGTCATTTAGCATATTCTGCTCATTTCAGCAGGTGTTACTGAGAACTAGACCACAGCTTCTCAAAAATAACAGAGAAACTACCTCCGAATCACAGAAGGAACCAAGATGGTATAGAAAGCTATGGAGAAGTCAGGTCTATACTGCCGCTAAAGAGAGAATTGTACCAGTCCCTATTGCTGGTTACGGTGGTGGTATAATCCTGTCGGCCCCAGCAGCAGGGCATAATCTGACCTTTGCTCAGAAGCAGCAGCTGGTTTTGCCTCTCCAGAGTTCCAGAATAGGGAGAGTGGGCCAGCAGCTAATGCACTTATGTACTCGGACTGGGTCACAATTTTAGCCCAATTAGTTATTAAAACTAGCTCATATTCTATGAGTCCTACCACTACCGCATTTTAATGGCAGAGGACTTTTTTTTTTATTATTATTATTATTTAAGTGCTTCTACTGCCCATCTGTAGGCACCTACTAGGGAGCTGCAGTGGCTAGGTATAATTAAGGGTCAATTTTCTATTTTAGAAACCAGCTTTCAGAAAGAGCTTCCATCATCTTGAAACTTAAAACACATTTATGGCCATAGATTTCTCAAGACTACACACAGTTATATAACATTAAGTGCAGGTAATTTGAACTTCATCAGTATCTGATAGGATATGCCTCTGTAGGAGTAAGAGGAAAGCTGTGCCTACATAATTACTGACAATCTATTTAATTCATCCCTATTTTACCTTTCTTGAATGTTTCAGTACACATTTGATCAAAATTATTAATGAAATGAGAATGTGAAATCTGTGTAATTTCTGGTAAATCCAAGCTGTAGAAGAACGTTCAGAAACAGGAGAGAGATGCCCCAAAATGGCTGCATATAAAACTGTTGGCCAGGGAGCGAGATTTATTGCTACGTCAAGTTGGCACTCAAGCAGCTCTTGCTCTAGGTGATCAAAACAGTGGCCAAGTTTTCCCTGTCAGAAGGGCCAATCTAGCCAAGCATTAGAGAAGCTATGACCTGTTTCAGATGGCATTCCCCAAGCTGTTTCCCTTGTTTCTCTTCTCTGTCCTCAGAAGTAAAAAAAATGGATAGTTACTGATTTCTGTAAGGTGCTTCAACAACCTGCAAGTGAAAACCCTATATAAAATGTCAGCTTGTAATAAGACACTGCAGAAGGTTGAGTAATACTTAACATTAACAAGAAACACTAGATTTCTGAAGGAGCTGGAATATCTTCTTCTTCCTTTCTTTGGATATCAAGACTAAACATTACTCAGTACCATCAGTAAGGAGTTAGATATCTATTCATACACATTTCTGTTTCTTAAACATTCCAGTAGTTTAACAGAGCTCTATAACCAAGCGTGCATTTTTCAATTTCTCAACTGCATTAAGCTAATTCACATATAAGGCAAAGTAATTCTCAGAACTTTTGATGTTTCAGATGTCCACCTACCAGATACCTGGTGCCCAACTGTAACTAATGAGGTCAATGGAGATTCTCATTTGAATAAATTTCACTAATATGAATAAGGATTAGACAACCAGGCACTTTAAATAATGCAGAAAGATTCATGAAATTTTAGTGAGTATTAAACCGTATTACCTTTTTAGTAGATAGATAAGTAAGCTACACCCTTAAAAACTATTCCACAAATTTGCAGCAGCCCAGCTGTTGCAATGGGACAAACAGTGACTAGACCAAGCAAAAGACTAGAAGGGGTCACTGCATCCTAAGGTCATGAGCACTTGATTCTGGCCCTGTTGGTAATAACTTGTCAAAAGAGTTTGCTTCATTTCAATCTGAATAAACACTACATGAATACAATCCCAGGAAATTCAATACTCAATGCAATGATCTGAAAATCAGCACATTTGGTAAGTACAGTTTCCCAACCTACAGAAAAAAAATATTTTTGGGTTGGAAGGGGAGAAGCAACAGCACCTTGGAATAGCAGCTTACAGTAGAATCTGTATCATCCAAGTAGATCCAGTCCATTAAGTTAAAAGCAGTATCACAATCTAAGACTTTTCAGTCAAGGAACAATTCTCCCAATTCAAAAGTCACTTTACTAGTTTAACAGAAAACAGTGTTAAGACCCTTGGGAAAAAATACATTCCATGGCAGCTGTGATCCTTTATATGGCCCTCMGGCCTCAGTCTGAGCTCTGGTAAAGTAGAATGACATCAAATTCTAAGCAATTTCACATTTGTTTGGTATCGGGGACTTTTCTGCAAGTTAACTGAAGACACTTAAGGCTTCTTAGTCACAAATAGATCAGATCTGTAGCAGTTTCAGTGGACGCACAGGACTGAGATCCAACTCTAGTTCCCAGGGAACAGTATTACAAGAAAATGAAAAACACCACATGACAAGACTCTCTGGTATGTAGAGTCTGGTTTACACTACAATTAGTATCTCAGAAATGCAGTATTGTTGATATATTCAAGCAAGCTTTGATGAAGTCCCAAACTTAGGAGAGGCTGTACAGCTGCACAGACACCCAATGCATTCAGTACAAGGTACATAATGTCACACTGAGTAATAACCGAGGCTAAGTGCCTTGAGTCTAGTTGGTCTGTGAATATATGCTAATATTCAGCACCCTTGGAAGTATCTCCACAGGTAATACAATCAGGATGAAAGGCTGAAAAGTCTCAAGCAACTATTTATCAATCTGTGACAAAAGAGAACCTAAAGGTAAATACAGAAAATTTGGAAATCCTCTTTTAAAGTCAAGATCTTTACCAGCAAGTATGAGGAAAAAATTTGCACATGCTGTACATGAACCGTGCAGTCTGAGTGCATTAATAGGTTTTATAAAAAAGAAGTATCACCTTGGCCTGAACTACCTACCTCTAAAATTATCTTGAAACTATCCAGACCTAAGTGTCTTCAGCAGTGTTTTACCCTCCACAGTAAAATGTGTAAGACCCTTTTCAGATATCTTTGTTGCGTAACTGGATCAGGAATAGCTAATAAGATAAAGCTTGTCAAGAGAGAATATGGACAAGGACCACTGGTTCATGAGTATACTACTACAGGATCTAACCCAGACTCCTAAGAAACAGCATAAAGAATGAGTATCAAAAAGTACTTTCTATACTAGATCTAACTAGAAGTATCAGTTCAGAACAGGACTAGCCTTCTCCAAAGAGACTCAGTTATCAAGAGAAAAGCATGAGTGGAGGAGCTACGCATTAGTTTCAGATTTTGAAAACTGTAAAACCATACTGATCTAGGCAGTCCCATTATAAAAGTGATTTCAGCATGCAGAACTCTATAATCTGTGACACCAGAGACAGAAAGCCAATGGTGTTGAAGAGAAGCTGCTTGAACACATAACAAATTAACAAAGTGACTAGTGTTAGAACAAGGTAAATGGCGACTCTATACTCATTAGCATTTCCATACAGATACAATAAAACATATGCTTGTCTAATGTTATCTGTACACTTATACTAGCAAACAAAGATTTTAGTTGACTAACTTACTGTAACAGCAAAAGCTGGTATTTGCTGCACTATTTCAGCTTTCTGGGATGGTAAGGTACAAAACCTGCTGCAAGCCTTTAGAAATCTTATTCTGCTATGCCATGCAGTTGGCAACAGTATTTGAAAAACAAAAACTTCTAAGTTTCATCCTTGATCTTACAGTTAAGTATGTGTATTTAAAGTATATCCTTACTGTTACCTATGACAACACAAAAACACTAGTGACATTTGTGATTATTCCCTGCTAGCTCTGCCTTCCCTTTATCACTAGGTATGAAGTGCAGCACACAGGATGAAAGAGTAGGTAATAAGATTCTTAAAATTAAATATCACAAAAAAACAAGTTTTCAAACTTAAGTTTCCTAAAAGGTCAAAGAAACTGAAGTTTAATTCTCCATGTTATTTAATTCAGACCAAAGTAAACTGAACTTTGCTCTTGAATAAAGCAAGACAAAGATCATGTCTGTTCCCCACATTCCAGCCCAGTGCCCCTTGCAAGGGGCACTTAACAGAGACATTTCAGCCAACAATCCTCTTAACCGCTCCTGTGCTTAAACCAGGACAGAATTCTGTCTCCAATTAGGTTTGAGATTTCTGCTTTCCAAGTTGAAAAGCATTCTTTCCAAAATAATTAACAGCACTATAATACAATTCTGTTTCATCCTTAGCTTGTACATATGTGAGGGAACAGACACAGAAACTTGAATTTTATAGTTTCTGAAGCTGCACTTTACAAGCCAGACAGGCTGGTCTGAGATAATACATCATCTGCTGCCAAAACACAGACCCCTGCCACTTGGATTAAGAGACCACTCTGGTAGCTGTAATAGGATCTGTCACCAAGATCTCAAAGCTTCAGGATGCAGAGTAATCATTAGCTATGTATGCCCCCTACATTTGTTACAAGAATCTTATTCAGACAGTACTTTATCACATACACTAGAACTTCCCTAATTTAGCTTGTCTGGACACAACCTGTGGCCTCAGGAGCTGCTTCTAATTCTGCATACAGGATATTTTTGGCTGGTTTGGCACCATGTATACAGCACCTGAAACTACCATATTCACAACAAATATTGAGTACTTCTGGAGAGCTCTAGGTATAAATACATAGTATTATCTACTACTGCCTTCTTTTTAGGCAGTTCCATCATAGAGTTGTACAGAATTTAAATTATTTTCAGAACACCAGAAAATCTGTTAAAGAATCCTAATGGTCTATGAAAGAAGATTGCTTCATGGTTTGATTTTTTTTTTGAAGTAACAGTTTTGTTGCAAGTTAATGGATTGTTATTTAGGTTAAAGGATTGCCAAGTCCATAAAGGCAAGGATGAAAACATATTGGACTCATACAGCAAATAGAATTCCTTTTATTTATAACTGCATTCTACAACATTGTGGCAAAATACTCTAGTACAGCCTGCCTTGCTACTCCATTCAATATATACCAAAAGGAAGGATCAAAGACAACCTCTAGCTCAGAAATCCTGAGGCACAGGCTGCTAGAAGCTGAGCATGTTCTTGAGGAACTGTTTTCTTGCCTTTTTACTTTTCCATTTACAGACAGGTTTCCATAATGACTTACAGTACTGAACTAGACAAACCTTGATCTGGACAAATATAGCAGTTCTTAACTCAGATTGTTTAAGGGTCACCACCAAATACAGGAACTCAGCAAAACATTTTCGCTTCTTCAGTGGTGCTTCTATAATAACAAGATAAGCAATATGTAAGTGAAATCTAACTTTTTTTTTTGTCTGTTCACTGTTGGCTTCATGATATCCTGTCAAAAAATGTCATTTATATTGGAAAATGTCACCCAAGAAAGCAAACATTTCAGAGAGCTCATAATTCCCTAGGGGAAGCAGACACAGCAAGTGAGAATTAAGTTATCCACCATTTCTGCTAGATAACCCTCTCCCCTCCTCCAACCAACCTAGAATGATCTGTTCTAGGAAGCATTGAAAATAGCAGGTAACACTAAGCACTGGTAGCAAAGGTAAACCACATAGCTGAGTTCCCATCCATTGCCAATTACTGTGTTCTATTTACAAGACCAGAGAGATCCAGAATGAGAATCCAGTGTAAAGAAGTGGTCCATGTTCTTACTCATGTCAACCCTACCTCTGTAAAAAAGGGAACAGAGAAGGTGGCTAACTGAGTACATTCAGAATATACTGAGATTTAAGTACCCCTACAGGCTTTTCTTCTTACTATTTTGTATTTTGGAAATTCTTGTGATTGTAGAATAAACTAGACTTACCTGAAAGCAGAAAGGAGGACCAAAGACTTTTCTGACTTATATATTCCTTTGAAAGTTCATTTAAGGATGTAATTTGTAAGCACTGTACAAATGAAAAGAGGAACTGAAAAGAGTTATGAATAAGCTGACAGGAATTTTTCAACTACGGAACATATCAGTGGTTTAAACTTCCCTGTCCTGCTTCCCTATGGAATGCCCAGCTCTGTCCTGACAATATACTCAGAACCAGTGTCAAAACTGCTAACAAACCCTGCCTTTCTGCCAAACCCATCATGCACTGTAACACAACCTTTGGTAATCTAGGAAGTGTTTTCATTGCGCTACTTACAGCTGTATTTTTTAACACAGAAATTAATTAGCCTACAATAAGAACTGCTACATTCTGCAATGGACAGCTTTTATTGTAGAAACGACAAACTGTAGCGTTCCACAAGAGAAACATTTTTTACATTCCAATATTTGGTTTTTGTTAGCTTAATACCCCACCTGCTGGCTGATGACTAAATTACATTCTGAGAGTTATCAAAGAAGTCACATGCCTATTACTCTGTCACCAGTAGGCAGCTATATGCTGTCATGGCAACTGGTACAATTCCATGTAGAAGATGGACTGCACAGCTGGGTTCACCACAGTATGAAGATTAACATACAGAAATAGAACCTAGATTGTTACAAAACAGACGTTAGTCTAAAATTTTTAATATCCATCCAGACTGATCACACTTAAATATTACAAAGCATAATGTGAATAAGAAATACTACAAAAACAGTGAACTCCTCATGTATCTTTAGGCTGTAAGAATTCCTACACCTTCAGCTGCGCCCAGCTCAGTCACCATACCGGGCTATGTTATATTCAGGAATAGTTTCTCAAAAATGGATCAGAGTCTAGGAGAAGAGACAGAAGTCAAGGTTCATAATGTAAAAATATTTGTCTCATTTATTTGAGAATGCCATTTGAAAGAACAGTTTTAAAGCTTAGCTTATTTTAAAGAATGAGTACAGTCTACTGCTCATTTAGTAACCAAACCTTACCTGGTCAAAGGAGCTCTGCTTGTAGTTAGTCCTGGCCTGAGTTTAGGACCTGCTTAGTAATTTGTAAAAGCACGAATAAGGGACCTTTCAGAAGCAGATGWGCCTGCCTGTCATGTCCATCCCCCCATGCTCAGGGAAACAGTCAGAAGACACTTGCTCAGCTATGCTGAGACATGAAATKTTTCTGCAGTGGCCCTGAATTTACACAGGAACCTAGGAAATGTTCTTTCCCTGTTCGTACAAGGATTTCCCGAGGTGCCAACTCCAGGACTATCTTCTATTTCAATCCACTGACTCCCCAGCTTGAGCCTCCTGAATCTCTTGCAGATATTCCCACATGGAATCTATTGCCTAAAAGACTGTTATTAAAAGYTGAACAAATACAATCAAGTCACATGTAGCAAGAGAAGTCAAAAATCCATACTCAGGCTTTCTTCACCACAGTAGACATGTTTAGTACTGTCCCAGCGTTAGAAAGCATGCTCTGCTGTGAATTGTCACACAGTACAGCAGCTCCTCATCTTCTAGTAGCCTAGCATTCTTAAGTGCTGTGCACTTTACCAAGTTCCCAGAAACCATGGCAAAACAAAGCTAATCAGCCCAGATATTAACGGGCAACACAGCACTAAAATACTATTTCTGAAACTCCACCACTATTGATGCTTTTTATCTTACTTTGAAAAATCTGTCTTAAAACCTGTTAACAGAATTGCACTTTTAATTAATGAAACTACCACAGACCACCTAAGCAAACAAGTATTTCAGCATCTGGCTGTTCCCCAAGTCAGAGAATAACCACTGCAACAGTGAGATAAGCACAACTGACAAGTTTTATGAAAGCTATTGCAATATTCAAATAAAAAGACCACACAGACTTATTTCCTTGCCAAAAACAGGCGAAGTCCAACATTTACAGGAAACGTCTTATCAATAAAGATCTATTGTTGCAACATTTTTCCTTAGAACAAGTAAGTTGTTTAACTATGTATAAAAATCTCTGTTCTAGTGAAAGTAGAATCAGGAGCACTAAGCAAGCAATCTCAATTAGCATTCCTAACATTTAGTGCTGTATCAGTAACTTTTAATCTGCCCAAGTGAAACATCTAAGAAAAAAGAAAAGACCTACTTCTTCCTTTTTAAAAAAAAAATAATTTATTCTGGTATTGAAGTAAATCAATACCACATATTTGCTCAAAATAAAGGTAATTAACAACCTTAAGGGACAGTAAGGGAAATCTTACTCACAATGTAAGCTTTTGTCTATATGTTATATATACACACCTTGACCAATGATGTTTTCAGCTTAGTTGCTGTTTGATGTCTCTTAAGTACAGTATGATCTCGTTATGTCGCATTGAATGTGAGAGCCCTCTAATGGCTATTATGAAAACATCACCTGTAGCAGACTTGAAACTTACCTGCAAAACACAGGGCAGCCACCCAGTGCAGTAGGGTATTGTCCTACGAATCCTGGCAAGTCTGAAGAGGATTTTCTCCCAGTAATTAAAGATCCTACCTTCAGAGATTTCCACCCTAGGAGGTGTGTAAGAGAAAGGAAGATACTTTAAGGGTATGTCACAAAGCTTTGCAGGGAGAAAATTAGGAGGGCCAAAGCCCAACTAGAACTTAATCTGGCTACTGCCATGAAAGACAAAAAATGTTTCCATAAATACATTAGCAACAAAAGGAGGGCAAAGGAGATTCTCCACCCTTTACTGGATGCAGGGGGAAACATAGTGACAAAGGATGAGGAAAAGGCTGAAGTACTTAATGCCTTCTTTGCCTCAGTTCTCCAGGTACCCAGCCCCGAGCTGGAAGACAGGGACAGGGAGCAGAATGAAGCCCCCATAATCCAAGGGGAAATGGCTAGCAACCTGCTACACCACTTGGACACACACAAGTCTCTGGGGCCAGATGGGATCCACCCAAGGGTACTGAGGGAGCTGGCAGAAGTGCTCACCAATCCACTTTCAATCATTTATCAGCAGTTCTGGCTAACCAGGGAGGTCCCAGTTGACTGAAGGTTGGCAAATGTCACACCCATCTACAAAAAGGGCCAGAAGGAGGATCCAGGGAACTACAGGCCTGTCAGTCTGACCTTGGTGCCAGGGAAGGTTATGGAGCAGATCATCTTGAGTGCCATCATGCACCACATACAGGACAACCAGGCAATCAAGCCCACTCAGCATGGGTTTATGAAAGGCAGGTCCTGCTTGAATAACCTGATCTCCTTCTATGACAAGGTGACCCACTTAATGGATGAGGGAAAGGCTGTGGGTGTTGTCTACCTAGACTTCAGTAAAGCCTTTGACACCATTTCCCACAGCATTCTCCTGGAGAAACTGGCTGCTCATGGCTTGGAGGTGCATACTCTTCACTGGGTAAAAACTGGCTGGATGGCCAGGCCCAAAGTGTTGTAGTAAATGGASTTAAATCGAGTTGGCAGCTGGTCACAAGTGGTATTCCCCAGGGCTCAGTTTTGGGGCCAGTTTTGTTTAATATCTTCATCAATGATCTGGACGAGGGGATCGAGTGCACCCTCASTAAGTTTGCAGATGACACCAAGYTKGGCGGGAGTGTTGATCTGCCTGAGGGTAGGAAGGTTCTGCAGAGGGATCTGGACAGGCTGGATCGATGGGCCAAGACTAGTTGTATGGGGTTCAACAAGGCCAAGTGCCGGGTCCTGCACTTGGGTCACAACAACCCCAGGCAATGCTACAGGCTTGGGGAAGAGTGGCTGGAAAGCTGCCCAGTGGAAAAGGACCTGGGGGTGCTGGTCGACAGCCGTCCCAGTATGAACCAGCAGTATGCCCGGGTGGCCAAGGCCAATAGCATCCCAGCTTGTATCAGAGATGCTGATCAGATGTGGCCCGCAGGACTAGGGAACTGATCATCCCCCTGTACTCGGCACTGGTGAGGCCGCACCTCGAATACTGCGTTCAGTTTCGGGCCCCTCACTACAAGAAGGACATTGAGGTGCTGGAGCATGTCCAAAAAAGAACAAGGCTGGTGAAGKGTCTAGAGAACAAGCCTAATAAGGAGCAGCTGAGGGAGCTGGGGTTGTTTAGCCTGGAGGAGGCTGAGGGGAGACCTTATCACTCTCTGCAACTACCTGAAAGGAGGCTGTAGCAAGGCAGGTGTCYGTCTCTTCTCCCAACTAACAAGCAATAGGACAAGAGGAAATGGCCTCTTGCACCAGGGGAGATTTAAATTGGGTATTAGGAAAAATTTCTTCACTGAAAGGGTTGTCAAGCATTGGAACAGGCTGCCCAAGGAAGTGGTGGAGTCACCATTCCTGGAGGTACTTAAAAGACATGTAGATGTGGCTCTTAGGGACATGGTTTAGTATTGGACTTGGCAGTGTTAGGTTAACAGCTGGACTTGATCTTAAAAGTCTTTTCCAACCTAAGTGATTCTATGATTTAGCATATGGCCTCTGACCAATGCATATTCTATTACCTGCCTTAATACCCTCCTGAAAGTCAGAGGTTGAAGTGTGTGCCCATCCCAACTACAACCACATTTCTAAAAGATTACTCCACCATGTGCATGTAGGATTCCATTTGCATGTTTTAAGAAAGGCATCATTTATTTTGCTTGTTATGATGCACAGCAGCCATTAATCCTGTTTTAATCATTTAACTGCTTTCTACATTCAGTTTAAAGCCAGCTTAGGGCAAGAATTGGATGGCTGTACAGCTCAGCTATGTATGACCCTCTGAACTGCTACAGGCCAAAACATTTTGAGGGGGCAATTCTGCCCCTCTACTCTGCTCTGGTGAGACCCCACCTGGAGTACTGCATCCAGCTCTGGAGCTCTCAGCACAGGAAAGACATGGACCTGCTGGAGCAGGTCCAGAGGAGGGCCATGAAGATGATCAGGGGGATGGAACGCCTCTCCTATGAAGAAAGGCTGAGAGAGTTGGGGTTGTTCAGCCTGGAGAAGAGAAGGCTTTGGGGAAAACCCTATTGCAGCCTTTCAATACTTAAAGGGGGCTTGTATGAAAGATGGCAGCAGCCYTTTTAGGAGGGCCTGTTGTGATAGGACAAGGGRTAATGGTTTTAAACTAAGAGGGTACATTTAGACTAGATATAAGGAAGACATTTTTTACAATGAGCGTGGTGAAACACTGGAACAGGTTGCCCAGAGAGGTGGTAGATGCCCCATCCCTGGAAACATTCAAGGTCAGGYTGGACGGGGCTCTGAGCAACCTGATCTAGTTGAAGATGTCCCTGCTCATTGCAGGGGGGGTGGACCTTCCAACCCAAACTATTCTATGATGCTATGATTTTTCAGTTCTAAGCACCAATTTTTCCCAGGGAAACAAGTGAACAATCTCTATTAACTGGTGGTTCTAGTCCTAAATTATTCTAGGGAGACTTTACAAGAAGTTTAAGAATTCCTTGAACACTCATTCATAGTGTACTAAAGTAACCAACACAAAATAAAGGGGAAAAACATTTGCTTAATTTGTTCTAGGCAAAAAAGRCACCACTCAGGAAATTATTATTCCTCTAAATTTAAGACAGAAAGCATACAGAGGACAAGGCCAGACTTACCTTCAGTGGGGTAGGGGAAAAGGAAAGCAGCCTCTTTGATAGTTCAAACAATACATTGAAATTTGAACACCTGACTTATAGAAGTACCAATAGGAACAGGTTAACGGCTAGAAGTTTAGAGGCACAGTTACAAATACACACCCCAAGAAGAGTAGAGGGGTGCTGCAGACCCACAGGTAGAGTACTGTCTTACAAGCAGTACCCCCAATATTCCACTAGATCAGAAATATATTGACTGATTGCAGCATGCATCTTTACTGGACTACATATTCAGAGGTTTTGAGAGAGTTTTGATGATTTTAATTATGCTGCTAGTCCTGAAACAGTTACTGTATGGATAAAGATACTTCCTTATTTTCAGGTCTGACATTGTATTTTACAGTAACATTTTAAAATTTAAAACATGTCCTCCTCATTACTATACTTACTAGAGCCTCCCAACCTTACGCTAAAAGAATGAACAACCCTTTTTCATGTTCTTCTTGAGCACCAAGTACACACAAGTTCACACTACTGGAAAAAATCTTTGAATTTATTCACAGTAGCTAAAGCCAGAACCGTCACTGGGGCAATACAAAGGCCTTTGTAAACTCAGCTGGTGTGTTCTTTCTTTAAGAAAAAGTTACAGTGAAAGTGTGGTGTCTTTCTCCCCTCCCCACCCCCCCCAAGAAAGCTTAAAGTGAAGTTCACCCCAAACTTTAGAGTAGGAATGACAGACTACAAAGTAAGAATCCATCTAGATTGTAAAGCTACTCAAAGCTTTTTCTTGAGATGCATGTTTCATCTGAAGAACCTCTGATACTTACTCTTTATAGCCTGGATCATCTTACTTTTTTTTTTTTTAACTTTCTCAGCTACATTGAACGTGGCAGACATTAAAGCTTTTAAATTATACAACATTTATCCTAAAATACTGGTCTACCAAGTCATTCGTGCAAGGAATATAAACTGTATACCTGTTAGAGGACTTTAAAAAATCTGTTCCATTAAGGCATGCAGAAAAAAATTCTCTGAAATACAATTAAAGGAAAATCATTTTGTTTCTTTCAGATCACCTTCATATAAGACGGAATTTAGCATCTTGGTTTAGGCACACAAAAACCTAGGACAAAAAAAATATTTCCGTTTCGACAGGGAATTAGTGTCTGTGCCAGACAACCATTCTAATGGAGATCCAACAATACCATCTGKCTGGCTGTCTCATTCCAAAAATAATTCTGTCAGGTGGCAAAGCTTGTAAAAAGAGTATGAAAAGGCCACAGCACCAAGCAGCTTACTGGGACACTTCAGGTAAGAACCATAGAACAAACAAGTCTCATAGCTCTGTAATACCAAGTAAATGCAAACATTTTTTTTTCCTATATTGTCTAAACAGTTGTTTCTTTCGACAAAAAGCTATCTTACTATTTTTAAAGGGGACTTGCATGCTTTTGGGTCCCACACAGTATGTATGTGCTCTGTGCAAGCAAAGGCAGATCCACAAGAACTCACTACTGCCTACTAGTTCACAATTAAGATGGTCCACTTGATTTGACAATACAAGAGGTATAAATTTGCAAGAAGCTCCAATTGTGCACCTATTTTGGAAACGCCTTCAGCTACAGCCATATTAAACAGATGTTTCAACTTTCTGAATGCAACACAAAAGAGATTTACCTACTGTTTTTGTGTTATGCTTATAGGGTACTTCAAAAGAACATTAAAAATGCATGTTCTTAGTTATAACTTGTTACTTTTACTGGCATATGCCACAAAATGTACAACTCCCAGACGGGAATAAAAAAATTAGTTTCCTACGGGTGAGAAATGGCTAACAAAATCAGCACAACATGATCTAATGGAAGAGAAAATAAATGGCACTCATAAGGCCTAGGCTATGCATTTCACTGTGATAAGCCTTCTCAGCATGCTTGTAAGAACAGTTCATATCTAGCACCACCATTTCAAACATACTGAACAATCAACTCGCTCACCAGATGGTCCTATGGGTAACACTTGGTCAAATAAACATAAAATATGCACTATACRTAGCTATCTTCTGTTTTATCTCTTCTTTTGGTGTTGAGACTCTTCAATGAGAACTGCACATAGGCACTTCATGTTTTCTTATAGCTACAGCATAAAGCCTCAAATACATCCCAAGGCAATCAAGCCAACTAGAACATTAAGTCAAAATGAAATCTGCATTTGCAAAGAAACAACTACCTTTATCAATAAACTGACATCACAGCTTTAACAGCCCAAGTAGGCTGTTTAGCTACTTAAAGTTGCAAAGGAAAGGGACCTGACATTCAGAAAACCTCAGATTTATTCTTTTTTAAAAAATACTGAATTTAACTGTGTAAGATTAAAAAAACTTAAAGAAGCTGGTAATACAGAAGAAGTGAAGTATGATCAAGCTACTATCTTTGAAATAGTAGTCTGAGAAAAACATGGCAAATTGGTATTATGGGAACACTTAACACAGTATCTTTAGTGACATGGAACAGTCTGAGCAGAGAAGAGATTAACAGCTTTGCTTTTTCAGGTCAATTCATGCTATCAGAACATTGGTACAATCCTGCATGAAGTGGCTCCAAAACCTGTCATCATTTCCATTTCTCTCTCCCCCCCCTGCCCCTCGTTAATAAAATTCCATCCAGAACACTCCTGAGAAGCAGTCCTTGGACATTTTTAATGCTGCAGCCATATTCCCCTTAAATCCAGGTCTGTAGGAACTCAGTTCCCTTGTCATTATACACTTCACTAACATCTACTTCTGGGTAAGTCTTTTCCTAGCCATTACTACTTCTGAACCTTCTGCAAATTTGAAGCAGGACATACATACAAGACAATACAGTTCTCAGTTCCACTCTTTCAAAATTGCAGCTACTACAAAATGAAGTTTGTTACTACAAATTTGTAGTAACTGGAATTCTCATAGGGTAATAAATCTTCGATAGCTTCAATGAATCTTTATTATGCTGTATGTCTTTCTCAAGGTAGTTTAAAATTAACACTAGTATTATATTAGCATGTCACTAGAAGCTTGGGAAGCCAAGTCAAAGTAAAAATTTATTTTAATTGTTTCAAAACACACGACTAAAATCTACATAATTATTAAAATAGGCTTACAGATATTCTTTGATTAACAGTTTGCATCACATAACAAAGGCATATTTTAAATGCAGTATTTTCTCACAATTCTAACATACAGATATTGCTAAAATTTTTCAAGTAAAAAAGCGTACTCTACTGAGTAGCCAATACAGCTAATTACATTCTTGCATCTTAAGTTACATAAGGAATTTTAGGATTCTCTTAATTATTTTCCCAAAACTAATAGTGATGCTCAAGACTGCAGGTACATAAACTGTCATTAATGAACATAACCACATTGATTACATAGTCTAAAGACAACCAGGACTTAAAGGGCTTCAGCTGAGTTACAACTTGACATCTTCTGTTCCACTGATTAAGAACTCAGTTTTAAAATACAACCTCTTGGGCAAATAACTGCTTCCATTTTTAAACTGCAAGAGGTAACTGGTCAGTATTAGTCACTTAAATTGTGGTTTAAGAAAAACTAAGTGTAGCATGCAAACTGTACCTTAAAGCTCAGAAGAAAATCCGCATGCACCAAACAAACCAAGAGTGTTTTTCCAACATAAACTCTTAACATTCCAGTTAGTTATCAGGGGAAGCATGCAAACGATTAATAAAACCTGGAAGTTTGTCAACTCTTATAACTGTAAACCTCAAACTGCTCAAGCAAAAACAACTGTATTGGAACAGGTAGAATAGAAACACAAACTTCAACTTGAAGCAACTTTTTGAAAAAGGTTATACTGCATATATTGCTAAACTGAACTGTAGTAACATCAAGTCAATGAATTTAGATACTTTAAAGTCTTTGTTGATCAAACACTTTTGAGTACTGCTCTTCCTTTTCTGAAGTGATGCGCCTTCCTCTCCTGGAATGSGATAGGAGAAAAGACAGGAAAAAAATTTTCTAGATAATAATCAGAATAAAGCAACTGAAGTTTCACAAAAAGTATCTCAAGACATTCTGTACTCTAACCACCCCCCTCTCCAGAACTGATAAATACAGCTTCTGTACTGTCCTGGTTTTGGCCTGTACTCCTGCTTCAGAGTACATGTGCCGAGTTCACATGTCTGTCCTTTTAAAAAAATGAAGCAAAGTCTTAAACATAACATTAATAAACAGAAATTAAACACCACTTGCAATGTAATCAGAAACTGCAATTCTACAAAGACTGAACACATACAGCAAAAATATTATGACTAGCTAGCAACCTGGACTACAGTTTATTGGTTGAAGTGTAGACATTTTACAAAAAGTATAAAGAGCCACCATCCACAGTGGGTGTTTAACTGGTGTAAAGACTATCAAGGCTCAAACTCAACATCTGCTATCCAAACTAGGGAGTAACCCACTGCCCTTTCAGCTATTTGTCATTGAGAAATGATTAGCTAGTCTTATGCTCTATGTGTCTGTGAGTTGACTGTTCAGCAATTTTTTTATGCAGTCTTGTATTAAATCCACTAAATCAAATTTCAGCACTTGTTTCCAGCATTAAGCAACTGAGAGCCAACCAAACCTATACATGTCGGAGCATGTACAAGAAAGAAAAAATTCAAATAGCATTCCAGATATTAATCCCTTCTTATTTATGGTATCCTGCAGGTGAACAAATTGAAGGTCAGCTGTGTTTTAGGGATTTAATTTTGCTTTCACTACATACCTTAAAGTAGTCTTCTTGTGATACAAAGGTGTTCCTCAGACGGTTCTCAGGATGAAACAGACAGGATACTACTGTTTGTATGCTCCTGTCCACAGACTTCTGAAATACAGTTATAGGTGCATCTAAACCAATACTAATTTTCTTAGCCCACTACTAGCAATATGGGTGTTTCACATGGTTTACTTTGCATTCAGGATTCCTCTCAACTGCCTTACATTTTCTGAGCTTTTTTTTTTTTTTTTAAATCTTTTAATCTTGGTAACTCATTATCACCCTTAGATGTTACTTAGAACATAACAGTTCTGACCAGTGACATACCAGTTCAGTTGTGGAATAGGATGACTGCTGAAAAATGAAGTCTCCTTTAGAAAATTGAATTCAGAGCCAATTGTTGGCCAAACTGGGCTCACCTTCCACAAAAGAAAGTGAAGAAGGGAGTAAAATGTTACTGATTCAGACATTTGAAGTCTAAAATAAATCTGCACAAGGATTTGTGCTACCTAACCTGCTCCTTTAGTACCTACAATTTCCCTTATAATTCTCAGCAGATTAAGTAAAGCCTTGTCACTTAAAAACACTGTCATACTTAATGAAGTAGAACACACATTTTTCACAGCCCTCAGCACAATAGACAAGCACTAATAGTTCCAAGGAAACATGTGAGGCTTCTGAAGCTGTACACAGAAATCAGATATAGTGGATTTAACAATTGGTTAAAGCGGCAACTCTAACCTTAATTTCTAGGATACTGGTCAGAGGCCCTGTTCACCAAGCCACATAATCCTCATGTGCAAATTTCTGGGAATAGGATTTATGACAAAAAAAAAAAAACACATTAGAGTTTTGAGAAAGCACTTACCTTTTGTGGACTGTTAGTAGACGACTGCGTGGGCTCTGGAACAGCACATTCTGTCTGTATAAATTCTGGATCCTCAGTGCAGTGATAGCTTACTGAAGTATAAACCTGTATAGTTTTTTAAAATATTGCAGTGTTTCAGTAACACTGGGAAAACATGCACAGCTGTGTTGTCATTGGTCCTCATTGGTCCTCACCTATCCGTAAGCTAT
This sequence comes from Oceanodroma leucorhoa, assembly GCA_030449065.1. NCBI lineage: Eukaryota > Metazoa > Chordata > Aves > Procellariiformes > Oceanodroma > Oceanodroma leucorhoa. The sequence continues at coordinate 7,514,110 of JASVER010000033.1, forward strand.
GCCAGCTTTACCTTCACACTTTTGATAAAGTTTCACGAGTGGGGGAAATACTGTATCCTGATCTGTTTTAAGACAGTTCTACTTCCTTCCAAAAAGGATATATTCTAATAAATGTCTTTTCTCCCCACTGTAATCACTCTTGAGAGTTAGCTCCCCAACCTACTTCCTCAATGTATGGGTTTTGCCATCAAGCATATTGAACCATGAAGGCGTTTCACTGAGAATGAGACAACCAGCAGTTAACTTTAAGAAATTAAGCACCAAAAACAAATTAAAGAAGGAGAAGCAAAAAATCTACTACCACTGTCTTTCCAAGAGGTTGCTTTTCTCTACACAGTTCCTTTCTTGTTTGAAGCTTCCTTCATGCTAATATACTATTTTTTTTAATATATAAAAAGGTCTAGAAAAGAACAAGCCATTTTACAGCTTTTTTTAAAACTCTCCCCACCTCCCTCTGCTTACAGTGCAGTGTTGCAACTGGCAACCTAGTGAAGAGTTTAATCACAATAGCAAAGAGGCTGATAAAGCAGTTACTCTTTACAGAAACTTCCTYCTAGATGCTTCCAAAGAGGATTAGCAGCTTTTGCAGCCAATTTTACCAGGATCTCAACAGCAGGATTAAGCATTCTCACTTTTCGTGGGCAAAACTTCCCCCCCCCCCTCAAAGTAGCCAGGTTTACCCAGACTTGACAGTAGTTTTCAGTTTCTTGCAACATCATTCTTAAGGACGTTATTTATGATTATACACAACAACCATAAGGTAGACCACCTGACACTCCCAAAAGCCCTTGAACACCAAAACTGTCATTTCAAGCTGACAATATTGGGAGATACAGAAACCTACAGTGTCAGCAGATTATTCCTTTCTGAGCACCATCCCTAACCATCAAAAGGTGTATCACATCTGACCTCATCACAACTGGGACACTCCATTTATGAATGGAAATTGTGATTATCTACCAAACAAATAGGTAGGTATAAAGCAGTAGACTGAAGGATCAAGTTYCCTATCTTCTTATGTGCCTGTCCTCTTTTGAGACTGCAAAGAATGATACTTAAAAAGTTGCTTAACTGAGATAGTTCTAGAAAGGTTGTCTGCTCACATAATCAAGCTTAAAATATCTAATGAAAACCACCATGCACACCTACTCTAAAAACTTTTTGGCTTGCTACCATTTAATTGTTAATTGATGCAGCTGTATCACGTTCATAGATGTTACTGAACAAAAATTATTTCAAGCCAACAGGGTAGTTGGTATTTCAGTGACTTCTGAACTCGATTTCAAGTCTGTTTCTTACGCCATTAAAGCAAATGTAATTCTCACTAACAGAAATACAGACTTTCCATGAAAAGAAAAAGGCTGCTGCTTTGCTGAGAAGCTGAAAGTAAAGCTTAGTACATGATTGGAAGCGAGCAGGAATAAAGTATTCTTCTAATATGATAAGAGAGAATGGTCAGATGCATGCAGGCAGCAACATATGTGCAGGAAGTTCCATTTTCTTCATTTTTCCCCATTTGCCTTCCACACATGCTACAAACATCAGCTGGGAATTAGCTTAAAAGAATACAGTTCAGAAGAAAATTAAGTATTAYGGCTTTTAAACACTTACTAGAAACTGTACTCAAATACAAGATTATACCCAAAGAACACAAAAATGCTTAAGATGAAAGTTTAAGGTCCAACTCTGTTAAGGAAATACAGAGTATTTTTTCTTTTCTTGTGGATGTCACTTGTGTAAAATCACAGAAAGCAAGTCATTTCTTTAGAAGCCATCAGCATCATCTACAGTCTGTAGCAGCCTAGCAAATCATTTAAAAAAGGTGTTGAAAGGAGCCAAAAAAAAAATCAGTATTTGCAAAGTAGAATATTTTGAGGCTTTTTAAGTTTTAAAAACATTGGGACAATAAGCAGTAATAATATACAGATCTTATAAGTCAGGATTGTGCATCAGGTCACCACTTATTTTTCCTTCAACTTTTTATGAAAAACCAATTCTGTTGATGTTAAAATTCCAGAATTCTGTGACCAGAACGCATGGAGTAACACCATAAAACAGGTAGTTCCGTTCTGCCAGGCAGCTCCTAAAAAAGCACCATGTCAGTAGGAAATCCTAAACAATTACCTACTCTGTCAGCAGCTACAGATTTGTATAGACCAGATTACATACAGATCCAGTCAACAACAGTTTGAGTTTTTTTAAGTACCAAGCTGTCAAAACAGTGTGCTAATTGAGAAGACAAAGTTCCAGAAGTTTAACTTTGTAGACTTACCGGAGGCATAACATAATTCCTTTGCTCCCCAGCAAGCCATTGTGGTTGAACCTTAAACAAGAATTGGACAAGAACCAGCTTTTATTCATTCATTTCCAACACAGGCAAGTAACTGCTCCTTAAGCGCCACGCTTTATAACATTTCATGTCTGGATTTTTCATTGTAGTTTACAGTCTCCTGTGTCCAGCAAGATAGCTTTTTCATGTGTACCTCAYGGTGTTTGGCACAAGGTCATCCTTAGCACAAATTCAACTACCTACTTCCTCTTCTCATTCCAAGTTTAAATAAAAAATAAAAAGTAAGATTTCTAAAGATTAGGAAAATAGGGGGAATCACAGCAGYCACACTGAAAACATCTCAAACCTCTAGTTACTTCCAGTTACTAAACTACTTCTAGTTTAGTTTCAGTAACAGGACTTACCCACACATTTCACTTATGCGTTCAAAAATCGCTATCAGCTAAGTGACTTCGCAGACATTTTTAGAGCTCAAGAGCACATCCCCTTCTCTACATACATCCCATAGTCTGGTAAGACTCAGTGATTCTGTTTTAAGTAGCTAACATCAACTACCCACACTATAGCATGTACAAATGCAAAGCTCCTTCCCACGAGAAAAAAGTACTACTGATCCATGTACTTTTGGCTAATTTGGAAGTTATCATTGCATATTTTAAAAAAATCAAACTAAAAAAAGAGTATCTTGAGTTATTAAATAGTTTTCATTGCATTAGAATAAAAATATCACTATTTTTGTTTTCACTTTTGATTTCTGTGAATCAGGAGCTGAAGGGAAATAGAATTCACGGAAAGAAACACAGAAGGATCAGACTCCAGATAACACTGTTCATTCCATTCAAGTTTTGTCAGGTATCAAACAGCCTTTCTGCTGCTAATAAAGAATTACTTACCTGATAGTTGTAGGCTGGTTGATATCCTACAGGAACTTGCTGCTGTATCAATAAAGCTGGTGAACTGTATGGATATGTCTGTAAAATAAAGCTTTTTTAAAAAATGCAAGTTTGAAGCAAGATAAAAGTATGGTATTTGTAAAGGCATTTATAAAGCCAGGAGCACATTTTTAGAATTATGTAGTCACATTATTACTTCAATTCCTGTTTCAGACTAGCTTATTTAAAAGCAACCCTTACAGATTTCCATTATTTAAAAGCAACCCTTAYAGATTTCCCACGGGGCTTCAGCACTTCAGGCACTAAAAATCTCAACAAAGTGGGTTTCTAAAGTGTATTACGGATCCAAAGATCCCACATCTGCTTGTAGCTGATCTTTTAAGTCATTTCAGAAGCACAACTCCTCCCATAAACTTYCTAAAGTAGACCTGAAACAGACCAACTACCATGAAATAATGGCCTGAAGATCAGTTTCTTGGAGCCAAAGGCAACCTAAATATTACAATTCAGACAACTTCCCAGCCTTTCTTCACTGCAAGTATTTTAACACAATGTTAACCTGGAACCTTCTCAGCTTCTTCAGAGAATCGTGAAAGGCACACTCCAGCATGTAAGAGAATTAGTTCATCCTACACTATTTCACTCTCCCAACAAACTTAGAGGATCAGCAAGAATACTACTATCAAGCTCTCTGCCTTAGAAAAAATATTTCTGCGAGTCACTGCAGTTTGCTCATCTTCATTTGCTTAAGAAAATATACAAAACAGAATCAGTTTGCAATTAATATTGCCCTGTTGTATTGCCGTTATCATATAGGGTTAATATAGGAAAAGACCATAATGTCTCTTCTATTCACAAGACTTCTATTCACAGTACAGGACTCATAACAATGCCAGAAGTACTCTGCCTACACCTCAGCCAGAATGCTTATCTGAAGTGATGTCCTGTAGGCATACTGTACTGGTCACAGCTGTTAACAGCAGATGCCGTAACACACTGTTCTTACAAAGACACAACAGCAGCTCAGAAACAAGAATTTGATTGGTGGGGCAGGGGGAAAGCACCACAGCCAACTTCTGGTTCCGTACTTGTTTAAAAAAATACATTTTAAAGTTTGTGGTTTACTCTGAGGCAGGGCAGCAGTACATTAAATATCCAGATGCATTTGATTTGTGAAGTGCATCTGCGACAAGTAACAAGATCACTTAAGAACTGTTATATAATTAAATCTTAGCTCCACCTTCAACAGTTTTCTCATTCTCAAAGTATCTCCCTGTCTTTTGCTTTATACAGAGATCACATCACTGAATAAATTTTTCAAGGTTATTGGCATTCTTTTAAAGTGGTTTGAAGTTGGGCGCTTTTTATTGGGGAAGGTAACATGAAAACAAGCAGGTAAGGTAAGATTGGAATCTCAATAGATATTGCTGAAGTTGTATGTGCTTGCACCTTCAAAAACATTTAATTATGATTCAAAAAAGGCATGAACAGCCTTACCTGAACATACTGTGTTACTGGACTTACTACAGCTGGAGGCTGCATGTACGTCTCTGTATTTTGATTACTCCATACACTGTGGAACTGTGGTGCAGGAGGATTGAAGACTAATGGTCTTGGATGCACATAAGAACCTTGTTTTAAAGCAATGAAAAATAAAGTATTAAGACATTTTATCAGTAATCTGAACTCAAGCTGCAAAAAACCTTAAGTGTTCTGACTCTTCAATTTAACTCAACATGAACTGTATTGATTGTGCTACCAACCTGAGTTTTATTATCAAAACAGTACATCACACAAGTAGCGACATGATGAAACTCAGAACTGAAATTTAATTGTAATATACGTATTACATCAGGTAAAAAGGATTTGCCAGGATGTTAACGTATACATAAGAAAAAAAACCAAATTTGTAATATATACTTGTAATATGAACAGATTTGTTTATATACACTTACACAAGTTTTGTTGCTTTCGAATCGCTGGTCCCAGTTTCAGCTTTTTGCCATGGAAGTTGATTTGTGACTGAAAGACAGATTATTCTGTAAGCTGCAGAATCAGTGTTTTAAAGGGACTGAACTCTGCTTCTACACCACAGTATCATCAACTCACATACAAGCTCAACAGCCTCCATTCTTCTCTCCCACCTTAACACCTTATGCCTTTTACCTTTAATTTCCTGTAGTGCTCTCAGCACACACACTGCCTACTCACTGACTCTCCAAACCTATTTTATATCACTTAATAGCAACATGCACTACTAGTAGTTTGCAACTACATAGTAGTGACTGTCAGCCTTCTGGTTTTATACATACAGATTCAAACTATTCTTGCCTCAGTAAGGATATTAATGTAGTGTGACCATAGTCTATGTTCCCTTGAAACCCTATTTACATTGCCACTTACCTTTCTTCCCACAAACTTCCTAACAGGCTTCACGTAACATGTTAGAAGCTGTCCACCTAATATTAAAGGAAATGGAAGGCTGTCTAAGCACTACTGTTTACCTGTATGTTACTGTATTCTCTCTAGAGAAATTTTCACATGCGTTCCTTCAGAACATCCAACAAACATGCTGATATTTCACAACTTTTTGGCCAAAGCATCTACAAACTAATCAAGAAAGAGTGAAACTGAAATATGGTTCACATGTTCCTCAAATACCCAGGAATACAAGCATCTGAAAGACTTGCAAAACAGAGCTGCAAGCACTCCTCAGTAGTCAGCAAGTGCCTTCATTTCTCTTCAAACTTTTCATTGTGCAAGTTCTGCCCAAATGCTAGCTCACACAGAAGGCAGGATTTCAGACTTCCAATGATCGAGTACTGCTTTGCCAGCGCAGTATCTGGGGCCACAACAAAAGCACAGGAAGAATTTCAAGCACCTTCCCTCCCTGCAGAAGTTGAATTCTGCATTCTTCAGCAAAACTGCTTAGTTTGAAAACTAGAAGAACATTCACCAATGGATGTAGGCTGAAATAGCACCACAACATCCTTACACTTCGACATTTATTTGGACTGACTGTAGAAGAGGGCCTGTAAGATTTTGTTCTCTGTAAGATTACAGTTTAAGTCTGGAGTAAAGAAAGTTGCTTTAACATGTGGATTTAAGAWGATTAATGTTTATTCAGGTACTCAGGAACTTCTCCACACAGAACTCCCAAAAGAGAATTCACCTTTGGGTCTGATCTCACATTCTCTGCCAAGATGGTGACAAGAAACATGTTTACCTACCTACGAAGATGTGCATAGCACACATGACACTACCTAAAGTAGGTACTGTTACAGTTCAGAGGGCTACATTGAGGTTTGCAAATACTTTACACATCAGAAGTGAAAGAATTTTGTTTTACCCCAAACAACACAAATTTAGTACTAAGTATTAAAATGAGTATTAGATGCAGATACATAGTCCATATAGATTCTCTGTCTCATGCAACACTAATAACTTGCCTGCTTCAGAAGAAAATATGCAGTTTGCAATTTTAACAGACACCTCGCTAAGCTTTTTCCCCCATTTCTGCTAAAGAAAGTGCTTTGAACAGGTAACAGTAACTTTATTGTTGATCGTAAAAAATAAGCAAAATAATAACAACAGTGATATAAAAAAAATGTCTTATTTGATCGTCTTCTCATACTGCTAAAAATAGAATAAAGACGTGGGTGGGAAAAAAGGTGAAATACCCTGACCAGTTTGACAGGTGTTTTTTTTTTTTTAATTGATCCTGCAATCATGTTGTGCTCAGAACCACATGACGACCTTTTCCAACTGAGCAACAAGACCTCTTGGAAGACAGGCTTTCCCCCAAAGCAGAAGGTAGCTTTCTGTTCTGAACTGCAAAAAGGTTCACTCTGGACCAGAGTGCAGTTACAGTGGAATCGGACCTAAATCAGAAGAAAAATACTTTCAGGTTGCACAAAGCTACAGAGCTAGGCAGATAAACACAGGCATCTAGARGGATTCTAACTATGGAGAGGCTCTATCTTGTTCATTTACATAAAACATTGTGACCACTCAGTACAAATAACACCTGAAATGGTTTAGTGAGGTGATCTCTGCTTATGATTTGAGCTCTAAAGCACGAGATGTTCATTCTTTCCCTCTTTCCATTCCCTTGAGAAGCCAACAGCTTTGTAAGATGATTTCTATCTGGATGTGCTTCTTCCTGACAAGGCAGTAATTTGTCAGGAATTACTGAAATTTGCACCAGAAGAAATCCACCATATAGCTCTGGGCCTTCCAAGACTTCTGGTATACAAAGTCACATCGGTGAATACTTATTAATAGAGATACACTGAGGGCACACTTTTAGTTTTGAAGAAATGCACACAGGGAATCAGCAATGTACATGACTCAAATGACAATGCTACTYAAGAGGTCTCTACAGACATTGTTGCCTCAAAACAAGCATTCCACACTGATCTAGTACAATGTCAGCCATGGTAAAAAAAGTATTCTCAAATAAAGTCTGTTGCTCAGTACAGCAGTATTTTTGTCAGCATACCACGAGAGTTAAAGAACAGTAAGATTTTGAAGTCTTTTGGTGAGAATCAAGAATCTCCTGCTGGAGTTTTATTGCTCTCCACTTTGTTCAAATGTTCTCTTCCCCCTTAAGGAGCTGAACATCCAGTAAACACATCTGAACATATCACAGAACACTAAATTTGTGCCTGGCACATTTTTCTGTATTTGTCTTTCAGATCTACTTCCCTATCTGAGAGATTCAGAAGCAAATGAGAGACTTTTCATCCTCCAGAGACATGAGAATTTTGAGGCAAAGACTTCAGAGAGGGAACTATGTCAATACATGTTTATTTTTAGTTATTATACTCAGTCTTGGGAGAAAGAGGGAAAACAAAAAGCTTTGTCAGTGGTTTGTGACCTGCTGAAGTCTTATCAAAACCAAGTAACAGATTTGGTTGTAAGCATTGAGATTCCAAATTTCTCTGATACTGAACTCTGAGAGCAGAAGGGCTGTAACAGTTCTGCCCCTTTATCTCTTGTGTGAACTACAGGAGAACCGTATGACATGTAACAGTTGCATCTTATAGTCAAGAAGGCTTAAAAAAATACTTGCACTATGGGCAACATCCAAATGCACAAATACTACAAGAGAGAAACACATACTTCAACTGCTGAGACTTAAGTAAAAAATTAATGCTGTTTTCTGTGTTACTGTTATTCACAATAATAATGCTCACAGGTCTATGTTTCTGCCATAAGCACAAGACTTCTATGACAATCATCCAATACAGAAAGCAAGCAGCCAAAAACACACAAGGCTTAAAAGCACATAAATAAATGAGAACAACCAGAAATACAATGACATGAGACACTCAAGCACACCAAGGCTAAAACTAATTGTTTCTTACTTAAGTAAACATACAAAGATTCTACCACCAGTAGAGATTTCAGCAAGTTTACTTTTTGGGCAGCCCTAGACTTCCCTTGTCCTAATTTATTCTACAGGGTACATGACTTGGTCTCCCCTGAACATGTCTCCAGCCTTCATATATCAACTTCTTCAGATAATTTAGACAAAGAGCTTACTTCTACTATTTTTTGAACATCCACGTTGTCCAGGAAAGACACAAATCCATACCTAAAAAAGAACAGGTTATTCAATAACCGGATTTTGATTTGTTTGTTAGCTCAATTATTTTGAACAAGACCAGCTAACAGCATATAGGCCAGGTACATTGCATGCCAAAAGTATCAACTAGGACATCAGTTTGTAATTCAGGATGAAAATATATTTACTGCTAACTAGCAGCATATACTACTGGGCCAGATGAAAGGAACTGAAAGCCAGATTCTAGAATAATATGAAATATATGTAAGGGCTATTCTTCCACTCCAGCTACTCAAAATGAGCACTGTTGTTGATATTACTAACTGATACAGTAAAAAAACCTTCTAAGTATCAAGATCTGAATCATCATCCAATTTTGGATTTACTACAGAGGTTTGGATGAAAGCAGGCATTACAGGAACAGTGACACAAGTGAGGGAAATGATCCTTGAAAAGGTTTTTCAATATATTTCACTGCCCCCCTGGTCTATCTAGTCTTTAAAATGAAGATCATTTCAGAGCGTTATAGGAACAGTTGTGTCAACCAATGGAGTATGCCAATTCATTATCAATACTCAGAACGTACGCTGGCTAATTGCACATCAGAATTCACCATGAATACTAGCAAGGGCTATGAGGAAATAAAACAGATTTCCAGCTCATGCATTACTACATATGCCTAAGAAAAAATGTGACTTTTTAGGGTCTGCTCATAGAATCTTCAAAAAATTGGGCTGGAAGGAACCTCCAGAGGGTAAAGCCTCCTTCTCAAAGCAGGGATAACTTCAAAACTGGGAGAGCTTCCCCAGAACTCAACAAGCTAAGGTCCTACACATCCTTATTTAAGTGTTTCACCACAGACAATTCCGAATTTTTCTATATATCTAACGGGAATTTCCCTTGCTYCAACTTTGTTCACTTACTTAGTTTCACTCTTCATCCAAATGAGTTTGGTTGTTCTCTCTGTAACTTATCCCTGAGTGTCAGAAGAGTGCAGTCCCATTGCCCTGAATAAACCATCTACCCCTTCCTCTCAACCATCCTGAATTCTCTGCAGATTGTTGTTTACTCTAGCCATCAGAAGAATCCTACGAAAGAACTGTCTGCATAAGCATCACACAAGTTTCAAGCTGTTTCCACTGGTTAAGTGACAATAACCCTCTTTTCCCTGAACAGACAGATACACTGAAGTCAGAAAAACCAGGCTATTCTTTATAAGATTATACAGATTTAGGGGCAATCTAGATCTACAGGTTTCACAGTGTTAATTCACCACAACAGAAAACTGCAGTGTTAAGGCTTAAGCATGTCAAGTGTGTTGCTAAGTAGCTACTTATATCATCTATGACACAATTATGTCCTCATAAGCAGCAACTTAAAACAACTATTCATGTTCTACTCACCCTTTGGAAACACCAGTTCTATCAGTGATTATTTTCACCTCTTTCACAGTACCGTATCGTTCGAAGAAACTCCGAATTTCTGCTTCATTCATCTAAAGGAAACAAAAGTCTTAAACTTCTTCAAACACATTCAACTGTTTAGAACTGATTTAAAGCAGCCAGTACCATTTTCAAATCCATCTTCTACTACTGTAAGAACTAAAGTTACTCACCTGTTCCAAAATTCTCTCATGCAATACCTTAAGATTGGTAAAGACACACATTAAAAAAAACAAAAACAAAAACAAAACAACAAAAAACAAACATACCCAGAAGTCAAATCCCCATTTTCTTCCCACTGAAGTGCCCTATACCTATCTTAAGCAATTAAAAGCATATAAATACCCTTATATCAATTCCACCAACAAAGACTGTGTTTGGCATGATTCTTCCTTCTGGTAAAACATATCCTTGACTGGTTGTTGACAAACAAGTATTATCCTCTGAGACAGCTGCACACTGGGCCTCCACATCTGCAGACTGAAAAATTTAAACAGAAATACATATTTCAGTCAAATTATTAYAGTACACTTGAAGATACTAGAATGCCAGCATCTTCCTATAGATATAGCATGGGACAATGAATTTCAATAGCACCTTTCCGATTCCTTAAAGGAACTACTTGCCGTAAACAGACCATTCATTGGAAAAAAGCGGAATTATTCCAAGAAGCTTTAAAAGTTTAAATCTAGACCTAACCTAGGCTACTTTAAGTAGCCCTGTCTGACTATACAAAACTTCATGACCTGTGTTGCTACTATCAGACACACAGTGAGAACACCAAAATAGTTCACTTCACAACTTTACAAAATTCCTTTCAGATCTAAACAAGAAATTAAATTCTTTAAAGATACAATTTACTGCAAATTGATTATCCAACAGAACAAATTCCATCACCTTCCTGGTCAAAAGCTTTAAATACTTGAGACGTGAGTAAGCTTACAAACAGCCTTAGAGCACAGGTAACAGAGTTATGGTATAAGTTAGCTGTAGGAAGGGAAATCAGACATTGATGGAATATTCACACTATTCATTTTCTCAGAAAGAAAGATTTTGTCAATTTAACTACAACAGGAATATGAACGACTACAAACTTGTTTCTGAGTTGTCTGCACCAAAGCAGGATCTTAAGCATGTACTGCATGTACAGAACAACTGCAAAGAATGTTAAGAATATAGAGCAACTACAGTCATGATATGCTTTGCACACTCAAGCTTCAGATGCACCCTTTTGGTCCTAAAGCATTTTGTTACAACCTAGGAGTTATGGATTCATTCAGTGCAGAGGAAGATATGGTGCTCCCGAAATGAACAGTAATTCAGTATTTTGTTCGGATGAACAGACCACATGCAATTCCATTTCTTGTTACTGATGCTAGCAAAGATGTGTTCCATACTCTGCATAGGTTTGAAATGTTTCACAAAGGTATTTACAAGAACTAAAATACAACATAAGCACCATGGGCACCACAAACTCTAGCCCCTCTTGTCTTCTACTCTCCTGAATGAATGGTTCTAGCTATGTGCCATGCTTTGCCTGGCTGGTAGGAACAAACTACTCTGACCAGTTCAGTGTTAGTTATCCCTCCATATTTATGTGCTTTGAAACATTAATAAGCTTTTCCTTACAAGTCAGCTGGTGTGTCATTACCCCTACTTCACATATTCCAAACTTTCATTTAGTCAAAGTTATCTGGTATTTTGAAACCTAGTAATTTGCAATAGGTAACATCCAATTTTTCCATGTAACAATTTTCATGTTTAATGCATATTTAAACTGCAGCTGTGAGTGACAAGTACTCATTTGAGCTGGACACCCAGTAAGGGAATGAGAAAATTACAAGAATCAACACATGGCACATGATTTGCCCAGCAATTAAACAAAGCCAAAACTAGAATTCAGACCTCCAAATACAATTTCAGTGTGACTGAACCAAATTAACACACACCGTCACTAAAAGCCAGAGAGGGTTTGCCCCATCTCTTTTCCCCCACCTCCTCTGCACAAGTTCTAACACTGTCAGTTCAAATTAAGCTGGCTTAACAAAATTTGGCAGGAAGATTAACATAAAGTGAGTTTTTCACCCAATTAGTATTCTGCTACTATAGAGAATTCAATCAGCTTACTATGCTATCAGACAAGCACCAGAACCACCTCAGGATCAGTGGATGCACAAAGGGAAATGGGAGATGRAGGAGGCTTAGCCTCTTCTGAAAAGTACTAAACCATCAATCAATTCAGTTCAAAACCATTTGATGAAGCTATACCTTAGACAGAATCTGGTTCCATCACACCAGATACTGTTGCCTACACTCAATTTACTCACTGACTATGCTTCCTACTGCAAATTCTCAGTAAGAGTTACAAGTCAATCCTTTCCCTTTATCCTTTTAAGAACTCCCTCTACCCTCCAGTGAAGCTGGAGACCGCAACTTCCACTGTTCCACGGTAATAAAGGTTGTGTAATAGAACATTTCTGCTGTAAAGGGAAAAAGGGTAGTTCTCCCCCTTCCCTCCTTTTGTACCACGACAACTCTTTATATCACTGTGCAAGGAAATCAATCCTACGTTTCACAGGAGAAAAATTCTGTAGTACTTATCAGACACATCCACTTCTGATCCAAGCTCATTTTGCCATTACGTAAACACTTGTGCTAGCATAAGAACACAATAAGGAGAAAAATGAAGCAAGAGGTGAGGGGACCACCACTTCTTTGGCTGCACCCCCAGCTAAGAGGCATTTGAACTGAAATCCGAGACTGCAACTCCACAGCAACCTTAAGTTGACCTAACTGTTGGCTTCTACTTCTTTCTTTCCGGATCTGTTTCAGCAAACCAGGCTAAAAGAGAAGTATTCACTTTGCTGTGCAAATTCTCTGGCAACCTCGAACAAGAAACAGCACACAGCAGAGGCACCCAACAAGTGCCAGAACCAGCACAAGGAAGTGGGTAGGCATACAGATGCTGCTGGTACCGCAAGTCATAGATGGCCTTGGCTACCATAGAAATGCAGCATTCGTTTCTCATGCTAATAATGCGGAACACAATTTTCAAAGAAAATAGATACTTAATGTGCAAAAGCATTAAGTGTAAAAGAAGGAGTAAACATGCTACTTGGACATTCTGACAAACTGGTCAACATCAAAAATAAGCTTTAACATCTGTTAATACATGTATTTCTTAGAACTTGAAGAGGAGCTGTTGTTGAAAAATGCACAGTGGTAGAAGTCCTATACTATGAAGACAGGAAACAATCTCCTTTCAAAGTTACTTTTCAAGTCTTCAGTACTACAATGCAAAGCTTTTGCCAATTCAAATGAAGTACTGCCCGATCTAAAACCAAATTATTTTACCAGCGCAATGTGTAATTGTTATTTTACTACCTAATGTAGCACTATGTAAATGACTGTACTTCTACATACAAGTAGAAATATGGGCAAAGTATGTACAGTATGGGCAAAGAACTCAGACTGCTGCTGAATCAGTGTTCAAAGCCTAAGCCACTTAAAGTTTTCAAAATCTGGAAAATCCTTAAGTTGATGAATTGGCTACCCTGAAATTATAGCATCAGCTGAAGTGACCCAACCCTTCAAAAATACCCTACGTGGGGTTAATTTGTCCATCCATCTCATGAAGTACCTTTGAAATCAAATTTCTAGATGTCAGGAAACTTAGGGCTTACTGAAAGTTTTTCAGCTTACTGAAATCAACAAGTTTTTTCCTTTCTCTCATCACAAGGTAAATTTAATCAGTTTGCTCTTTGCATTATTCCAGCAACCATGAAGTTTMGGTTGATGCCAGGAAACTGGATTAACCTCTTGATTACAGTAGTCACGAGGCTAGTTAGACTTTTGGCAAAAAAAGGTGGAAAAGGACTACCGTTAGGACCAGGTGGTGGAAATACCTAGCTACTCAAGCGGTTTACAAACATCACTCAGTTTTATGCACATCTAGGAGAGGAAAACCTTCACTCTTCTTTCAGCCACGGAAGTACAAGTCCCTGATTTCTCAGGCTTCTCCCCGTCTTCCCCTGACCTCACACACTCTTTAAAGTAAGTATTAAACATTCTCTTTTTTTAAACATTTAAAACTCCTCACATAYGTCCTGCTGCGCAGACTTTCTGTGCCCAGGAATCGGTTACCATGACAGCACACTACCTAAAGAACATGGCTCCCGCTACAGGGGAAACAACGTAGTCTTCCCAGTAGGCAGCAGGTGGAGCTATCAGTCAAGCACTGCAATACGCTCGCACGCTAACGGCTGCGACTTATAAGGCTTAACTTTTTTAGAAGAATACCTTACTTTTATGTTGTTGTTGAAGTGTCTGGGTTACAGTAGCAAGTTCCATTTTTCAAATAAAAAATTCCTGAAGAAGAAACAGCAACTTGCATGGTGAAGGAGCAACGTGCGAGTTCAGGCAGTAACTCCCACTGACCACATGGAGCCCACAGCGGACTACGCGAGGCCATTTTTTTTCTGGCAGAAAAAAAAAAAAACAAACCACCACAAAAAAACCAAACCACAAAGGGGGAACCTTAGGCGAGCGCGCTACGGAGCCGGCGGGGCCCCCGGCGGGGCTCATGCCGCCGCCAACCGCCGCCCCGCGGCCATTTAACGGCCTCACGTCCTGCGGGCTTCGCACCTCGCCTGCCTAACGGCCTCGTGACCAGACGAGGCCGGAGAAAAGGGTTTCACGCTCCTGAAGAGATTTGGAGGCGGGGGGGTGAGGGCAAAACCGGAGGCGCCCTCTGAGGACAATGGAAGCTGTTTGAAAGCCCCCGACGCCCGGGACAAGGGTTCGAGCCTGGCCCTAACGGCAAGCGGGGTGGGTATGCAAGCCACGGCCAGACGGAGCCGCCGGGCGCCGCCCGCGGCCTGCCGGGGCAGGCGGAGGAGCGCCCGGTCAGGCCATGCGCAGAGCAGAAAGAGCCCGGCGCTGCGGCACGGCCGCCACAAAATGGCCGCTCGTGGTGCGAAGCGCCTTCTGTTGCGGAGTCCTCACCAGACCATGGCGCCGACGCCTGCGAGCCACGACACTTTTCCCCCCACACAAGCCCCACACTCCCTCCATAACCTTAATCCCTCACCTCCTCTTAAGACTTTAAAACCTTCAAGGTATTGTCACCCTCAGGGGTTCATCAGCCCAGGCAGCGGTGCACCCCTCACTGCGTTACAAGGCAACACTACCCCGGCTGTGGGCATCCCCATTCCCCACCCTAAAAACAAGCAAAAAAAGTTAATGCTCAGCTCTCACCTCCGCTTCCCGCAGGAGGACCCGAGCAAGCCACTACAGCCCCCAGTAACAAGCCGCCCCATGGCTCAGCGTTCAAGCGCACCCCCTTCACCCCACTTCCCACCGTGCCGACCATGGCTCCCCTTTCGTTCCTCCTCCACTCACCATCATTCACCGAAGCTGAGGCAGCGCCCACACACTTAAGAATAAACTTTAAAACTCAAACAATACGAACTGTTCTGAGAAAACAAACACCGGACAGTGTGCCCCCCCCTTTTTTTTTTTCTTTTTTTTTCTTTTTTTTTTTAAAGATGGAGAAAGGCAGCTCCTCTTAGTTACCGCTCTTCTCCTTAAGTAGCCCCAAGGGGGAAGGGGCGGGGAAAGGCCACACCCGCTCTCGCCGCCCTCTCACAGCAGGCACCGGCGCCGTCTGAGGGGCTCGCTGGGCGCTCGCCCCCTCCCGCCTTTCACGGGTCAGCTCTCGTGTTGTCTGTGTTTTAGGAGAGTGTCTGTAGACAAAGGGCGAAGGGTACCGTAGCTTTTCTCTTTGTTAGGAGATTAGGTGGGACTATTATTTGTGGCCTTGTTGAGCGGGACGTTGCTGTTGAGGGCAGTGTGGTAGCAGCGCGCTCTTGTCATTTTGACAAGAACTAGCACTTAACTTGGTTTGTTGAGGTTTGAGGGTGGTGTGTTGTTGAAGAGGCTTTCACTGCTTTGAGACAAAAGCTGAAGCTTTTTCATCAAGGTTTTTGTGAAACAGTGTTATATAGCTGTTCTGGAGCGAGCTGTTTCCATCACATCTCTTACTGCCTGTACTGAAAAGCAGGCTGCTGTCTGTTCACCTGTTGCCCAAGACCTTTCTAGAAGGAAACCTCTCCGGAAGCCCTTCTGGTTCTACAGTAATAAGATGCTCCAACTGGGTTTTGGAAATTAGTTTTAAATACTTGTTTGCCACTGGTATCAAATGTTTAGAACAGATACAGGTTTCAGAAAGTTTCAGGGAGAGGGGAAACTCCTGGATACCTCACCAAAATAAACCTACCTCTGACTGAGCTAGTTTAGTAAGTTTTTTGTTTTATGTGGGTTTTTTTTAATGGCAATGGCATAAGAATGATATTTGTTTAGGATTAAAAATGGAAGTACAAAGCTAAACTGAAGTGTATATAAAAAGTAAGCTATTTTTTCCTGTGAGATTTTATTTCTTCTAATGCACAGATTTTTTTTTTAACAATGTACCGAGTGTTCACGTTTTTCAGATGCTGATATTAATAATCAAAAGTAGACTGCTGCCCTAGATATACCTGGACCCAGAATTGGTTTAAGTAATAGCAATAACAAAGCCCTGATCATGGAAGATGTATGTACGTTAACTATAGGAGGGATTTTGTTAAAGCTAGTGGGGTTGCTGTGTTATCTGAAGGTAAGCTTATGCCTCGGCTTTCATGCAACTAATGCCCGTTTACTTAAATAAAAGAGATGCTCTACAGCACCATTTCAGATCTTTTTAATTTTTATTTGAAATACCTGAGACCTTGAAAATGTGGTCCAACAATGAAAGAAAAATACTACATAATATTGTCTTCAATAAAATGGATTCATATTTGGCCTTAAGACTGGCAACAGGTTACTACCACTATTTCTTAAGTGCAAAAAGAGTAATTCTCCTTTCAATAGCTCTTGAAACAAACACTAGTCTTAATACTCCAAAATAGGGCAGAAGCCAGATGGGGGGGGGGAGGGGAGGGCAGAGGCGGAGGTGTTGTTTTACCTTCTTTCTACTCTTTTATGGCCCTAATTGGAAATATTCTGAAGGATCTCCTGTTTGCTATTAAGTGGAAGATAACTGCTCTGGAAGTGATAATACAAATACTGTTCCAAGAAAAAGAATTCTTTACCTTTTGTCATGGAAATGGTGAGTATTGTCCTCTTCTAGCAAAACTAGTATGATTCCAGTGTAAAAAGCAGAGTAGTGTAGTTTCTATAAAAAAGTAACCCTTACCAAGGCACTATAGATTCTAGTTTTGTGAGGCTATCCTGCTGAGCTTCTGTGGACTGAGTTTTGGGTCAGGATTGTGTCCTGGTTTTCCTTAACTCAGTATTAGCTTCTAAAATTAGAGMGCATCTGTTGCTTAAAACAAAGGAGAGAGTAATGTATTTCCTGCTGCCAATACACAAATCTCAAAAGAGGTGGAGGGAGTGCAGTAGGAAATAGTTGTCTTGGTTTGTTTTATTAATATGGCTACCAGAAGGGTTATTGCTCAATGGTTTAATTTTTAAATGCACTAAGTAGCAGCAGAAGAAACAGATTTTATATTCTGCTGTACCATACAGTACTTTTCACTTTAATATACATTTAAAATAAAAAACTAAGCATCTTAGCCAAATTGTGTTCTCCTGGAATCTTACAATTTTAAGTAATCTAGGAGCTATGATCAGTTATTGTGATTGTCTCAATGTTACCATAAAGATGAATCAGGGCTTGGCTTTCTGTCTTTAGGTTGTTTGTGCCTTTTTTTTTTTTTTTTTAATTAGAGTTATTGGTAAATCAAAATAATTCAGGGAGTGCCTCTGGTTTGGGATCTGATAGGCTACAGTGAGTGAGGATTCTACAAAAAAATCTGGTGAAAAATTATGAATCTGATTACATATAGTAATGGTTAAATCTTACAATTTCATAGCCAGAAGTACATACTTTAAAGATCAGGTTAGATTTAGTCTTCCTAGTTGTAGAACTAAAACTAGATAGCAAGAGTATCATCAAGAGTTGAATTTTAATAGCATTACTTGGAATTCTTCTGCCATTTTGGGACCTTTTCTTGAGAATCATGTTAAGTCTTTCAGTAAAGCTAAAGCAGCTAACTGCTCTTAGGAAATATTGTGAACATGAAAAGGACATAAAAGAGATATTCAAGCTATTAGGTTAAGAACAATAGAAGAAGGTTCCAATTTTTAGACAGCTAGGCAAACTTGCTTAATAAAAAGATGCTGAGTTACCAAATAGGATTTGAATGTCTGTTTTCCAAGTTTCCTATTTTGTACTGAAGAGAGAATGCCATATGCATTTCACAGCAGTCAGCTTTAAAGGATCATGCTGTATCTAGTTAAATTTTGGACATTTCCTTTACTGCCGTTTGCGTCGGGGTAGCTATTTAAGGGGCTATACCATAATGTTGTGATGAACATCTGTATTTAAAAAAAAAATTACATGCTGTTGTAATTCGCATTAAAATTGCTAGTAGAGTTTCCACTGGCTTCAGTAAGCAAAACAGAATCTATGTTCTTATTGGCATGGTAAAATCCTTTGAAATGTAGTGGATCATTTGCTGACTGTCTCCCCCCTTGCTGACTGTCTCCTCCCCTCCCCCCCCAACTCTGTAAGAAGTAATGGAACACAAGTAACTTATTTTTAAAAGATGCAGTGAATTTCTGCATGTATAAAATTCCAATAAAATTACTTTTTTTTTTCCTTGACTTGGATGAAAACCAGAATATTATTTTGAACATTAATCCACTGACTTAATTTTCAGTAGTGGAATTGCTTTGGGAGCTTATTTTTCTAGAAACTGCATTATTTTAGAACACTTTAATTAGTCGGATAATAAATTTAACACAATACAATATACAGGCAATAATTCAGTGGAAACTTAACACCTAAACCATACGTACTTGAGTTACCCATCATCTAAGCCGGGACAATGCTGAAATCATTGTATGAGATTGTTCTGTGATCAAGGTTATATTTAACACTGCCAATTCATTGTGATTAGTCTTTAGGCATTTGAATTCGGACTAGTTCATTAAATTTTAACCTGAATAACTTCACCACTACAGGAAAGCTGATACATGCTTTAGTTTGTACTATGGCATGTAGCATGACAGAAAAATTTTAATATGTTGTACAGATATGTAATATTCTTCATCCAAACATTTTACAAGAATGAATTATACAAGTACGTTAGAAACATATAAAAATGGCTATACATGGTTCAGATCACAAGTTCCTCCAGTTCAGCATCTTTGTTCATGATAGCCGGCAGGAGTGCTTAGGGAAAGGATGTGAAGACAGGACAGGTATAGAGTGATTTTTCTTGCTTGTATTTTCTCCTTGTGTTTGGCAACCTCAAAAGCATTTCTTGAGGCCCCTTCATTACTGTATTTGATAATACTTGATGATTTTTCCCCGTAAACTCCTCTCCTTGAACTCAAATGATACTTAAGCCACCACAACAGAGTTTGGCACCAAGTGCTGCAAGGCACATAGGCATTGTTTGGAAAAAGTACTTGTTTGCTTAAGCTTTTCTCCTGATAATTTAATTAGAGCCATCTCATTCATGACTTAACAGCCAGCGTTTGTCCTTTTGTCATATTTTGATGTCATTCATGATTTTATGGCCTTTGTCATAGCTACCTTTCAGTTGTCTTAGCTTTCAGACTGAGGAGTCTGAACTGTGTTGCCTCTTCCCTTTCCTCTTCAGGTCAATAGCTTTCAGAGTGGGTGAGCGGACAGCTACCTTGGCTTGCTCAGCCTCTCACAGGGCAGCAGCTCCTACATTTGTTTAAACTGATTTGCGTCCCTGTGTTGCAACTCGTGCTAGAGCAAGGCCTCAGCTACGGCAGGCCACAGTCAGCACAGAGCTTTCCAGCCATTTCAGGCCCAAGGGGTCGTGCTGCACTCCAAACAGAAATCCAGAATACTGTTGCCTAAGTGTGATGAGACCCCTGAGTCAGCTGGAGCTTGGAACTGCATATCTCTAGGTCTTTTCCTTAAAATGAGTTCCCCAAAGGTGAAAAAGGCTTAAACACCAGAAGACTAGCTTTATTTGAACTGGTATTAAATAAGACAAGGGATTATTTTTTTTTTCCTGAAAGAAAAAAACACTAAATAAGACAGAATAGAAATAAAAATTGTTTATAAACGTCTCCACTTGCTGTCCTATACTTCCATAAATCAACTTTGCTAAGATGTGAGAAGCCACTGAGCGGATAGGCAAGGGCTGCTCTGAATTGTAACAAATTGTACACGTCTCTTCTAGTTTCTGGGAAGTTTTTTCATTGCAAGCGGAGTTTGAATATCTGTCTGCTTTTCTCATTAGTTCCTTGGGTGTACTGCAGGCTCTTCTACCTTTTCTCTAACCCTACAGACTCTGAAAACTTTTCTTCCTCTGAGCATGGTAAGGAGTTTGAGTTGCTTGCAATGGCAGGAGCTGTCTCCCTTCCTTCAGGGAGTTTCACCTTACTGCCTCATGTGTTAACAGAATGTAGAAGCTAGAACAGACAAATAGAACAAATACTGTCACACAGGTTTCACTGTGTGAGGGCATTACTAATGTCATCTTGTTGCTTCCTTGCAGAGCATCACCCATCTGCTATAGAAGAAATAGGAGGAGGAAAAGCAGCATCCTTTAATGCTTGCCAGCCTTTATGGAAACGTACACCCATGGCTCAGAGAACCCTCTTAACTGTCTGCCTTGGCCCTGATTTAACACATCTTTTACCCAGCTGTCGGCTTCTGAAAGATTTCAGTGTGCTTCTGAGCCTAATGGGTGCTTACATGGTACGCTACATACTGTGGATAGTTCTTTCTGGAGAAACACTAAAAATCCCCCTGCAGTTCAGTAATACTGAGAACTAARATGTTTATCCTCTTACGCCTCTGAGTCCAAAGATACCTTTTTGCCTATACCATTTGGACCTATTCTTTATTGCCTGAATTTCAACCAATAAAGACCTCAGCAAAGCAATGACTTCCACAGAGTCTGCATTTCATATTTGACGAAATAAACCCAGCAATTTGGTTTTTTTCATTTTTCATTTTTATAACAATTATCTATTGAAAAGGATAGAACTGAGAGAAGGGCAACAGTATCTTTAAACCTTCTCATATACAAAATCCTAATTCAAAATGCTATTTACAGTATATGTKATAAATGCTCTGAGCTTCTTAAGATTATTTCTGACCACAGATTAAAAATCACATAGGCATTTGACATGATTGAAATAGTGGGCTGCAATCTTATGTGTATATCCAGACTCTTGTACACTAGTATATAGAATTGGGAAACCCTAAAAAGAAAACTTAATACGCTGACTCTGCAGATGTCTGCTTGTACTTTGAATCTTGGACAAATCTTTCTGGTTTTGCGCTGTTTTCATCTATGGCTTAAAGTCCACAGGCTTCTGTATCTTGTGATCTCTTAGATTTCTTGATCCTGATTTCTAGCTGAAGGTTTTGACCTGAACTCTGCCTACTGCGTTTATTCTTCTCTTAAATTCAAGCAAGCTGCATTCTATCTTCCATGAAAGTTTCTATTCTATGCGCTGACACTATGAAGAAGATGGAAAAACAGCAGTGGATCTTTGCCATTTTTGCTCGTGTAAGAAAAACTACTCTTGATACAAATACCTAGCACTGAGTTCCTCACATCAATGCTGACTGCCAGTGAGCAGTGAGAACCCACACTCTGTTTTTTGGAAGCAAAATAGGTAATCCATACTTATGGTAAAAGGGCTTATAACACTGGTTTGAACTCTTTCTGCTGCCCCATTAGCTTACTGGAGGACACTCTCTCCCTGCTGGAACAGGGATTAAAGCTTCTCTCTTGTTTAGGAAGATGTCCCACCTGTCATGTAATGAGTCACCCCAAAACCCTTCCCTAGTCACTAAACAGCAGCATTTGGTATGGTATGAGGCTGCTTGAGTTTATTTATGGATGCCATTAGGCTGACATCTTCCTGACTGAAGTGAGAAGGAAGAGGGCAATGAATGATATTTATCACCTGCTGAGCTCAGTATCGGAATGAAATATTTACAGTAAACACGACATTTCTGGCTTGTGTTCTCCTTTCTTACACAAAGAGTTAAACAGTCAACAGTAGGATATTTGAGTTGTCGTTGGTTATTTGAGAGTTAATAGCAGATTGAGTGAGCTCTTTAACAGCTATTAGACCAGTAACTACAGACCTTTTATAGCCGCAGTGCTGAATAGTTGAGGATTATTTGCATATGACTGTCTACAATTGACAGGTTTGCTGGTAAAGCTAGCCTTGTACTGGTCATATCAACAAAGTCTAATCATGTAAACACAATTCATGTCTACATGACAAATGGATAGAAAGGCCCATTTGCTGAAATCGGCTGTGTTCCACTAGAGGGGAAAAGAGCTATGTTATCCAAGTTACTTGTTTAGTATAACTGCATTTGCAGTAGAACTCGTGGCTGAGATGTATATACTACCAAAAAAAATAATTGTGTTCAGTCTGTATAGCAAGCATATTATGCAAACATTGTGTAAGTAAATCCTACAAAATCTTTTGCAAACTTCATACTTCAGTCTATTTTCTAAAGCAGCTAGAATTCTTTAGGAAGGACAGTAGCTTCCTAAACATGCTTTTGGCAAAGGCAGCCAACAAATACGTTCAGATCGTTTCAGGTGTTATACCGCTTTTTGTTGCAGTGTTGGTACTCACTAAGCCAGAAATCATTAACTGCCTGCAAGGTGCACTTGATTTTAGGGAGATAAAATTTCCGAATCCTTCGCAATCTTCTATCTACCAGGTGAAAATCATATATTCAAATCATGAATAAAAATATATAAAGTATTGACTATATAAGGGTTATCAYTGTGGTGTATCACAAAGCTGATGTGTGTAGGGTTATAAAAAATAAAATGCACTTTAAATTCCTTTCTTTTTTTCTCCACAGGATTACAGTATCATTTGGTGATCGGTCATCTGAACAGGCAGCCAAAATTGTTACTTTTCAAGCACGCAAAAATGCTTGAATCAAAGGAAACAAGAAGAGGAATGGCAAGTACTAAGGATGGGCTATGTACAAGTTTTACAAATGGATTATCAGTCTAGGCATATGTTATGCCAAAAATGTTAGGTGGTGATGCTATTGTGTTATCCGCAATACCAATCTTGTGGCCTGAGCTCTCTGAAACCCTTCCTGGAAAACTTCTGTATGGGCATTTTCATCTTCTTGCTTTCCCTTTCCACTTCAGCGTCAACGTGCTGAGGCACCTCATTCCATCCTTTGTGTCAGGACAAAGCCAAGGTGATATGCATGTATGGCAAACAGTCGGGTGGGGCTGCTGCTCTGGCATACAAGTTCCTTTATTGCAAAGGACAGAGGAAAAGAGAGAGAAGTTCCAGTCCTGTGTGCCATCTTCTGATGTAATCTTTGTCATGCAGTTATTGCGGACTATGAAACAGTCCTGACCCTCGAATGAGATCAGATTGTTTATGAAGTGAGAAGAGAGAAAGACAACTACAAGGCCTGAAACCTAAAAGTCCTTCTTCAGAAACTTAAGAATTGTGTGTCTTTTCACTATGGTGTATTTCCTTTTATTTTTTTTCTATACCTATTGAAAAAGGTCAAAATATTACTCATTACTAATTAGTATTTTTTATCAGTTATTTAATTTAAGATGCTGTTACAAGGAGATCCCTACAAATAGACCTCCAGGCCAGCACAAAACTTCTTGTGACTTAAAGCCTACTGATTTTTTTTTTTTAAATCCTATTTGGTTACAAGTAATTAAAATAGTCTACAAATGATTCTGATTAATTCCATGTACAGGCAACTCTCATTCCTGAACAAACCAGTTTGTTTTAACTAAAATAGAATGAGGCACTTCTGTAATAAGAATGGCCCCATATGGAATTAATCAGGAACAGTGCGCTGTGTAGAAAAGCCTTAATTAACTTTTGAGTGAGTTTCGTTTGCAGTGTCTTTGCTGGAATTTATATTTGGATCTAGATGTATATATAGAATACTAAACTACTTGCAAATCAGGCACTAAATCTTTGGTTTAAGAGTTTTTGCCAGAAGTCTTAATGATGAAATTTTTTTCCTTTCAAAAATTTTATTTTATATTGGTGGGAAAACAAAATCAGAACAAGAATCTTTTTAAGTTTTTAGTCAGTATGTTATGCTTTCTCATTTTATGTTACATGACTAGCACTTTCCCTTTTTTAAGTTTGGGTTCTTGATTTTACTCAAAAAATAAATAGCGTAAACCTCTTACATGCTTTAATTACCAAAATTACTCTAAGTAATATTGAATGTTCTGGAGTAAACTTTCACATTGTCAACTTTCATTACCAGAATGATTGGAAATTTCTTTATTGAGGTAAATTTATAGATTAGTATGTTAATAGATGTTTATGTTTATAGGTATGTTTGGTGTCCTTCCTGAGCTTTGATTTAGGACAAAAAGATAACATCATAGTCTGATGTTTTGGTTTGTACTGGTAATTAAAGTTTCTTCAGTTTGAAATACAGTACAGTCCATACATTTTGATATAATAGTATAGTAAATCCCACCATTTTACCTGTGAACCTTACTTCTACCGGTGGAATGATATCAATTACAGAATAAAGAAGGAGGTCTAAGACTAAAAAATACACTTTTGTCTTTTAATTGTTTCCTTTGAGTATTCACTAGCAGTAATTTAGCTATATATTTGAGAATTTCCATTGATTTTTTTTCTTTTTCTGTTTTCCTTGAATATTAACATTTTTTTCACCATCTGGCTAGATTTTAGTGTCAGTTGTATTCAGTTAAAATCGTCATTTTATATGTATAAATCATTTTCTCATTAGAAACATAGTTTTTTTAATGGTGTCTAGAAAACCACTAGTCAGCTCTGATTTATCACAATGACTTGTATATAAGAAGAGAGGATGGAGTGTTGGAGAACAAAGCAGATTCCAATACTTCTGAGTGCCTTTGTATATAAAATATGTCTGCAATTTCATTAAATATGTTTCTCTAAAGAAAAAACTCTCCATTTTCTTCTCTGCTTTTGATATTTTCTTTCCTTCCTGAATAGGACTGATGTCAATGATATTTATATCAAGCCACGTGACTGGTGTCCCCTTTTGGTGTGGCGCTTGACTTAAGAAACGTTAAGAAATGCTTTTTGTCAGGGGAAAAAAGAAGCAAAACCCTCAAAATCTTGTTTCCAAAATGAACCGTTTATTTCCTTATTTAGTTGAAGCATCAGTTACCTGCTCAGAAAACCCTTGCTTAACTGAATTGTCTGAATTAAAGTTTACACTGTTTCTCTTGTGTCCTCCATTGCACAGGCATTCCTTGACTTGTTAATCAGAATTATGTGAGGTATCTGCTTGAAATTATAAACTTTCTGTAAGAATCTGAGTGTTCACAAGTTTGTTGTGCTTACAGTTTTTCAAAACATGGATAGCCCCCACAGTTGCCACAATAGACTGGAGAAGAATTATACTGAACAAAATAAGTGGAGGTGACCATAGCCACAGGTGGCGGCGGTGCCGAAATTATAAGGCATTGGACAGTGAACTTGCATAGTGGGATGGTGGTACCTGGCTAAGCCAACTCAAGTGTTTAGGCCTGATTTACCAGTCATTCAGTACAATTAGACAGGATGTACTGTTTTTGAGACCTTTTTGTTAATAGTTTCTTGTAGCATAGAGCTGCACATAAAATGAAGATTGAGCTACAAGAGCATACTCTGGAAACTCTGTCMAGGGTTGTAAGAATAACTCATATTCCAACCCAAAAGGTGCTGGAAAGCCACCGAATCAGGGATTTGGCATTAAATCAAGTCAGAATGTTGGAATTTTACTCATGGCTATCTACAAAACATCATGTAGCCCTGAGATGTCTTAGAAACTTTTCTGAACAATGATTTGTTCAAGAAAATGCTCTATGTTAAAACCTAAAATGAAATAAAAAAAAAGGGGGGGGGGAGGGATTTAAAGAAGAACTCGAAACAGGTGGAATTGTCACCTGTATTCCTTCCTTACCTTTGGAAGGAGGAAAACAATGAAAAAGAATGAAATTTTAACTGGAATTTAGCTTACCATTGTATGCTGTAGAGCTGATAGGCAGAAGCATGTGAATTTGGGCAATATAACTGCCTCATCAGCCTTTGGAAAAGAAGTTCAGCTCTTTATGTACCTGAATTGTAGACTTTCAGAATGGACTTACAATGGCAGTTGCTGAAAAATGTTATTTACAGATCTTAATCTTAGCTTCAGCTGCTATGAATGTAGATTACCCCAGATTCACACTTCAGCAATGTAATGAGAAAATGATCTACTCTGAGAGAAAATAAATTGTGTACTGTGTTATTGTTAACATCACTTCTTCCACACAGTCTTCCCTCAATTGCCCGCACATGCTGTTGTCCATCCTCCCAAACCTTCTGTTTACCCTTTGAAAACAGATTCTGGCATGCTTTCCTATTAATGAGGTAGTTTCTTAGTCTTGGTTAAAGGAAGATAGGAAAGGAAGTTACATGTAACGGTTCATTTTGGAAGTGAGATTTTGAGAGGTTTGCTTTTTAGTTCCCTTTTTAATTCACTTAATCATGGTGGAATCTTTTCTGTCAATTTTGAATTACTCTTCTATGGCTATTTTTATAGACATTCGTAACAGTCGTAAAGACAGTATCTGGCCCTTCTGTTGAACGTTTTTTGAGTATTGGATCCAGCTTAGTTTCACTCTGCATGACTACATGACACAGTGTAGTGTTGTGTAGAAAGTTAACTCAAATCATGTTATTTGCCAGAGCAGAAATGATCTAACCAAGTTGATGCAGAGCTTTGAATAATTGCTGCTGTACCTGGAAGACACAAATGGTGAAGTAGGGACTCCGATTTGCAGTAGGAGACTATTCAAAGGAGGCTGAACCCTATAAAACTCAAGTTCTTTTAGAAAAGGATAAAGTTCAGTGATTTGGCAATATTGACAGCCCTCTGGTATTGTCCGCTGCCTTACAAGGCTGTACATGAGGCTGTAGAGGTTAGGACTCTGACATTCCATGCATCCTGCACAGCAGTCRTTGCTCTGACAGCCCCAGTAAATGTTTCTGCATACATATGTTTCCACACATAAATAGTTACTTGTTGCTGAAGCTAAATTGCCTCTAGTTCCAAGCCAAGCTGCTTATAGGTAGCTTGGTCACTTCTGTCATACTATAGGATCTGCAGTAAATATCCTGATAGATGTCACATGCATTTAGGGCTGAATGCTGACTTCTTGTCACGCGGCTAGTTCTGTCTCTCTGATCCTTGCATATGACTGGGCCTTGGAACCAAATCTGGATATCTTACTAGTGATCCTGTCTCACATTTTTATAATATTGATATCTAAAGCATTCAAAAATAATAATTTAGGTCACAAGTAATCATTATATGGCTTAAAAATTAGAAGCTTGAGAAAGACACACATTTCTGGTTCTTTTTGTCTGCTTTCTTGTCTTCCAATGCTTTGGATTTGCCTTTTCAAGCTTTTTTAGCAACCAAAAATTAGACAAGTTTTCTGCCAAAACCAAGTGTTCAAAATAATATATCAGGCCTCCAAAAATAATTGATTTTAGAAGTATGACATTTTATAAAAATACTTTGGCATAGATTTCTGGGTGGGTGTTAAGCTTTTGCTGTGCATGTACTTTATATTTTGGGGGCATAAATCGCTAATAATCAGACTGGAAAGTTGTGTGGTTATTTTTACTTGAGAAATTTAGCATTCACATGGTTCTGTTAGTTTGAAGAACAATAAATATACCACTTGTGATAAAAACTGCATCTGTTACTTACTTGACTGCATTATCTTGATGCATGTACTTAATATCTGGCTTCTCCACTTTGCAGTAGAGCAAGGGGATCTGAAAATGCCCATATGAAACCCTAGTGAGATGAAATTAGTTTCAAAGAATAAAAATAAGGTTTGCAAAGTTATTTATGTCCTTTATGTATGTTAAAATACTATTTCTGTTGCAGAAATTAAGATCTATCTACATCTAGTTATTATACTTACTATGATGATGAATGTTCTAGAGGTGTCTAAAATAAAGATATAAACAGTGACACTTGAATTTAATGTTCATGTCCAGAAAGCAAAGGAATAGCTGGCAGATGCTCAGTGCTAAATATTGTTGACCTGTGTGACATGTTACTTTGACCTTGTGTAGTCTGTACTAAAGCATTGGAAAGGTAGCTCTTTAACAGCTAATTATGTAAGTCAGAGACACAAAATGGTCAGGATGTTCCTAGTTAGGAAAGGAAATAGAAAAGTATAAAACATATACAGAATTGTATAACAATAGTCTTGGAACATGATTTTAAAACTAGTAGCTCTCAAGTGTTTTCAGCCCTAAGTCTCTATGAACTATTCCCTGAGAGCACTAACATTTCTATAATAATTTCGTTAGACACTGACCTTAGATAGCTTGCCACGCTTGCAGTCCAGCACTAAAATGAGCTGAGATCCTTGACTATAATGTTGAAATAACACAGGTGCAAGTGATGCTACTCAGGCAATTACTGATGGACTTTTGCCTAAAAAAAAATAAAAAAATTACTTTAGTGGTTCAGTTAACATGACTGTTGTTCTGCATTTCTAATTCATTATAAACCTGTATTTTCTTAATTATAAAAATTCCATTATGTGTATGGGAGTACTTGGATCACAGTGGGCCTTAGCTCCACATGCCTAGCATTGACAAGGTTCAGGTGACTGTGCGGAAACAGAACTTTAGGTGTCTTCAAGAAATGCATTTGTGAAAACATAGGGTTTTAAATACATACGGAGTTTGGTGGGTGTCTGGCAAATTCTGTATCTGAATTCTGCCAAGACCCTTGCTAAATCTCTCCGTAGGTCAAAGTGGGTATTTAAGTAAAAAATAACTTTATCTGAAGGTATTGTAGTGTGGCTCAAGTATCCACATGAGTAACTAGAGTCCCAGGTGGGCTTATATGACACACATTGAAATATGTTCTCTTGCGGTGCTCTTGCTATGTCAGTTTTTTAGTTCTTAGGCAGTACAGGCCCGTTTGCACATTTCACATGGCATTTGCCCCTTTCATTATAATGTTGCGGAGTGGGGCTACAAATGGAGCATGAGCATGGAAAAGTTACATATTCCATATTAGGTATTCTAAATCATAGTACTTATGCAGGGAAGCAATAGAAAGTTAGCTTGTTACCCAATGTATTCTTTCTTTCTATTTACAAAAAAAAAAAAAGGTAATATGCATTTGTCTGAAAAAACTTGAAGTGAAAAGCTGTGACATTATCTCAATCTTCCTTCACTTACAGTGCCGTAGATTGTAAGCAATGTGAAGGTGAACTGTGGTAAACAGTGATGACTAAATGTATTGGTGCTGTGGTAGTTTTATGATGTGACGCTGATTGTAAAGGAATGCCCTGATCTGCACAGCCTGTTTGGGCAGTTGTGGCCAGTCTTTGCCATCTTCCTCCCAAGTCTGTCTCCCAAAGGTTAGGACCAGTTGGCCTCTTTGCTCTGCCAGTGAGAAGGTGGAGAGACAAAAGTTAGGCTATATTGTCTCTCGCTTCTCAACTGATAGGGCTTTCCTTTTGTATAGTAGACAGAACATCCCTGTCAGACAAATGAATTTGAAAGAGCYGTGGTCCCAGTGGGAGAGTAGGTAAATGAAGTGGTGCTTTTGAAAAAAAAAGGAAGACATCAGTGGGATCCCAAAATCAGCATGCCGCAGCCTCCATCCTAGGATGATGCCAGGCAGGTCCTGCCCTCCCAGATCACACTGATGAGGAAGCAATGAGAGAGAGAAAGAGAGACCCTTATACCTAGTCCTTGTTAAAACATTTGAATATCATGATACTTGGTAATATGATTTTATGTTTTGATATCAATATTGTGAAGGATTCAAACAATATTGCCTCCAGCAGCTGTGGAGAATGCTAAAAAATGCAAGACAGTAAATAAGAAACATTCTATGTCAGTCTTTAAGAGAGGGAAAAACTGGGAAAAAAAACCCAAGAAAATGAGAAAATGAAGTCTTGGACTGTTCATTCAGGGAGAACTGATGCAGTTTTGAATACCAAATCAGTATTGTAATGGGTAAATAAGATGGTCTTATACATTTCAATTTGTGTTGCTTTTACCTTGTGGTTCAACTTAAAATTCTTCAAATGTCTGTAATGAACCTGCTAAAGCCCTTCTAGTGACAGTATTTACAGTATTTTTTTTTTTTGTGGCAATGTCTGCTTTTTTAAAAATGCTGTTTATATAGACTGTACCTAGTAAAAATGGCACACAGGAGRCCACAGACCCTACTGCAGTATGAAGACCAACAAACATCCCTTCCCCATAAACTGTGGGTCAGTTTTCAACTGAAGACAAAAAGTATCATCTTGATTTTGAACTCTGTAATGCTAGCAGCTAGATTATAGAAAAAAAGCACAGTTGTTTTCTAARGACTGGACATTTTGTATGACAACTCTTGTGAAAAGCCAGTCTTCATCACATGCCTAATTGATGATTGAGCTTTAATGAATATCTAATTCAAAATGTTGCTGCTGATAACTTGGGCCACTTCATGAAAAATATCTTGTCTCCCATGATGTTAGACACTGCTAGTTGAGTTCTTAGGAAAAAACAAATAAGCAAATTGTATGAAGGCATGAAGAAAGCCCTAAAATGCATGTATTTAACCTCTATAGCTGGCATGTTAAAAAGTAGCCATACGGCATCCAGCATTTGGAAAATGTGTGGGGAGGGTTGATCTGTCTGTTTTTAATGAGACTCAAAAGAGTCATTTTGATTTGGGTAGCAAAGATATGAGTTTGAGATCAAAACTGGATTTTGAATTGAAAGACAACCCGTACACTGTTGTATTGAACAATAATGTGAAAATAATATTGGACAGTCTGACATAAGCAAAGTCATTCTGAGTTAATGAGACTTAATCCCTCCAAAGCAGTTGTGCAAAGTTAACTATTCCTCCCTCCAGTAACCACTGCAGTACATACACTGTACAAGTCCTGGAATATATTTGCATAAGGTGAATAGAAGATATGGGAATAGATTTTAACTGTGTTATTTAATTTGTTTGTTTAGAGAACTGGAAGGCTTCTATTTTTATCTTCTTTTTTTTTTAATCTCATCCAGAAATGGTCTGTGAATTTCAAATTGAGATAGGTGTTTAAGGTTTTTTGTAAGCTTGTTTCTAAAAATATTTTTATCACGTAAGAAATTAGTGCATGACCTGTTTCAATAACAGGATTGTCATGCTACTACATTGCTTCATAAACTACAAATATTTATACCCACTATAGAGTGTGTGTTTATAATCCATGCTAAATAGTCCGTGGAAAAATTAAGTTTCTTCAGCCTTAATTAAAATAGAACTACCAGAATTTCACTTACAGTAGTCAGGGACTTATCACTATTTACAATTTACTTAAACAGAATGAATTTTTGTTCCTACTTGTTATTGTTTAGACATACTGAGCTGACTTTAAACTTCTGGATGTGTTTTGCCACTGTTTCTAAAATGATTAAGCTGAAGCACCTCATTTTTATAAGAGGTGTCTGCACTCAACTCTATTCTGTCATAACATCTGTGTCCCTCATTTAGACAAAACTGTGTTCTTATTATTACATTCCATCCAGGAATGACAGTTTTACTGCAGTGGTACAAACCTAATGTGTCAATGGTAGAAGCGCTTTGATTTCATTGAGATACCCTAATACTGATGAACTGTAGACAGAACGGTTATTCCACTCTGAATGAATTTCCTGTCTAGAATAGTTCATATTTAAACCCTAAAAGCTGAGTAAATTTGTTCATCTCCATTAAATTGTAAGTGTGTTTTTAACCTGTGTGATCTAACTAGGGAAGAATTATTTTTCAGAACTCCAGTCTACATGGCTAACAAGTTAAAAACCGTCGGGGAGTCTAGTCTCTGCTTTGCTAGTTCACATGAGAAAAGTGAATTTTGTGTCTTCAGTAGAGCTTGAGTTCATCTTAACTACCATGCCAGTTCTATACTACTAAGGCTTACTGGCACAATGTTTTGCTAACCCCGAAATACAAAGTTATGCCAACACAAAAAATAACTCTGATATAGTTTGTCAGTGTTGTTTACGTGGATGGTCTCGTTGTGTCCAGAAAGAAACTGGTGGTGTCCTGCATTGTCACAAGCAGTGCAGCTATGCCTACTTAGTGTGACAGCCAAGATTCTTCTAGTACAGGCTAACTTTTAGCCAAATTAATTAAAAAATGTGGGGAAAAGACAAATGCCATGTGAGCCTTCCAGTTGCAACTAAACCCATATTATTCCAGTTTATTTGAAACTGAAATATTCAAATCAGCAACATAAATGGTTTATCTAAATCAACACCTATTAAAACACCAGAAAAATGCTGCTAATTACAAAATCTAATGTTGACTTTAACCAGCATCTGTATTTTTTACTTTAAATTGAGGCTTGTTAAAAATCTATATGTGACACTAATAGTTCTTACACTGGTACTATGGATACTGAGTAATCACATCTTTACTCAAATAAGAGGAAATGGATTTTTCTTGCAATTGTATATTCAGCTTTGCTGGGTATTTTCCCTGGTGGGTTCTGTGAAACTGGAACATTACGTATAGAATCTGGGTTGGACTGCAACAATCCCCTGTTGCACAGATGCCATGACTGCTTTTTATTATCCATAGTTAAGGAGGAAAAAAGAAAGTGACAATGGTTTTATCTTAGTGTTTTCAGACATGGTTTATTTGTTTAACTGTAGTTTTTGTTAGCTTTTCCGAAAGTATTGAAACTGTCTTTCCACACATTTCCAGCTGACTTAAATCCATTCACTGCTGTAACACTGTGTATAAGCTACTTTCATAACTATGTGAAATAAACTCTTCTGTAAATCAAATCAGTGACAAATGAGTGCTACTCAAATCAGAAGCACAAGAATCCTATTTTCTGAAACTATTGAAGAAGAAGAAAATTGATGGTCAGTTGATGGTAATTTTAAGGTAGCTCCATTTTGCATATGGAAGACAAGCTCGGGGCTTGTTTACTTACGGTGCAGTGTCTGCTAAGAACACAGGAATAAGAGTGTGTGCGAGTGAAAGTATGAACAACTCTGTCTACAGCTAAATTAACTTGCAGAGTAGACTGCTCAAAAAACTACAGAAAAACTGCACAAGCACTATGTTTTGTAGTCTTCCAGCCAAGATTTTTACTGTTCTATTTCTGTGCTAGAGCAGAAGTCAGGAAGGGGAACAAAAGCAGCCTTGGTGCCCATTCTTAGCTATGCCAAGGAATGGACAGACCAGTGTAGTCTGATCTTGCTCTTTATTTCTTTAACATCCTCAGGGAGGGAAAAATGGCAGTATTGTAGCAGCACCCACACAAGAGCCCTATGCTGTCCAAAGACATCTCTGGTGGAGGTATTAAAGCCTTTATCCTTCATGTAAGATTACTTGATAGCACAAAATCTGAACTTTCACCTTTTCTTTGGCATCATGATTATGGGCCTGATTTGCTACGCTTTAGCCAGATTATTTTTTCACTGAATTTAGTGGGAGAGTTACCCGAGTTAGAAGTTACACAACTGGATACTGGAGTTACTCCTTCTGTCAGTAATTCAAGACTTAAACCATTACAATTTCACTGACTTCAGTGAAAGTACATTACGTTGGCCAGTAATAGTGTAGCTGAGAAAAGGATTGGTATCTGCATGTTTTCTACTGTGTGATAGTACAGGAAGCAAAAAAAAGTATGTTGAATAAAAACCCACATTTTTGTGTTCCTTTAGTTTTTTAACATATTACTTCAACATGAAGGGGTGGGTAGAGAAGTATTATGCAGTATAATCATTGAAGCATTTATATTTTTCTAGCTCATATGTATACCTCATGGGAGAGATGAAGACTTTTAATGTCTTGTACAACTTATTCAGTTTTTGTGTTCTTTCAAATGCTACAGTGTTAAGTTGTATTTTCATTTGGAATCAAAGTGTGCTTTAGCTAATTTATCTTCCTTGTTCTGTCTCTTAAAATTCAAATGACTAGAAGTCACTGGATAGTTTTATGTGGGACCTTGCCTACACAGGAGTGTTTTATTCATGTTGGTGCCAATGGCCTTATATTGCAATGACCTTATCCACTCAGGAATTATTAAAAGATTCAAAAAGATCTGGTGATGAAATAGTATTTTCAGGCTTTTGCTAGAGATCATCAGGGGAATTCTGAACAGAGACATTATGCTGTGATCTCAGCCAGGACCTTATCAGATCAATAGTAAGGGTATGAAATGCTTTTAAAAGAAAAAGAACCATCTAATCGTGATTCCTTGCTTATCGAGGAGCTGCCCACATCTTTGTCATAAGCCATCACTTCTGCTAGCTGATGACTTGGAGACCAGTAAGGCTTTTGGTATGAGAACTTGTTAAAAGCCAAGGGCTTTTCTCAGGAAAAAAAAAGGCTATCTGAATTCCAAACAATTAATAAATCATGGACCTGAAACAAGCACTCAGCCTTACAATCTTGTCTTCAGTTGACTTCCTAGTACTGAGAATGCTCAACCTATTAACCTTGCAGGAGACACCACAATTGGTAAATACTTATTTTGGAATTCCATTTGTCTTAATTGCAAATAATCACTTTGCATGCTTACAGCTACAGCTGGGTTGCTTTTGTCAGGTGCAACTTGACATGATTATGTTAAGTGGATGTGAGTCAACCATCTTTCTGAATATGATTCCTGCATGGTAAAAATAGGAACTGTTAGAGGCCCAGTTAAGAACTTAATCACAATAGTAATAATTTAATAGTTTACCTCACTAACCCCAATCCTTGTAACAGTCAGTCTGGTTCCTCTTCCCGCTGCCTCACTGTAACATTTGGCATACCTGATTTTTAAAAGTCACCATAGAAAAATATTTACGAAGTACCTTGCAAATCAAGAGCTAACCAGTACATGAAGTAAATGTCAAAGTGTCATTGTAGAAAATATTAAAACATTCATCAAATGCAGTAGTTTTAGACATTTTCTAACTATGAAGTAGTGTATTTTCAAGGCTACAATATTTAAGGTGGTATTTTTGCAAACCTGAGGCCTGTGAAAATGTATAGAGCAGACACAAATTTGTAATCCTGAACATACTGACAAATCATTGCAAGATTTCATTTTGTTTTACTATATTTCACTTCCCCTCGGCTCCCCAAGAGATTAAAATGTAATGTTATGTGCACAAATTCTTTAAAGTCTCTTTCAGACTGTTCTAATAGTCCAAGTCAGAGATGCCTTATCATTTATTTTCAGAAGAAACCTCTRTGACATTTGAGTCATTCAGAATGTCAGGTGTGTAACATCAAAGCATATTTCCTGGACTTCTCTCAGCCTTCTTAAGAAGAACCTTCTCAACCTTCATTCACAGAGATCAGCATCACATTTTCCAATGTAAAAGTATATGTATAGTTGCAAATGCCACTACTATCCGCAAAACTAATGGCTTAATGACTTCATGACTTACAAGCTCAGTAATCATYGTGTTGCAAGACCACTTGCAAAAGACGCAGTTGCAGTTGTCCCTTATACCTCTGAAAGCTCTGACAAATAATTTACTGCCATGATGCACAATAGCTGACAAATCATAATGGCTGAACTATCTATGGGCTTCCAGAGTTAGACAAGTATCTAAGAAATAGAGCAAGCAATAGATATAGAACTAAATGTCATAAACCGTCCATCTGTTTTGATTGTTGAAAGGTCTTGCAGAAACTGAACAATTAATTTCTTATCTCTGTGACTGTGCCAACGATGCCAAAATTTAATGTTGTTTGCCCATAACAAAGTACTTGAAGGCAGTTCACCCACTCAAACTCCACTGATACAGAATGTTTCTGAGCAGCCCTATGGTTTAAGTGCTGGCAGCAAATGCTCTAAAACCCACAATTTTTAACATATCTGGAGTCACGTGAATGAAAACTGGCAGTCTGTGAGGATGACTGTGCCTGAAGTAGCAAATAATCTTTGATTATGTTATGATGGGGGATGACAAAAAGTCAAGAAGTTATTCCGAAGTCTACTCTGTGATTCAGTTTAGTGGTGGGGCAGGGAGGTTGTCACTGAGGTAGTGAATGCGACTGTATGGCTGTCAAGAATACAAGGGAAGTATCAAAAATAGTAATAAAAACATAAATGGTGCTTTGTGATTTCATAATAGTGTTACAAACTGTAACCATTCTTGAAATTTTCAGGTTGGCTTAAGGACTAGGTATGCAATCTTAGGTAGCAGCATATAAAGAAAAAATGACACAGAGGAAAAAATACTTGGAGGAAGAATGTTGAAGAGTAAAGATGTGATATCTACCATGCCAGTGAGATGCCAGTAATCATTAATTTTATTTCTTGTTTTTTCAGTTRTTATAGTAGACATTTGAATACATCACCTTAAAAAAGGAACCTAGCCCGGAAATACCATCTCTGCAAAATAATTATTGTGCTATACAGCATTTCTTGTAAGTGACTACATATCTCAATTTCTAAGTCTTAACAGCAAGCCAAGTTCATGAATGTTAAATCCACACATATATCCTATATTGATGCTACTGAGAGAATGAAAGAAAGCAATATATTAGTGAATGCAATGAATAAAAAAGATCAAGCTATGAAAACTAACAGGATGCCGACCAAGGTATTGGAAACCAAGAGATTGTGCTCAGGAGGTAAACACTGGGCCACATCTGGAATTGCATCTTTCAAATTAGAGAAGCTGAATGGCCTTTATAGTTAATGTGTGTGCAAGTATTTTCAACAGGAAAGGTCACAGAAATAGGGACATGTTACCAAAAAGCAAAAAGGTAATGTAAAGCAGTGGAACAAACAGGAGAGAGATCTTCTTGTCCCTATTAAGAGTTGATAGAATATGTCTGTTTTGAGAGAATATTCAAATAGTTTTCTTTTCTAAAAAGTATCATAAAATTGATAATTTTCAAAAGCAGTGTGTATCTGGCATTGTCCTGGATCTTGTCCTCTGTTGTCAAAATTTATCCTGAGCAGAGATTTTTCTCCCTCTGTAGCATCTGCTACTGCAATTGCCAGAGACAGAGTTCGGGGATAACATGAACCATTGGCTGGACCCAGAAGGGCATTTCTTGGGCTCCTAATTACTAAATCTGACAGAATGGTGGGAGATCCTTTCCTGATGCTAAGAGCAAGGGTGGGGGGAGAGAACAGTAACACAAGACAGGACAACTTCTGTCCTAGAAACCTACATTTACATCACATTAGATATAATATGAGATCAAACCTTCACTGCTACTATAGCACTGCTCATTTGAGTTTGAATGAAGTTAAAACAATCTGATGGCTGCCAAAAAAAAAGAGAAAATATTATGACCGTATATTGGAACAACTTTAATGTTTTTAGCCAGCACTATAAAGGCAAACAAAGTGAACATCTGTTATATTTAAACATTTGCTTTAAAAAAGAAAATTTCACATGAGCTCATACCATATACATGCATATATGTAAGGGTAAACTTCAACTCATTTCACTGAAGTGAATTTACAAAGGATTTTGACCCATATAACAGGCTCATGCCAATACATAGCAGCATCAGTGGATTTCAGGGTTTTGAATATTTGAATATTTCCTTCTGTACACCAGACGGATAATATGGGTGAGACGCATGTTCTTTGTCTTGTATCTTTGAGAAATCCTTTGGAGCCTAGGAATTACACAAAATGCATTTTTCTTAGGAGGTGGAGTATGCAGAATGCTTTTCACCTGGCCCTGAGTAAAAGTAAGTCTAAGAAACTCCTGAAGGAAAAGATTATAGACTTCTCTCTGTTCTTTTTTATTATTTTTTAAGACAGTAAGGGTGGTTTTAAAAGTAAGACATTCCATTCATCTAAAAGATGTGTTTTGTAGTTGTGTAGCGTGTGGCTTTGTGTTTTTTAGGAAATTGTACTATTGTGCTGTTTGCATGTCACCTTTAATATAGTGATTCAGACATCAAAACCTTTGTTTAAAAAGTATTGTTCACATCAATGAGCCCAAATTATTTTTAACACTTATAGATTTGAGAGCACTAGCTGATCTCAGCATTGATATAAGCAGTTATTATGCAGATCTCCCCCTTTTACCTCTACCACTTTATCACACCTCACAGCTTCTTACCTGCTCCAATCCTGAAAAATGAAACCTATTTTTTTCTGGAATGCCTTTAAATAGCAAACTTTTGTATATGCTCAAAATCAACCATATAATTAGCAGCAAGGAGGAAAAGGAAAAGGAGAGTTAAATCAGAACTTTTAATATCTTGAAAAACAAGTGACTGTTCACACCTTGATACTGTAGGTTGTTGCTTTTYGTCATCTCTGCTACTTGTTCCTTGTTTTGTGTTCATCTGAAAGGGAAAAAAATAGGTGATAGGTATCATTGACTCATTTGATTTCTCTTGCTATTGAGATTAATACTAAACTATTAACATCTTCCTGCAATGCATTATTAATTTATTTGTAAACAAATTATATTGCATTTTAGGGACTAAAATGTGTCATTTTGATATGAAAGTCTGGATTTTTAGAACAAATTTTAAAAAATGATCTAATTGCTTTCTTTTCCACCTGCCTTTTAAAATTTAACCTGAAGAGAGGTAGAACAGGTTAAAGGATATTTAGAGTGAGAGGTGTTCAGACTTGGAGAATATGATCCAGCAGAGTCTGTCCTAAGGTAATTTCTAGTTAATATTATAATTTAGCACTTGGATAGTGGAAAGGAGAATGTGCTTACAACATTTATGAGTAAGAGCAAGCTGGAAGAGAGGGCAAGTACTGTGAAGGGCAGAACTATCTTAACAAATTGGAATCATGGTCCACAGTCGGGAGGATAAAATCACTTAATAGATCTGGAAAATCAACAGTTAGGAAGCAGAAATCAGATACACAGAAACAAAACAAGGAATGACCATCTGTCAGTTATACAGCAGAAGGCATCCAGAGCTTATTCTGGATAGCAAGATAAATATAAGCCAATAATACAGTAGTATCACAAAAGAGTGAAATAATGTAGTTTTGGGGAGATGTTTGCAGGAAGGTCATGAATGAGATAATGAAGCAAATTATTCTGGTATGCTCAGCACTGATGAGACCTCAGCTGGAACGCYGTGTGTGGTTTTTGCACCACACTCTAAAAAGATGTCGACAAACTGTAGGAGGTGCAGAAGAGATCAACAGAAATGAGAGGTTCGGTCTGGATGGTTTCCCAAGGCCTCATCTAGCTCTACATTTCTGTGAAATAATCTTTGAAAGTTTTATCTTCTGTTTGCCAAATGTACTTTGCATATTGTACTTTTGTGACTTCCCTGTTTTCACCAAGATTACATGATTGTAAGAGCCAGTTTATCCATTGCAACTGTTTGAAACATGAAATCCTAATTTAGTTGAAATCTGTGTGAGTTTTAATACTGACTTCACTGAGACCAGGATTTGGCCTGAAATGTTTATCAAAATGTAACATTTACTTCTCAGTTTTATTTTGTACTGTATTTTTATTCTGAAGTTTATAGTAAACATTAGTTGTGCATAAAAGTAATTATTATTATCAGCACGAAGGAATACCTGAGTCTAGATGAATAAATGTAGGGTTGAAATTTAGCAGATTCTATGTTGATACCTTGAGTATAGTTGCCTTTTTGCCCTGGCCGTGTTCTCTATGCCCTGAATTTCATCTCTTGTGCAACAATGATTCATAGCTACTTTTTGAGGATTAATTCTTACTTATATGCACTTGAATAAGAATTATGCTAAACATTTTTCTACAGTGATGTAGTTTGTTACATTTTTTATAACCATTCTTTATTCTTTCAAATCCATTAGAAAGTGAAGTAAACTCACAATTAAGATCAGCTATGCACTCAGCTGTTCAACAGCATTTGGTAGGTTACAACTATCCCAATTCCAGGAATTATAATTTGGAAATTTATATGGCTGGAGAAATGGGCTGACAGGAGACGCATGAAGTTCAGCAAGGGGAACTGCAAAGTCCTGCACCTGGGGAAGAACAACCCCAGGCACCCCCAATATATGCTGGGGCTGCCTGGCTGGAAAGCAGCTTGACAGAAAAGGACCTGGGAGTCCTGGTGGACACCAAGTTGAACATGAGCCAGCAACGTGCCCTTGTGGCAAAGGTGACCAACAGTATCCTGGACCGCATTAGGAGGAATATTGCCAATAGGTTGAGGGAGGTGATTCTTGCCGTCTACACAGCACTGGTGRGGCCACATCTGGAGTACTGGGCTGGGCCCCCCAGTACAAGAGAGACATGGACATACCGGAGAGAGTCCAGCAAAGGGCCACAAAGGTGATGAAGGGACTGGAGTATCTCTCCTATGAGGAAAGGCTGAGGGAGCTGGGGCTGTTCAGCTGGAGAAGAGAAGTCTCAGGGGGGATCTCATCAATGTATATAAATACTTGAAGGGTGAGTGCAAAGAGGACAGAGCCAGGCTCTTTTCAGTGGTGCCCAGTGACAGGACCAGGGGCAGTGGGCACAAACTGAAACACAGGAGGCTCTGTCTGAACATCAGGAAACACTTTTTGACTGTGAGCACTTTTTGACCGAGCACTGGCACAGGTTGCCCGGGGAGGTTGTGGAGTCTCCATCCTTGGAGGTAGATATTCAAAAGTTATCTGGACATGGTCCTAGGCAACTGGCTCTATGTGGCCCTGCTTGAGGAGGCGGGATGGACCAGATGACCTCCAAAGGTRCCTTCCAACCTTTACCACTCTGGGATTCTGTGATTCTATGAATACCTTGGAAAYAGAAGTAACCTTCATCTAAATATTGGTTGAAAGAATAGGGCACTGCAGAGCCAAACAATGTAAAATATTAGCAAAAAGCATATGGTTAAAAGAAAAACAAGTTAGTTTTTGTACTTCTGTGAACAAAGAACCCTGAGTGCAATTATTACCTTGTAAGAATATTCATCCCATCAGTAATTATGTTGAGAGATGTCTGGGAATGTTTTCATCTCCTAGATGGCCATTTACTGTCCTTGCTTCTTTTACATCTAACATCCAATTTAATCACTTGTCTTTTTCTTCTGAGCTTTACTCTGAAATTTATACTCTCCCTTCCTGAATATAATATCTTTGACTTATGTTTAATTTTAAGTAAAAGAACTAATTGTGTCCTTTTCATAAGTCCTCATGCTGTACTATCTTTGAAAAGATTAAATATTAAGTTATTTCTATTTACTTTGCCAAACTCCTTTAAAGAAGGTTTTTATTTATTTTGATACTACCTTTCCTAAAAATAAGTGTATATGTCCACCTTTGTAGTTTGTGTAACATGGAATAGGATTGCTTATAGATTTCTTTGTCTTGTATAGTGTTGACTAGAAGACAGACTATTCATTCCATTAGACTACCTGCCCTCTTGTCATTTAATATGTACCATAGGATTCTCAGTSATT
Source organism: Oceanodroma leucorhoa (assembly GCA_030449065.1). NCBI lineage: Eukaryota > Metazoa > Chordata > Aves > Procellariiformes > Oceanodroma > Oceanodroma leucorhoa. Next base: position 7,555,784 of record JASVER010000033.1, read on the forward strand.
TTTTAAAAAGTATTATGATTTTTGAACAATTTAAGCAATATCAGGTTTTTGTTAGGGAGGTGTCTAATCTGCTTCATCTACCTACTATTGCAGGCCTTTCTATATCCTTGTAAGGTTTCCTACTTAGATATTCAAAGATAGACAGCTCTCCAAAGCTTAAAACTGTTCTACCGTATGTTTTTCTGAATAAAAGTCCCAGTCCATAAATATAGTTGTTCTTGAGATTTTGTTTTCCCTCTTCCACCACCTGAAGTTAACATTGTACACCAGGCTACACAGTGAGTATGTACTTTTAGCTCAGACTAAATGTCTCCATTCTGTTTCCTTACAGATGCTTCTTTTCAAAGTTATCCTTAAGGGATTATTTAGTAAAGCTTTAATGTTACAAACTTTTGTTTCCAAGCAGAATTTACACACCTGAAAAGCAAACTGTAAATGTAAAGGTTCTGTTAAGTCTGCTGAATAACTTAAGCTAGAAAAAGTGGAGCATTTAGAACATGAACTACAAATTAGCCTTTTATTATTCTTGCTCATGCCACTCACAAGTCCTTCTCAGTCTTCTCAGGTACCTCCCTTAGAGACCCTTTGGATTTTTTTGGAGACATATCTAGAGATCATAGAAAGATGTGGTTGCAGCAGATGTCAGCATCCCTAACCCAGATTAGTTGCCTGTTGCAATACAGGTGGGCAGTGTGATAACTGGCCTGAGTAAATGTCCTCTGCTCCATGAGGGTGAAGTCTGTGCTGCTGCAACTTCACGGCTGTGGATATTGAAACCYTAAACTACCAGTAAGCGTGACAATCCGATTCCTTGCCTGCTGTGCAGACCTATCTTTTGTGTATGTAGAGTTAACCACACTATAATTACACCTCTCCATCTAGAAACAAGGAGGGGTTTTAAACGTTTATATATTTGGGATATGTGGCTATTTGTTAGTTTGCCATTTACTAAATAACTGCCCACAGCTAGGCAGGTCCATGGTCTGAAGGATTTCTCTGTTAACTGGGCTGTCATAAAGTGAGGAAGCAATAGAGCGAAGCTAGTTTATATGTGATGTAAGAAGAACACTAGCGTATGCATATTAATATCTAGCATGATAAATGTTTCTTTTTCTATAGCTGATGGAGATATATTAGTGAAATATACGGAATTTTAATGTTGAATTTGCAGTTCACTTTTTCAGATAAATGTAAAATCTTATGGCAATGTTTCTTTGCTTATCCCTTATGTATGTAATTTGCTGCATTTTGAAACTCATATTTATCATAGAATTGAATGCATACTAAAATAAAACAGAACGTATCTGCATTCATCCGTTACTGTGATATTATCTCGTGCAGCTCCCCACTTCCATTGCTGCCTCCAATGCCATAGGACCTTGCTTTACTATTTATTCACCCTTAGTATCTGGTTTTCGTCTCATAAATCATGTTGACAATGAGCTAAATCCAAAATACATTCTATCATCTTAACACAAGATTATATTTTGCCCCTTGGGCACAGTTAGGAAGTACATAAGAAAACACAGATTTTAATTTCGCAATTTTTCTTGTTTTCTTTTTAATACTCCTATGATCTTTCTCACTATGACTCTTACTTATTTTCCTAAATGGCTTATTCAAATATCACTTGATTCCCAGTTTTATTTCTTTAGTCTTGATCCACCCAACTCCTCTTAGCTTTCTACATCTGTGCTAATTTTCTCTTGCTCCTTGGTTCTTTCAGCCCTTTCAATGCCTTTTCTGCCTATTCATATTGACGCTTGTGTTTTCACATCCTTAAATTTGTGGGTGTTAGTAATTCACTTGATTTGGAAGAATAATACACGTCTTCATTGGTTCACGTATTCTAAACCAAACTGCTTCCCTTCTCTGTTGGCACCAACTCACACAAGGTTACTTAAAAATTGGTTCCAAAGCAAAAAAAAGAGGCTTCACAAAACAAAGTTTTAAGCATAGTGTATGTATAATTACCACCTGAACTATTGTTAATACAATGTTATTCAACCCATAGGGGTGAGGCCTCTCTCAAGCAATTTATTTGACATACATTAAAACGGAAATTTAATTCTTATTATAGCAAGGATTTACTGCAAAAACTCAAGCTGAGATTAAAAATGCTTATGATGTTCTGAGTGAATATAAATAATATACTCCTAAATAGAGCAAAATGCTTGTGTATATATATATTCATGTTTATATTTTGCATATTATTTGCAGCAGCTGAGCTTCTGATTGTAGTATTTGTTTGATTGCCAGGGCAAATTGCTTGCTCTTTCCCTCTCCACTTGTAAAATGTGGATATCATTTATATTTGTAATACTGTAAGAACTAATGTTAGTAAACCCAGGATAAATTATTATCCATTGGCCTGATTACTATCTCATTTATATCAGTATAATTCCACTGAAAATGATTAGTCCCAATATTTGCTAATTTTTCTTAATTTCCTTGAGCCCCTTGGCCCCCCAATTTCTGCTATCCTTTGAAAATCCCACTGATATTTGTTCATTAAGCTTTAGTAAGTGATTTAGAGTAAAAATTATTTACTGTATTTCTCTTTTTCTGGTGGCATCTATTAGTTTACTTATATTGTTGTAGTGTCAGGAAAGCATCAGTGTTTTGTAGTACAAATACATAGTAAAAGTATGGTCCTTTCCAAAAAGAGATCAAAATCTCAGCATCGGTTCAGAGTTCCAGCTATGACTGACAAGGTATAAAAATTTTAAAATACAGTATGAGAATAAATCTGTAGGCAGCTGGCTTAAAGTATACAATAACATCAGACAATATAGCCAAACTGCAGCACACCTGAAAATTTAAATAATTCTTATTAATCTCCTGTAGTAAGTCCTGGAAATTCCTAATGTTAATCATACCATAAATAGACAGTCATTCACTATATCCCAACTAACTTGTTGCTCTCTTCTGCTTCGGCAATCAAAGATTGATCTCTGCTTTGTTCAAGGAAATGTGATTTGTGTATTCTTGGCATRACTAGATAACCTTAAACTCTATCATCAGTTTCTGATCCTAATGGATCTGTCCTGAAAGAAATTGAATTTTGTTCCTCTATTCAGACTGATGTTATTATTTAGTAATTCTTTAGTACCTTTCATCTAAGCTTATAAAACATACTTGCAAATATTGTTGAAAGAATATTACTAATATTGCAAAGTTAAGCACAAAAAACTACACAGAGCAATTACCTTTAGCCATACGATATAGTTTCTAATTGCACAGTCACACTATTTCTTCACAAGGGTCATGCTGCAGTCAGGAGAAAAATGGGCAGTGCTTATTTGTGAGGAAGCATTTGATATTGCATTTCCTCCTAAGGGTTTGAGATACGGCCCTCTAAGTTATTGCTGAGTGTACGTCAGTCTGTCAGTYGGCTTGCTTTTGAATATCAGTTCGTTACCTAATTATGAACACATCTTTCACCTTTCAGAAGCCTAAGCTGTGTCACCCCAGGTTTGCAACTTRAGAGCTTCCAGATGCCAAGTGTCAAAGAACAACCAGGATCCCTAAATGAGCCAGGGCCCCCAGCCACGTGCAGTATGGCTGGCGTGATGATGGCTGACGCACAGATTAACAGTGAAAAGGCAACCAGAACAGCTTTCGAAACAGCTCTCGTCAGGGCAGCAGGTTGTGATTTTACATCATGGAACTCTCCTTTCTCTTCTTGTAGTTTTCAGRCTAATTAACCACACAGTTCTCCATCTCTGCAGCAAGCGAGAAAGGATGCTACAGAAAACAGGCTCAGTCGCCACACTTACCCTATGCACTAAGCGTTGTGGGGGTTATACGATCATTTAATTAGACACTATATTAGTATAAATATGCGCAACAAGTGGAAATTAAGGCAGCGCCGGCAATCCTAATCCTGGCATTTCAAAACTTGCAAAAAAGCTTTTTTTTTTGTATTAAAGACATTTTACTTTTTTTTTTTTTTTAATGTGCCATTGCCTGTGGTTTTGTCAATGCATGTTGAATAAAAAGAAATGTCATCGCTGACATCTACAGAGGTCATCAGCAAAGCAGTAACTGCTATGTTAAGTGTAGAAACTCCTGCCAACGCAAGCTGACAAGCCAGCTCATACCAGCAGAGYGGTTGTCATCCTTTAGATGGGCCATTTCTAGCCTTGTTTCAAAGACAAGTGATAACAGCAGAGTAACAGTGAGACCTCAGCGGTTTTGTGTCATCTTAAAATCCCTCTGGTTTTCCTCCTTAGGTTGCCTTCCTCAGCCCCAACCCTCACTGCCTGTCCTCCTGCAGCGAGAGTGCAGCGTAGATAATCTCTATTCTGTTCTTCAACTGTTGTGTGTACTCAGCATCCCAGCTGCTCGCCTGAAATCCAGTGAGTCATTTTCAGCATCACGATCTACTCCCTTTGCTTCTTCCAAATCTGCAGATGTATTTATGCTGCACACTGCAGTGCAGTGGATGCATAAATCACCTACTTATACATGTATATGCACAGGTACTGCGAGTATCCTAGTGGCAGCAGCATGGAGCTCAGATAGGTTAATTTTTCTTGCCAAGAATTCTCCTTTTACAAGCTGATCTGCTTCTGCTGCCTGGTTATACACTTGGCTGCACCTGTTTAAAGTGTCCTGAAAGAATATGCATATCCAGTGCTATGATGACAACCGCCGTCAATGATTTTGCACCTCACAGAGCCTCTTTGATCTAGAAAACAGCGTATTTGTAGTTGGCAGCCTATACATGTTTTAAAATCAAATGCTTGTTTAATGAAGGGGAACACTGTGTGTGTCTTTTGATATTCTTCTGATATTCTTTTGATATTCATCACAGCTTACAGTACATGACAGGTTTTGAAGAACAAAGCTGCTATGGCTTTCCTTTCTGTGCTACTGCCTACTGGGATTGGAGATATTATAAAGTTATTCTTGGACAATTAGAGCAGTGCCAGTAAAGACAATACCTTTGAATCTCTGCTTTAAAATTCTGCATGAATATAGTTATAGTCTATAATTTTACGTAGAAGGCAATATATGGCGCCACTAAGCCACATTGACAGTGATAAATCTGAAAAGATATGAAGAATTTGTCTGAGAATTTCTGAAGTCAGAAAAATTCTAAAGAGCTAAAAAAAGATCTCGGAGAAACCCTGCCCTTCAACAAAAAAACTTTTAGCTGAAGGTGGCATGTCCAGAAACTAAGTAAATGAAAATTAAAAAAAATGCAAAACAAGAGGAGTGTTAAGAAAATAGAAACTTTGATGGCTGAGAGACAGCTCAATATTCCAGTTTAGAAGAAAACACATCACTGTGACATAAGCCTGACTTACCAAAGAGATTTCCACTAAAATTAGCAGCAGTAAAATAATTAATAATGGTGGTATCTGGATTTCCAAAGTTATGTTTCAGAACTTCTTACAGCACCATTGTATGAGTCAGAGCTCCTGTTTCTGAGGCTGTTGATGYGAACATAGGTAGGCCTGGCAAGGACTTCCTGGGACAATTTGGCTCTCTCTCCCTAATGCAGGTCACCACATGTATTATCCTTTCATTTACAAATTTACCAGTCTTCATCTTGAAATTATTTACATTTTTTTGTTACCATTACTCCCACTGAAAAGCTGTTCCAGAGCCTCAAAACTCTCTGAGGATTAAAAATATTTTTCTAACTCCTAGGTTAAATGTATTCATGATCCATTTATACCATTTTACATTTCTTATAAAACCCCCTGTCCTTCAGGTTGTATCTCTCTCCAAAGTGTCATTTATGATCTGATTTCCGTGTGGTCATTTTCCCTGGCAACCTTCATTTTTGCAGACTAAGTACACTGCGCTCCTTCAGTCGCATGTCAGAGAGGGGCTGTGTGCTCTCTTTGTCATCTGAGAGGCCGTGGCCCAGTGTGAATTCATCTCTCCTGAAGAGTATGCGGGGGGTACACAGCATTTGAGATGAAAATTCAGCATTTTTAAAAATAGTAGTATTCAGGTATCTTTGCTGGAAACACCTCCCTTTTACATTCTTCATGATACTTGCCTTTTTCACAGCTATGCACATTTTGCCTTATAGTTTGAGTAACTGGTAGTTTTCTGACAGTTTTCTGTAACTGTCTTAAGTGTTTCTTTTCCTCTGATATTTCCAGCTCTCAGCACACCGTGAAGGTTCTTGTTGCTCCCCAGCAGCATGACAGAGCGTTTACACTACCACATTTCATTCCATTTTATTATTCTGTTCATTAAGGGCATACAAATTTTCCCAGTCTATAGCCTGCTCTGTCTCTGGGTTGCTGACCAGCACGTGTTGTTACTGCCAGAAAGCAGAACCCTGGACCTGAACCAAAAAAGCAGCTGGAATCTCAATTTTTTGAATCAGAACAGAACCCAAACCTTGCTGGGAAGGCCTTAAGCTCCAAGTGAGTTTTTTTGTTGTGGATGCTTTGACTTCAATTTTTTGAACTTTTGTTACTGCAGGACTTCAACCAGCACAAGCTCTGCTTTTGTACCATGGTGCTACCCTGTGCTGCTCAACAGGCATCAGCAGGACCTCTTCATCTTGGTGATACCCAAGATGAACTCTAATTAAACTGCGCCTGGCAAGTGAGGGCTGGCCATTGCTATGAATTCTCTTCTGCCACTACTGCTAGCAGTGCTCTGCGGAAGCCTACTGAGCTCCATCAGCCTGAAATTCCCCAGCAATCCCACCTGGGTACTTCATGGGATAGCAGTGTGGGGGTTTCTATACCTCTTTGCATATGTACATTTGACATATGTGCATACATCATAGATTAGTACTCTATGTACGCAGGAGCAAATTCACGAGGGAAGGAAATCCATCTCTTCCTCCTCTAGCATCTCGCAGGTGTCACTCATACATGCAGTCGAGTGCAGCATTGCAAATTCATTGCAAATTCATCCTCGGCTGTATTTACCAGGGTTAGGAGGAGAGGCTGGTGTCCCTAAGCTCTGAGAGCAAGGAGACTTATCTTTGCTTGTTCTTCAGCTACAGTGCACATTCTTACCAATTCCTGTCTTTAATATTAAAAAATAATGTTTCTACATTTTAGAAATTTCCTTTATAAGCATAAAGGTAGAATTAAAATTCTGATTTTATTTTAAATTATTTATTTTTTAGCTTCTACTCTGAAGACAGATTATGCAAAAGAAAGTAGATTTAATGGAAATTTTTTCATTCCTATAATTGTGGAAAACACAGGGATCTTTATCCTCCTGAGAAATCTGACTCTAACTGCATAATTAGGTGGCTGTAATAAAATCAAAAATTGCAGGATCAAAAGAGATGTACCCAGTTTTATACCTCATCCAAGTAAATATTCTTCTGGTCTAAAGTTACACAGGATGTAGCAATGAAGTATGGTAGAAATTCAATCAGTGCTTGGGTTATGCATTTTTATGTCAGTGCATCTCTTATTGATACAGGCAGTGTATCTCTTAGAACCTACAGATATGTTATGAAATTTTCAATTTATAAAGCCTGTAAAATTCTTTTGCTATGACCATGGCTGCCTTGGTGCATTATATGTGACATGAAGGTGAAAGTCAACTCTTGTTTTCYGTGGAAAAAATGGGGACCTGACATGACCTGAACAATGAAAAATATTTAACTAATGTTCTCTAGGTTTATTCTGTCCTAAAAGCTGAACAATACTAAAGTTGATAAACCATTGACCAGATGTTTTTCCTCCAAGCAGTTGTTACACAGCACTCAAGCAATTAATAAAAATCTACATTTAAAAGAGCCATCTCTTAATTCACTAACCATTACCAAAGATGTCATTTTAGCTTTATTTTCCCCTTTCACAGTGGTGAAGAGCTGTATGCCCTGATAGTTATTGCCATGTTTCTTGACAAAAAATCTCAAAATAACATCTAAACATGATATAAACAGCACATAGGGGAAGAAATTACAGTAATCGATACAACAGATGGATAGACAGCATTTTGATCTTCTAGTTACCTGCTGCCAAAGTCAATCCAAATAACATGGCTCTAAAACACTATGAGCCACAAGGGAGAGATAAAATAAGTTGATCTGTTAGTTGACCTAATGAAATCTCCTTTCCTGGTGATTTGTATTCCACATCCGTGTAGTCCTCCAGCTTCCTTCTCCTCCATATTTCCTCTGACCTCCCCTCCATTTCCTCTCCTCTTCCCTTGCAGCCACGGAGGACACGGGATGGCACATGGCATGGCTGGTCGTGATCTAAACGGACTGTGGACTCATGCTGAGTGGGGGCACTAATTAAGGTGCCCTTTCTATTAGGCTCTTCTATCCAGCTGCCAATTAATTAGAAAATTTGTAGGAGCTTACTATGTTTGAGATCTGTGTCCATCTGTCAGATTTGTCTGAAATGGGCCAGTTCTTCCCATCATTGTCAGGGCTCAGCGGAAATACGGGATAGCTGCAGAAGCCTTGTTTCTTTAGGATAGCCACTTAAAAATCACCTGAAAATGAAGTAGTTTAAATTAAAGGTTTTGTTTGTTTGTTTCAGTTAAATAAATACATCCCTGTGGGGATGGATGTGAACTGGGACAGACTCTGCATCCTTAAAACTTTGACAAGAACAAGCAAAACAACCTCCTTCTGGAGCAGACGATGGCAGCAATTCCTGGTCCTGGACTGCTCCAATGAAAGCTCGGAGTTTGAGACAATCCACCCAGAAAAAGCAGTAAACTTCTTGCATTTACTGAGCAAGGACAGCTCTTCAGAAAATTATGCAGTGAATAACATTCATCGTAGTCCTTACAACTCAACTGCCTGCATTTCCACTGGAAAAATAGTTCTATTCTTTCCATCAATCTTATCCATTGCAAATTGTCCTGCTTTTCCATGTAATAGTCTAATTTTTCCTTTACACCTGTTGTCTTCATTAACACATGTAGAACAGTCTTATAACCCATCATGGGGTGGGATGGATCGTGGCATTATTAATCTCGCAGAAACCCCCCAGTACTGCAATTTTCATTTGCAGAATCAGGAAACATCATCTGGGAAAATCAGTGTGATGGTGCAATTTGGGTGCTGGACAGAAGAGGGTGCCCTTCAGATAGCCTGAGATAAAAAAAGACCTTGGCTATGGACACTGAAAACAGCCAGAGGTCGGCAAAATCCCAATGCAAAAGGAAAACTTTCCCAGTGCAGCGGGGCCGTACGAGCCCACGCAGCCTGCGCTGTACGGCCCGGAGCATGCTGCAAGCTGCTTGGGCACTTTAATAAAGGCTGCCATAGAGCTCCATGTGAACAGCAGGAGTATGAAATAACGAGTCCCCAGACTAGTGTTTGGATGTCGATAGAAGTCCCAAGTACAGCGTGCTGGGAACGAGCTATGCTGCTAATATTTCTGCTGCATTCAGAAGGTGGCGGCAAGCTTATAGGTTTAATGTTGGATACGCACACCGGAGTCTCCATACTGTTCGAATCAATGCATTAGAAGGTTGTCACTTACTCARTCAAGCCTGTATCTCACAAACCACCTGAGGAAACAAATCCTGTGCTTGGCTGCCTGCATGCAAATGTGATTTTTGACTCATACGGCTGGATTCCCTGACGTGTATACTCCTACAGGGGGTAAGTTTGGATTGGCTGCATTGAACAAGCAAAAATGCTTCCACGTTGTAAAACACTCCCATAACATTGATTCAAGTTTAATCAATTACGTGAGGTAGTTCAGAGAGTAGTTATAGCTGTGCGAAGCGTTTTATTCAGAATTAGAATTTGACTTAGTGTGATAACCAGGCAATAAACTCCGAGTCAACTGTCAATTTCTGTAGAAATGAGACATCGCCAGACCTTAAAGATCTGCTCCGAACATGTCTATCAAATAAATCATATCTCCTAAGTGGATGTTTCCACCGTTTTTGRCAAGGAAGAAGGAAAATATTGTCTTTGGGTAGATCTAGGGAAGCTAAATAAAGCTGTAATGATTGCAAGCTAACCATGTCTACACACAAGATTAATGCAAGTGTTCAGGGTGTAAAGATGCTTTTAAATCTTGATTTACACTCTGTGTTTTGCAAATCAACAGAGCCCTCACGGCCCTCACATGATCCTCACTGGATCATTTTTGTGTCTAAAACATATGCCATATGTTAGAAACTGAATCTATTGCTTTTAAAGGAACTAATGATCAGTGTTTTCAATAAGCAGCCTGGAATCCAGCGTTAGCTGATGAGTCATGAAACAAGAACAACATTTACAGGACATACTACAATATATCAGCTCAGCAGAATTGAAATTTCACTTTTTCAAACACTGTTTCAGAGAGAATTGTCTTTTCAGGGGAACATACTTTCTCCACTGGAACTGAACCAGCTGCAGAACAAGCTGCTATGATTATGCAAGCCCCACCACTAAGACCATTACAAGTATTTTAGTCTTCCTTAAATCTTACATTACGAAAACTTCATTCCAAACTATGTTTCATCTGTAAAACTGTTTAAAGCATGAAATCTAAAGTGTGTCCTGACAAATGTAGCACAGCTTCATTTTGAATTGGTGAAAACCATAATTATGAGTAACCAGAGTTTTTAATGTTGTGCYACTTTATCTTTGCTGAATGAGGTAGAAATGCCTTGGCATAGTGTTTTCTAGCYACATTTACCCAAGTACATGAGGCCAGCCCTGAAGGGCCTCTTACGGGCTCTTCAAGGACAGTTGTAGAAGGCAAGGGAAAAGTATTCCACCCTTGGAGAAGAAATACTGGCTTGCACAGGGGTAATACATAAAGGGGCACCCTGTCTTTTGGMCGTAAATTTAGCTTCACACAGATCATGTTCCTTTGCCCATTATTGTACACTCAACACTGAGAAGACTCAGAGAAGTGCAAAGTCATATTATTTTCTAAATATGTGACATAGAAAACAAATCAGGAGATGAAAATGTGATGTTTGACTGCTTGTTTTGCTCATCTTTGTCTTCCCCAAATACTCTGAATACTCAGAAGTACTGTCTTCTACTATGGAAGCAGTTGAACAAATCAGACATGTCTTTCCTGCAGTTTCAGAAGAATGATACAAAGCTACTCATTTAGTTTGTCTTGTTGAGCAGAAATTACATGATGTCCTGACAGCAAAATAGACTAATAATCATAAGAAATCTAATTAATCTCTGCTATACTTTGAACTGGACTGAACTTTCTCTGCAAGTCAAGGGAATAACTCATAAATGTATTATTCCAGAGGAATTAGAGGCAAAATCAATACGCTTTGCTCATGATGCACATCAGTGGGTTGTCGTAGCAGTGATTATAAGTTCTCCATCAGTAGTAGCCAGGGCTGGATGCTCAAGCTACTCTAAAAGTTTCTCTCACCTGACAAAACAAGCGTGAGTTGGTACAGGCTGATACCACCCTATCTTTTTATTTGAGTGGGTGTAGGTAAAGCTGGCAATATCAACACTTATAGACCTCGTTGCTCATTTGCCATTGACAAATGCTATGGTGTCTTATTAAATGATTTCTTCAGTAAATGGCCAGAAGTAGCCTCTATCACAGGTCCATCTGTTTGGTCATGACTTTCCATTTTCTCTTTTCAGCAGGGAAAGAAGCTCAGAAAACTAATGTCCACAAACAGATGACAATTCATATCTTTGCAACTTCAATATTTTTTCTTGACGAAAAGAGGAGTCATTGTACATAGACAACAACCAGTGTTGTATCCTCAGGCTAATGAAGAACTGAATGCTACAATAAAGCTTTGAAAGAAAGATTAGAGACTGCTAAACTGAAAGGCAAATGTGGGGAAACTTTCACTTCAAATTTCCTAAAAATATGAACGGCCAGGTGCGATGCAGGAAAGCTGAGGGAGGTTTTCAAAGCAGAAGGTAAATGCTGTTCCATTACAGGTACTTAGAGTAGAAACCCCAATGTGCTAGGATTCAAGACAAACCATCCAATGGAAACAGGAAAAATGAAAAATGTTAATAGATTAGTTTGTGCTACCAAGCATCTGCAATTTGCAAAGAATCTGTCTGTGAGAATACAAAACCCTGTTAGATGAGGGGATCAGAGTTTACATTACATCTCGGTGCTGTTTGAGGGGAAAAAGGGCTCTATTATTACAGCTTATCTGATGGCTAAATACGAAGAGTTTTTCACTGTGCATTTTACCTGTGGCAACGTGGAGGCATTTTGGCATGTCCACCTGTAATCCTGTGCTTTGTGTTAGTCTTTCCAGTGTAAGATGCACAACAGGAGTTGGAGGACCAACATCCTGCCAAACCTACTTAATCACCTCCATGAGGTGTAAGCAGTGCTGTGCAAGTCCCCAAGGAGCCTTTTGTGGGAATTATTTGGTTCTATGTCAGTTTGTCAATTTGTTTCTTAGTTACTTGGCTACTTATTTCCTGGCTCCATAATTAGTGAATATTAATGGAATAAACTTCTGAAACTTTTCTTTTCTTTTTACGTGGCTAGACAACACATAATCATGTTTAAAATCTGACAGATTAGTAGCACTCAAATAATGCTTTTTATCCAGTCTCTTACTGTTTGTATCATTCTTTCCCTTCAGTAGCTTTTGTATCTATTGGCCAATGTCATGCAAATTTGGCAGAGGAGTAAAGGATTACAAAGATATGAAGTTCCTGCAAGCTTTGGGCAAATGGGTGCCCCCAGTGAAGGCAGGGCTGCCGCGCGCCTGYGTGAGTTACCTGCTCCCCTTAATCTGCTGCTACCCCATCAGCAGAGGTGACCGGTCAGCGCACTCGTAGGGCAGTCACATCGTACTCGGTCTTGCGTAGTCAGAGATTCGGCGGCGTGGCGGAGGTGGGGAGGTAATGTGGGTTGGGAACTCAGGCTTTTAATACAAGTGAGGTCTTGCAGACACAGTGAGGGCAGCCCTGGTGTTTTCTGAGTGGAGGGTGCAAGAGGTGGAGGGAAGGAATTGTAGTGTATGCAAATCCATAATAGACCGGGATTCACTAATTCCACTGCTTGTTGAATGACCTCTTATATTAAGACAACAGTAATGAAATTACACAGAAACGTCCGCAGCGATGAAACAGGTCCGAGGCCAGGCTGGGAAGTCAAATCAGCAAGGCAATCAGGGATCAGCAAAGGATAGAGCCAGGCACAGCCGTTATCTATAATGCAACTCAGGCAAGGACTGATAGCAAGGGCCTGAGCTCAAATGCAGCTCCTGAGCCAAGGGGCAGAGGCCCCAGATAACACGTCTTGCAGCTCTTTCTCTCTCACACAACACTTTTCAAAGCAGTCTGATCCAAAGTTACGCAATGCCACCATATCAAAGCCAACCTTGAAGAGTGGCAGCCAAGCCCCTGGGTGGAGAGCAAACGGGAAAGAGATTGTGGTGCCTGTTTGTGCACTCAGGGCCCGACAATATGCGGGGAAGTAGCTTTAAGGATGTAGGGTTGTTGGTTTGGGKTTTTTTTAACATTGGACTTGAGCTCCTAAATCTGTTATTTCTGGAAAAAAGTTGCACAAAGGGCTGAATTCTCATGTATTAAAAAAATCAGTGATCCAGCTGTGGTTTCTCATATGCAGATAAATTTGGCTCCTATCCTAGTAAGACTTTCACCACATCTAGTGATTGCCCTCCATACCTAGCTTTGTCTGCGGCTTCTCAGCTGGTGACCCGTTGTTTGTAAGACAAAGACCATCTGGTTATCAGAAAACCTAGGTAGAGCTGCAGCAGAAAAAGCAGAATCAGAAGGTGGGTGGGTTACTTCTGACCACTCCTATTCATAGAAAGCAAGCTATTGTGGGACACCTTGAAGGAGCTGTTTGAAGTAAATGTGCTGGCTGAACCATGTGGTACTYGGTGCAGCTCCTTGGGTAGAAGCACAGGTATCTGAGCGCCCTTGTGTAGACAAGTTCTGAGTCATATATTCATAGAAGTGTTCATCATGGGAAAGAAAGCTCATTTTGTGGAAAATTGGGTTTTAACACATGCAGGCTTCAGGCATTTTAAGTAGACAGAGAACTGGTTTGCTACCTAAATATTTCTTTCCTGAGCTTTACRCTTTGATCCTGCAGTACGCTATGGAAAATCTTGGCAATAGGGGACAGCTTGTTGCATTCAATTCTCGATAAGGGGCTACTACTGCTCAAGTGAGCTCTGGAAGACATACAAGGAGGTCTGACAGGATTTGAATTGCTCTGGAAAAGGATTTGATATTTGAAAGTTATCAGAAAATTCTCATATTTTCTGACCTCTGCTAACCCAACCTAATTGAAAGCTTGTTTGAAGGTTGGAAAGAACGGTTATTTAAAAAAAAAAAAAAAAAATCTGCAACTTTACTTCAACTCAGCAGCTATAAACCAACACACATTTTTTTTCCTGTTACTCTGAATATATTCAAGCTGCTGGAAAAAATTAAGGAAGTACAGGATAGTTATACTAAAGTCAATAGGAGCCTTCAGTTTTGTTGTCGTTGGGATTTAAACTGTTTGTCAGTAAAACTGAAGAGTTATATTGAATGTGAAGTGAGGTTTATGAGAATGTATGTCTGCGCCTTGTGTTATACTCACAGGTTCTTGTTCCTCTCATTGCATTAGGTTTCCTCGCCCTGTGGATAAGCAGTAACATGATTAGCATATCGGCAGAGGGAATTTTCCGAGAAAAACAGCATGTCCTTTTTTTGAATGGTGATAGATCAGAATTTCTATCARACTGTGGAGGAATTCTTAACATATTTAGTGTCATACATAGCTAATATTATTTTATAGAAGACAGATACAAACCTATGTAGTTAAATAATTGGTTKTCAGGACTGCTTCTGTGATGGGTGTTTATCTTTGTTCTGTCACAAACTGTTATACTGTGCCCATCACTCCACTGCGTTACTATTAGAAAGACCTCAATAATGTYGGACCAGATGCAGTTACAACGAATATATCATTTCCCATGAGTAATTTAACTCTGCCRTTACAGTGTTTATCTTGCTTTGGTTTGAATTTTTCCAGCTTCAGTTTCCATTAGTTTGCTGTCTTCTTCTGCTAGATGACAGACAGGATAGGACAATACCAATTTTTCCTATGGATCTGGGAGGGGAAGGGGGCTACAATAGGGTGCATCTGGCTTAGTTTTCTGGTTCGTTCCTGCGTCCGTGCCCGATTGCACATGCTGCATGCACGTCGCTTCAGTCCCACCTTCTCTTTTGGATCAAAGCAGCTGGTTCCCTGTACGGGAAAACCTGGGTGTGCCTGGAGGCTTTACCTCAGTTACTGTTCCAGATTGCAGTAGAGATGCGACCGCACTAAATTTGGCTCCTTGCTCTCTCCCCAGTCCTCCATCGCTGTCCCAACATCATCTCAACCCCTACATGCCCTCATGGCATGCAGCACATGCCCTCAGCATCATGTTACAATAACACTGCCTTCACATTTTTTTTTGGCACTTGCAATGGAAAAGACAGAGGGAGGGAAAAAAAAAAAAGAAAAGTGATGTTTTAGGCTTGCAAGGGCAACAGAGGAGACTTGAACTCAGTGCTGCGTGCATGAGCACAGCCACCGCTGCTGTTGGTCCTGAGCAGGCTGTACGCGAGTGGCCCTGCACCCCTGGGCTGGGAGGAGGCCTGGGGAGGACGTGTTTAGGGGACTGGATGTTGCCTTTGAGTCAAATTCCCTTCCGTGACGACCAAACATTTCCACGGATGTAAAGGGGCTGCTTTAAATGYGTTTACATTGCGGCCACAGTGTAGTCAGTGGAGGGAAGGGATTTTCACTGAGAGCGGGGACATGGAGAGGGGCGTGACTGGCGGTGATGAGGGCTGATGGCTGGGGACAGATCCTGCCCCGAGCMCCTCTTTGGCTGTCTTCGTATGATGCTGTTCGGATCAGCAAAAATGAAGTGTGTTGCACTCTGTATTTCATTTAGTTGTGGTTAGCAGTTAACAAAGACTTTTTCAAAAAAAGAAAATTGTCTTTTCCTATCTATCATTCCAACTCCCTCTTAGCAAAAGGTATACTTGGGTGAACAGAAGAGTGTCAGGGACATGCTTTAAGTGACAAACCTTGAGCTCTGGAGGCAGGACAGACAGTTCTGTATTTCTAATTAATTACGTTGTTCTTCTTCGAAGTTTTGAAAAGTATATGTCTTTAATAAACTGATTTTTTACAATTATGTTTAAATTTGTGAACAATGTCTCCACTGTTGAAAAATGATAGTTATGCTCATCATCTGTAAGGCTTTTTACTAGCAAAGCATGCTACATCAGGTAGAGATGAATGCCATGCTTACCGTTATAGGATAATGGAGCCCTGAGTTTTTCCAGCTCTGTTTGCGCATTAGCCTGAAATGAACTTTCTTGCTCAGTGGTTTCATTTGTATCATCATTTTCAGTCACTAAACCATAAAAAATATACACTCCAATTCCCCGATCACTTCTGAGCACTTTCTGAATTCAAAAAAGATTTCATGACTGCTTCTGGACTGAGTATTATTGGCTTGTTTTACATATTAACTATTAAGACTTTAGTCAGTTATGATGCTTTTCACTATATTTTCAGTCTTCTCCTCATGGACTGTTTTGCCTTTCTCTGTTATCTGCAGGGAGAATCTCAGCCCTGGCAAATTAAGCCCTGCCCCTGTTAAGGCTTGATCAACACGTAGTTATACCAACGCGAGAAGACTGTGAGGTGGTAGGGTTACAATTTCTTTTCCAGTAGAGCTACGTTGCGCAATTCCTCGCATGCACCAGTTATAGACGGACTAACTGCTATAGCTTATTCTGCTGTTCTGTGACAGAATAAACTATTACAAGGCGAGCACCTTTTAACTGGTGTACCGGGGGTGGCACAAGCTAATCATGCTCTTCTAACTTCTGTAGAATAAAATGGTGCGGTTTTGGTGTGTAAACATGTTCTCCTAAGCCAAAAGCTTAAAACCTGATCCCTCGGGTCACTGTGTTTCTCCACTGCTTTCCTTCACCCCTATTTCAGGCCACGTATACGAAGTATGTAGATCGCAGCATGCTGCGTATCGGGTGTCTTCGACAGCTGGCAGCACACTGGCAGTACGTGCATAGCACCAATATTTCCAAATTCAAGAGGAAGCCCAGAGACTTCAAAGGTTTTATAAGGTTTRCTCATAAATTATGTTTTCTCCAGGTGGTGTTTCCGTGTGTTTTAAAATTTGAAAAAAATATTCCTTGTTTTCAAACTGAATAAATGATCAATCCCAAAAAGCAGACACTGTACTGACCACATATCAGCACTTTTTTCAGCTTTTTAAAGTCCTGAAGGGCACTCTGGGGACCATTGTGGTTTTTTTTTTGCCAACAGTTCTGTAATATAGATTCTATTCTAATTTTATAAGTTTTATATACAATTTGTTGTGCTATCTATGCAGACTTTTTCTTTTTTTATTTTTTGGTAAGGAAAATATCTGTGAGAAGAGATAACTGGAGCCAAAGCAAGTAAACCTGACGTGATATAATCCGGAAACTATATAGCAAAGGTACTTCCCATTCCTTTTATTGAAAGCAATGCCCATGCTTCCTCGTATTTTACTATTGTATTGTCATGTATTTCTTCATGTTGTAAGTTATTTTTCAGTATTTTCAATTATTGTTTTGTGTACCTTTTTAAAGTGACATAATTTCAGCTATTTATATGATGATTTCTCTGATGGAGGTAAATGGAAATCCCAGCTGAGTTTCTGTCTTCAGTATGCTAATTACTAGACAAACAGAGCAAAATCAAATGGTTGCATCTTGCAGTGTACTGTCTGTTTTAACTATTTAACTAAGCTCCCTCTAAAGGTGTTTACAACTTACAAAACAAATTGTAGGTTGGTCTTGAGGGATTTGCTGCAATATACAAATAAAATATATTCTTTTTCTGACCTAAATGCAGTGGAATAATTTCAAAAGTCACTTGCCTTAAGTGTAGCTATCTGAAGTTCAGACTGTTGAAAATAAAATTTAAATCGGATGACACAAGGTTCTGGATAGGATTCAGATAATTTAGTTTTGTTGTTTAATCAGAGCATGACAGGCATATGCATTTATTGATGTAATACTGCTGACTGGAAGAGTCAATGCGTACGGAAAGACCACTGGAAGCAGCAGCTGCCACTGTCAACAGATTAAGATCAAGGGAGAATTTTAAGTATGTTTCTATTAATTGAATATGTAATCATTTTACTTAGAAGGATTTTAATTACATTTAGTCTCAGCGTCCTCGTTACGCACTAACACGGACTAAATGTCCGTGATCCTGGAATAAAATATGGTTAGAGAGAAAAGAAAATGGGAGAATAGCAGAAAAGACATTTAAAAGGAGTTATAAGTAACCTAGAGTAAAGACATAATGTCTGTGTAATTCTGACAGCACAACTGTGAATGTGAAATAAGAGCAACTAGATTTTCACTGCAGACTTTCTGGGAAGTTTTTTTTTATTATTTTGTGTGAAATAAAATAATATAAGCCAACATATACACAGAGGTTATCTAGATTTTAGTCAAGTATGCCACATTCAGAAGATCAAGCTAAGGCTGCCTGTCCAAACACAGTTCTGTTGCTCTATAGTCTGTCTTCTGCTCTGGGCAAGAAAGTATTTGGCTATGCCTAGGTTGCACAGTCAATTATCAGGCTGTCAGGTCTTGATTTTGAGCGCTTGCTCTTGCATCCTGGTGCTTGTCGTTTATTGAAGGCTAGAGTACTTCTGCAGCTCATGCTCCTCAAGAGAGTTGTTTTTATTAATTTGTTTCAGGAAAAAAAAAAGTTAAAAATCAATGGACAAATCACACGCTGAGTGAAACAGATTTCTGTTTTATTCCATGGCTTTGATTGAACTCTGGGACAGGAGAAAAAACATGTTAAGAAATGGCACTGAGTGGAAACAAAGCAGTATGAGAGAGAGCAATGCTTGCGACTGATCTAAAGCAGAAGAACCATTTTGCAACTAGGGATGGGGGACAGAGATCCTATTAAAAAAGCCCAGATTGTGACTGGGACACCGCAGGGAGAGACTGCTTCCAGACACAGAAATAAATCTTGCAGGCAGCTTCAAACCATGCACAGTCTGGAYGGTGCGGCAGACAGCAACCCTTCCCAGAACTGCTGGAGAGCATCGCGGCAGAAACGAGTGGGCTGTCGTTTTCAAAGCAAAAGAGAATGTGCTTTGTTAATTTTAAGTGGGAGTCAAGCGCACCAGTCACTGCTGCAGCTGCAACAGCCGCCTTGGCTTGGGAAGAAAAGCCACAATAGGCAGAAGGTAAATGGGCAAAACTTGAGTCTTATTCTTGACGGTGAGAATATGTGAAGATGAAGAGGGGCGATGTTTGCCTCATCTCGCTGCCGCCGTGGAAGGAAGCTGTCTTGCTGCAGAGGTGTGAAATCTGGAGTGCAGCACTTGAGCATCGTAGTGGATACTAGAAAGTGCAAGCCTGCAGGCACAGCAGCTCGCAGGCTCTGGCAGGCATCGGCAGGCAGAAAAAGGCTTTTGTCGTTGCCTTTGGGAGGTTAGCATTAGGCRGGGCTGGTCCTAAGCTGTTCATGTCAAAAAGGCCTTGCCGAAAACCTCCCTAAGAATGCAGGGGACATGTTTTCAGCTACAAATACACGTTTACAAGCAGACCGCACCTCCAGAATAAACTTTAGTGGCAGACATGCTGTCTTCAGCATTGGATAGCAGTTCAGTGGGATAAACTGCTTTATACATAAACTCGTTTATACACATATTGATCTGAAAAAAAACCCCAACCAAATAAACCTGGCTGGACTTAGATGAAATGTAGAGACTGATTAACTAAATTATTTGTGAAGTCCTAAAGATTTGTCCTAAAGATATGACCATAGAATGACCAGAACAGTGTTACCCAGCTCTGACTTGACAATTAAAGGGGCAGGTTTCAATTTTATCTGCGTTTTGAAGGAAAAAGGACAGAGATTCATAAGGTGTTACATTGAAATACCTGACAATGAATCCATGAAGCAGAGACAAGCAAAAGAGTCCAAGCTGGTAGCAGGGAAATTGCTGGCCTCCTGAAGCAAAAAAGGTATAGGTTTGTTGAGACAGGCTGAAAAAATAATCTAGCTCCATTTGTCGCACAGCAGCAGCGGATTGCTGCTGTTCAGCAGTCCGTCCAGACGATTAAAGGAAGATTTTAAGTCCACTCACCAGCTGGTTTTTAAAAGGAAGAGAGCGAGGGAATCCCTTGTGATGCTCAGTATCTGTACTCCTCCGTAAGGATGAATAGCAGTTCCATCTTGCCACACCACTTCAAAGGAAAAGCAGGGATGGAGTGACATACTGTGTCCCCTGAGGTGYGACTTGATTGTCAGCAGCTAAAGGCTACATCAAATTAACCCTCTGCCTACTCCAGATTAGAAAAGTGAGATTTGGTCAGATCTTATGCGTCTTATGCCCCTGCATTCTTCCGTTCCTTGCGTCCTGGAGGACTGTCTGGATGATACTGGGCCCAGGACCTTCTTTTCCATTTTCTCTACTCCATTTCACACCCGTCAGTCACTCTTCATCCTTGTCAGGGAAGGCTGTTCCCTGGGCATCGGGGTGTCAGGAGCTGGGGGTCTCCCCATGGGGCCGGCAGGGCAGGCAGGGGACAGCTGGGGTCGGCCCAGAGTCCCCATCGCCAGCACATCCCTGCTGACGTGCGGGGACAAGCTCAGTCCACAGGGTCAGGACTGGGGTCCGGATCMATGGGTCCGTGGCCAGGCGCAGGTGTAGCTGTGACACACCTCAGGCAGGAACCGAGGGCCAGAGCCTCAGCTTAAAAGCAGCCTCCCGGGAAGCCGGACAGCCCTTGCCGAGGTCTCTTCCCTTTCCCTCAAGGCCACCAGCTGTACTGTCTCGAAGCTGGCCCTGAGCCCAGGAGGCTGAACCCCCGGGAGCTCCTTGGGTGCTCTGTAGAACTCGTTTCATCTATTTGGTCAGGGACTCCGTCCTATCTGCCACTGGCGGCTGACCCTAACTTTCATTCCCTCCTCCTTCTTGTGGTCTTCAGAACTGCCTCACCTACTCTACGCTATCACTAAATTGGGTTCAAGGCAAGGAACGCTTTCTTTGCTACAAGGTCAGCTTTTCCCCAGTCCTTTGCTTGCCAGCTTACACAGGCAGGTGGTTCGCTGAGCCTCCAATACCACCTGAATAACAGTGCTTTCTGCTGAATCTATAAAGTGTATTTACAACTCAGATTGCTGATAAATCTTTGAGGAAATTCTGTCTACATTCTGGTTTGCCTCAGGCTACAGCTTATTGGGCATGAATTTAAGTAGTTTGCGGAGGGGTACAGTTGAGCTGTAAAAATATTGGTTGCCCTGACTGTCAATCTGACAGGTTGGTGGGAATGTCAAAATAAGACAAACTATTAAAAATATGTGAAGTTAAACTCTGAAACATATTTAGCGTTACCAAGTTAGAGAACAGAACAAATGAAATGCAGATTTTTTTCAGTACTTACAATTAATTAAACCTTTGGGTTCATAAACCCAATATGATCATATCATTGGAAACCGATATCAGAGATGCTGGGGACTCACAGAAGGATGAAGAGACAGGTAGATGAACCAAACCACCAGTGTGATTTGGCTCTTGGAGTGCGCCATTTCCTTGTGAAAATGACACCCTGCATATATCTACTGTGGAAAATAATGTTTGAAAAAGCAGTGCGACCGCAAGAAATAGCTGACAGTTACACAATTACTTTTTTTTTTTCATCAGAAGGATGCAGGTCATGGAGAAATAGTGCCTTATTTAAATACCAGGAAGGAGGGAGGTAAGGGCATTGATTCAAGTATTTTGTATGAGAAAGTCTCAGGCAGTGAGTACAGTATTGGGCAACCTTAACAGCAAGATACAACYGCTCCGGAATACAGCAGCAGTGGATTTGTTGCCACCTGGCAGAGCTGGTGTTGATGCTTCAAGGCAGCACCTGTAGGCTCAGGCAGCACTCGAGAGCAGTTCAAATACCATCAGCTAACGCATCATATCGTATGTGAAATTCTGAATTATGTTAATGTTGCCCGTTAGCATTTCTGTGTTTGGGAAAGGAAGTTATGTGTAACTGTCTCCCAATGGGACTTTCCTATAAACCCCTCGGGTTTGCTATAAACCCCTCGGGAACAGATTTTATTCAGAGTTTTATATGGAGGACTAGAACTTAAACTATGAAAGAAACAGACTTCTTTCATTTTCTCTTTCTTTAAAGCATTATAACTTAACGGATCCTGTACAAAGAAAAGTCTAGGCAAGGTGGGATTTAGAGTCTTACACTCCCTATGTAATTTAAATGCTTTTGAAAATCCTACTCATTGCAAAATGTATTTATTAACGGGTATCAGAAAGCTTGATAAAATGAACAGAGCTTAAACTAGCCGCTTTGGGGAATATCTTGGTAACTTCTGTTTTGCAGAGTAGAAGGTGATGTTCGTTGAGTCAGAGAGAACAACATTGCCGAGGCTGCAGCCTCTGGCAGGTGGAAGCTCAYGGTCTTGCGTCCACCCTCTTCCACCACGGATATACATGAATCTTCATAGAAGATCGACGTCTCGGTGTACTGGCTAAGAATAGGTACACATTTCCAACTTCTTTCAGTAGTTTTTTTAAATAGGTTTTCCTCCAGATAACTAGACTACTACACTTGCTATGCCATTTACAAATTTTAATCAGTGTTGTTTGTGAGTGCAATTTGAAATACTGGCTTACTTGGAATTTCAGTGCTCTGCATGATGAGGGGTTAGATGTATAGGTGGTAGATGACACTGTTCTTTATCTGTATTAAAAATGACTTCCCTGTCATGTATTTTGCACTTTTAAAATACTGATAGATGCAGATAAAAACATGATTAGCAATTACAAATAACATTTTCAAAATCAAATAATAAAACCCTTATCTGTTAAATCAATAAGCAGTGATTTGATTCATCTGATTCTGAGGATTAATTCTGTAAGGCAGCTTACCATTCAGATCTGTAGAGAAAAAGGAAATTTGAATGCTATTCTTAAGATATGTTCCACTCAGAGCAATAAATGTGTTTTAAAACTCGAGTGCATCAGCAAAGCAAGTTTGGCCTGAGGTTTTTAAASCTTTTGGTCTATTAGGTTATACTGATGGTAAAAAATTAGTATTTAATTTAGGAAGCAAATGCTACAGGTTCTAAAAATTCTTTAATTGAAATACAAGTGAATACAAAATGTGAGCTTATTTGACTAGGAGGAAAAGCAACCAGAAGTCTTTTTGGCATATGAGAGGAAACAGCCTTATTCAGTAAAGAGCTTTCCTTTAAATTATGGGATAACATTTGCAATTATTATAAGAGTTTTGGCCAGACATTTGTTTTTAAAAGGGCTATTTGTCCTTCTTAAACGGAGACGTGAGGGCAGCTCTGTTGTTAGAAAATATTCTCTGAATGAATGAGGTGAGTTATTCCAGCAGACAGAGAGCAGATGTACTGCAGATGAAATCATTGCCCTGCAGAAAAACGAAGGAATGTTACATGGTACGTAACGCATTGTACTGGGACTTGTACAGTGTGAGTGGGCTCTTGCATTACTCATAATGTCTAAGGGTCTGTCCGCTCTGGATGCGGACATGGATGAATAGTTTCCTCCTAGGAAGACTCATATGCAAAAAGTTTCAAGTGACTGAGCATCTAACTTTGGATAAGCACTTATATTACTGAAATCAGATACGTAAATACGCATATACATATTCCAAAATCCATTTGTTTTGGTTATAGTATCCATCCAATCCATATGGTTTTGCTTATAGTATTTAGAGGTAAAATTATAATGCAAATTCTGTATTCCTTTCAAATGCCTAGTGAGTCCTTAGCTGTGAAACATTATATTCTAGCAGTGACCTCTGCCCAGGGAAGGCTCTTTCCTGTTGTCTTTCTGCCACCGTGATGGCTCTTCTATACACTGCCAAGGCTTTGTGTTCAATCAAGATACAAGAGTCTTGAAAATCACCTTGATATTTTTCTCTTCAAAAAATAACCGTAGGTAAGTCAATAATAGGTTGATTAGCTTTCTCTGGAGATGTACCTTTTTAGTGTCTATTTATTGATTTCTTCTTYTATCTCAGCACAATAAAATAAAATGACAGAAACAATATGCCTAATTTGGTGATTCCCACTTAAGCAGCATATGAAAGAGGAATTAATTTTTCCTCTCTATCATCAAAATCAGACGGTAGAAGAAGGTTGTTAAAATTTTAGAATTACCCCTTATACTTATCCTGAAGTCTTTCAATTTCATTTGGCCATGTATTCATTTTATCACTGGGCAACATAGGGGGGAAAAATCAATCAACTTAAAACCTTTTTTTCATACAGTCCCATTACTCCAGCTTCATCTTGCTGATTGTACTTGCTGCTTGTTGTTATATACAGACTCTCTATATTTCTCCCATTATATTGTCRCCTAATTATAAGGGAAAAAAACCCAAAAGTGAAACTCAAACAAGAAGAGGTGCCTTGCATCTCACACGCCTTCAGTTGGTCGACCAAGCAACTTCTTTGCCCATCAGCAGCTGAGAGGCAGTTTGACTTCTTTATGTCTTGGGTGGGGCTACGTGCCGCCCTGCGAAATAGCCAGCTAGTCCAGAGAGGAGTTTTTTCCTGCAGCCCGTCAGTCACAGAGACAATTCCCAGTTCTTGGCTGTAGGGGCCACCTACCAGAAATTCTGTTTTCCCCAGTTTTCTCATGGGAAGGTGCTTGTGGGCAAAACAGCTGGCCAACGTGGGCAAAACGGCTGGCCAACGTGGGCACTGGTTGCCTGGGAGGAAGGCACATGAGGCCCGGGAGCCCTTGCTGGGCTTCCCCTCGTGAGTGTCCTTCCAGGCAACGTCTTCRCCCCCCCAGCAGCGGTCAGACCCGCGGGAAGGCTGGCTGGGTAGCACCGCGTGGGAAGTGTGCGGAGGAGAATGGGGAGAGYCTAACCCTGCTGAGCCGCGTCTTTAGTGGCCCACCCTCGCCGTTTGTGTTGGATATTGTTGTGCTTATGTATCCCTTTTTCCCTTTTCTTCCCAGCTTGATGGACTTCCAACAAGCTACTTTTCTACCAAAGAAATTGTTTTCCAATTTTCCAAGTGTTTTTGCTTATATGGAGTCCCTTCTGAGCTCATCTAGGTTCACTTCACAGAAAGGGCATTGGTGTGCTGTAAATGCTATCAAATGCTTCCTAGACAAGAGTCAGCATCTTACTTCTCCACCCTGTGTAATTTTTTAACTTATTTTTTTCCTCTCTTTATGACGTAAAATGCATTTGTGGCTTTTYCTTAGCCCCCCAGAAATCCCAGAATTTGCTTTCATTTTCTTCTGACTAATACAGTTTTTAGACTGATGTAGGACTTCTGACTGAAGTCGACTCACTCCAGATTTATTCCAGCATAAGCAACATCAAAGTCAGGCCATGCTGCTCACTTGCTGTGTGGTTGTTATACTTCTATTCCTGTTTTTCTCTTCCTCCTCTTTGTTTTTATTATTTATAAGCAACAGTAGATTGAAGTTATTTGAAGCAAAAAGCATTTCCTCATACGTATTTGGACAATCTCTAACATAAACCTACCCTGTCTTAGGGTCTCTGTGTAATGCCTACAGTGCTATCTAATACAAACAATAAAATACAACTGATGGTAAATACAGTTTAGCACACTGGGGAGGAAAAGTTTTCATTTAATTTCTGAACAAAATTCTGGGGAGTCTTGTTTTGATCTCCCTTCCCCTGACCTAGGTAAAGATACATGTTCAGCTTTAAAATCSGGTCAGCAGACCTGGTATGCAGGCGGCCAGCGGAGTTACAGTTCTACCTGTCACACCTACCTCATCTCATCCCTTTTGCGACTGAGCATTTCTGAAGAGCCTTTCAATGTCATCCATCCTTTACCTCTGCTCAGCATATATATATAAGCCCAGAAAATATTCCTCACCTATTGTTTCCCCTCTTCTCTTGGAGCATTTCGTGTAAAAGCTTGGTAGAATCTTGCCCAAATTACCTGAAGTCATACAAAACAAACAGTTGGAAGGTGGAAAAATATAAATAATGATTTCAGTTATCTTCCCCATTTATACTGACTGAACTGAGTTGATGGGAATTTGATAGTAGGAATTGTAACTTCTGGTACACTGCTCAGAGTTTTACTTGGTCTTGTGGGTTTTGATTTGTTCCATGTAGAGTTTCAAAACTTTTTAAAAATTATTATTCTATTCTGCCTTCTTCAGCCTGAGCTTAGCTTAGTTCATTTTTGTAGCACTAGTGGTCCACATTAAAGTTTGGGG